>CM052802.1:41221739-41324812 GCA_028533885.1 Nasua narica | reverse complement strand
AATACCCAGTAGTGCGATTGCTGGGTCGTAGGGTAGCTCTATTTTCAACACTTTGAGGAACCTCCATAGAGTTTTCCAGATTGGCTGTACCAGCTTGCATTCCCACCAACAGTGTAGGAGGGTTCCCCTTTCTCCGCATCCTCGGAAGGCCTGCGTTTCTTTTGTGCCTCACAAATTCTCGTCCCTATTACTCCCTTATATCATTGTTGTTAGTGGATCTAAAAAGTAAAATTAAAAAGAAATATAACAACTTTTAGTGTATTGTCTGCCACCCAATTGCTAGAAATGGTATAACTTAGCTAAAATAAGCCAAATCAAGAATATGTATATGTGTTTAAGTCAAAAACACTTTGCAAATAGACATCATCAGGAACAAAAAACCAAATTGAGATTCATTTTCGAATATGAAATGATTAAGTCTTTTAGAAATTTCAGTAAGAATCCAAGAGGTAACTATATACTAAATTATATTCTGACATGGCCTACATTCAATTTTAAAACATATAATTAACATATATGGAACATGGTACATTAATTATGTATCATTATGATATATTCATCATATATGTGTGTTGACTTTTAAAAAGTTATATACATAGTTAGATATATATTTTATATCTAAAAAGTTATATATATAACTTTTAACATAGTTATGTAACATATAGCTAACATAGTTATATAACTTAACTTTTTTTAGAGGTAACACACACATATATTTTGTGAAAGTTAACACTCTTGGGACATTTCTACTGTAAATAATTATAACTAATAACAAAAAAGCAGATGAAGAAGCATATGATGTTTTGGTTGTTGTCAGGAAAAGTACATTACTAAGAACAACAACACAAACACCAACAATATATGTTAGAGTTCAGTTCAAAATATATGTTAGAGTTCAGTTCAGTTCACCTTTAACAATAAAAGCATGTTTCCATCAAGTTCTGTTGGAGCATTTGGTATAACTTACATTGAATATACTTCTATTAGAGCTCTTCCCTCCAGCGCTATTTCAACACATAGATCTCCTAATTTTCTTTTTAGTCTGAATGCTGATTAATGACAGGAAACCTGGCATTACAATGGATTGGGAAAAATGCACTGTGGGAATCCAGTGAAGATACTGAGAATATTTCACTGCTTTTAGAACAGAGCTTGTCAAGGTACAATCCATCCAAAAACAGCCAGGCTGGAAATATCTCTTCCTTGTTTATGAATGATGCCGTGTAGTTTTACTGATTCATAATGGAGCCACAGCCTTTTCGTTTTGACAGTTTAAGCACCAAGAAGAAAAATAAAACTGCTATGTGAGACTCTCCCTCATAAATGGCTTCATGTTAAGACTTTCTTTCTACACGTTCACAGTAAGAGCCACAACAGGTCCGACATCTGGAAAAGCAAGACTTTCCCTTTGTGTAACCAAAAGGTGTTTCAGAGAAGAGGAAGCAAATGAAACTTCAAAGCACAACGAGCTATTTTTAAGTACAATTAAAATTTTATAAATCTGCAAGTAATTTCCAGAATAAATAGAGATGTCTTTATCTGCATAGTTAAAATCAAAATATGATCACCTATACATTTTTACACACTTTCCACAAAAATGCCATCAGCACATTGATTAGACTGTTCAAGATCCCTAGAGAGAATGAGTGCTCTTTCCACTGCAGCCCCTAAACCCAACTCGTAATAAGAGACAACACACATTAATAGGTTTATCAAAAGGGGGAAATAGCATTTAGAGATGCAAAACATCGTTTTGAGGTTTTCCAGGTACCATAATGATAGTTTTTCTTACCACTGAATATTCATGACACCTCATAAAACTAATGATAAACATAAAAATTGATGTGAACGTTTGACTAATCTGCTCTTATTTGTTTGGAAGAGCTGTCGTAATTGCCTGGTTTGTAAATTAAACATCTGCTATGGGAATAAACAAAAACATAACTGAGCATATTCAAATAAATTGAATTCACTCTGGTTCCATAAATTTTATTATATGGGCTCATCAATTTTATTACACCTGAGTGCAGCATTGCTGCTAAAGTCAATGCATTTTTAGGTGCCCTATTTGTAAGAATAAATGCTTTCTTTTTCTACTAAAATGCAGATCTTATTTAGAGCATTTTTAAAGGAATGTTTCAATACTAGAGCTCAACTGATTGAAGGCACCCACAATGTTGGTTGAACATTGGCTGGGGCTCTGCTACTGTGTACCTTGAGTTTCGTCAGATCATTGAAAATATCTATACAGCACAGCAGCACATGTCAAACAAGATAATAATCATTTCACTTCAGTGAAATTAGTCTGTCTGATGGTTGGCATAGCCATATTTTTCTAGTTTCTAAGCCATAAAGATGAAACATATTGTAGAACAACTAACCAAAACAAGATCTACAACGGAAGACACCAGCAAGTATACTTGCTAAAATTAGGGAGTCATACCTTTGATGTAATTACATATATTTTTCTTCTGTGTCTATTCTTCGATGATTTTTAGATCTGTTAAAATAAGTCCCATCAATATCTCAATTTTTTTAGAAATTATCAAGGCAAATTAATTTTCAAGCCACAGACAAATAAAACATGGATGAAAATAATACTTTGCTGATATATTAGGATGACTGCCCATGAGAGGAAAATGATGTAAAGTCAAATAACACAAAATAGGAAATGGCTCAGAAATCCCTGACCTCTGATATTTGTAAGGCATGTTTCACATTATTCTGACAAGTATGAGATACAAATGACAACAAAAGGTATATTGTGTGATGATTCCATTCAAACTTTTGCATAAAGATGACTTAGACATGCTGACATGGTAGATTCCCTTTTTAAAGAAAAGCAAAATTTCCAGCTAGTAGGAGAGACCAGAACTTTACATTTACTTCCCTTGAAATCACAGGTTCTTATCTAGAGGCCTAATACCTATATCCCTGATAAACTGGGCATCTCATGGCCTCTCATTTTTTTCTGGGGAGAAAAAAAGGAATTCCATCATTGCTCAATCAAGAACTCTGTAAGCTGAAGGAGGCCTATGAAGTTTGAGAGGGAGCAATGCTCTTGACTGTAATTTGTCAGAAACTCCCAATTACCAAACGGGTTTTACTGAGAACTTTTCATATCTAGATTTCTTTTCTAAATTAAGAAAGACTTTTTATTCAAACAGGTTATGACAGGATTCTAATCAAGTTCAATCCCTGAATCACCCAGTCTTCTGAAACATAAGTATAAGGTAAGAGATATAATCACCAAGATTTGCTCTAAAAACAAAATCAAAGACAAACTACAGGCTCATGCAAGGACAGTATCTTATTACATCAAAGTTGATTGGATAGTTAAGTGTCACTGACCCAGAATATTTTAAAATCCATATCACACCCAGCTGGAGATGACACGCAAGAAATACCAATCCCAACTTTCATACTTTTCAAGAGGCTTTGATTTAAAAGCAACAATAACCTTAGAGATGAAATTCATCTTATTTTAGTCCACTAGATATGCTTCTAATAGTATCCAATATAGTTATTGCTTAATTTTATGCTTTATGGTGGTAGCAGCAATTAGGAAGAAGTAATTTCATTATAATTGATGGACAAATAAACTTTAATTCCCTTACAGTGTTTTTAGTAAAACTTCAGCTTCCCAAATATAGATTGAAGTCTCAGTCTTATTGAAGGGCAGAATATGCCACCCAAAATATGTCAGTTTGGCATATTGACTATTTTGAATTAGAGTTACTTGCAAAACAGCCACTGCAAGAAGAACACTCTGCCTCTTCTTTGTCCCCCTGAAAAGAGGAAATGAATTTCCCATGTGAAATTAACTTCCCTGTACCTGGAGGAAGAGAGACATCCTTACCACCAGAAATAAGAAATTTAGGACTGAGAAGACTATAAAAAAAACTGTTATTTCCTCACCAGTTTAGTATCCCAAGCCCAACCTACCCTATACTACAAATATATTTTCAGAGGTACAAAGAAAAAAATAGCATTGCCTTCCATTGTCAAGAAAGAAAGAAAGAAAGAGAGAAAGAGAGAAAGAGAGAAAGAGAGAAAGAAAGAAAGAAAGAAAGAAAGAAAGAAAGAAAGAAAGAAAGAAAACTTTGATTTCAACATTCTCTTAATAGCTAACAAACAAAACATATTGAAAGATCCATTATTTTTTGTGTGCCATCTGTACTAATTTTTTAAGTACAGACATTTGGTAGTATAGACATTAGATAATTTTGTGAACTCTTAAAACTAATACATGTCAAAGTTCGGATTTATATTTTACAAGAATTGAATATAACATAAAATAATATGTTCTATGTAAGATGCTATAATACAACATTTTATTCTTTGGAGAAAGAAAAATTTAAGCAATTTTATAGCTATAGGTCATCTTTGCTAGATTGTTCTGATCATTTAGATTTATAAGTGTGTTGCTCTATACAAAATATACAAAATCTGTTGGTCATTCGATAAGTATTTTGAGTGTTTTTTTGTGGGTAATGCACTCTACCAGAAACTCTGAATAAAGCAGTGAAAATGACAGATCAGGTTGGCCTCTTGGAACTCATCTGATATAACTGCGGGATTCTGTATTAAACAATGGATTCTAGTCCTGCCTTACAATTGCGAGAGGTGTTCTGACAAGACAGGGCTTCTTATCTTTAATGTGCATCTGAATGACCTGGGGATTTTATTAAGATGCAAATTTTGGGTCAGTAAATCCTGCAGAAGCCTGAGGTTCTCTTATTTCCAGAATACTTCCAAGTAATGCCTATGCTGCAGGCTGGCCTTACAGTATTTACTTTAAGTAGCAAGGAGTTTGGATGCTGCAGAATGCACAAGAGGGA
This sequence comes from Nasua narica, assembly GCA_028533885.1. Taxonomy (NCBI): domain Eukaryota; kingdom Metazoa; phylum Chordata; class Mammalia; order Carnivora; family Procyonidae; genus Nasua; species Nasua narica. Next base: position 41,319,971 of record CM052802.1, on the reverse strand, counting down.
AAATGACCGAACTCAGGAAATTAGGAATAACTTCGCTGAGAAGTGATGAATAAATCATCGAGACCTAAAGGAGAAGTAGGAGTTAAATGATGGATGAGAAGGGGCAAAGATTATTTTATGAGAGGGAATAGCAAGTATGAAGGTCCTGGTGGGATAGAATCATGTTGCACTGCAAGGCCTGCAAGGCCAAGGTGGCTCTAACATCAAACTGAAAAAAGAGCAAGAATTGATGCCAATGACATTGGCAGGAGTCAAATTACTAAGGGGATAAGGATAAGATGCAGAAGCATGGTGGTTAAAGTCTTAAAGCAAGAAGTTGGAAAAAGTTTGGGAAAATGGAGTTTCACAGGTGTTTAAAAGATAAACGGAGCATATTAAAAATTTCAAGTTTGTTTGAATAAAAATTGATTCACAGCTGGCAGCATCCAACTTAGCAGATAGAAAGGAGCTCCAAGGAGCTCCAAAATGAAAGATTTTGATAACCAGAAGAAAATGGGAATAAGAAAGGTGTGCTGGTCAAAAGAATGTTGGTTGGTTATTGCAAGGTTACTTTCCTTCAGTTGATAGCAGGGATCTTTCAGGAAGATTCCTTAACTTGTGCTGATCAAGCTACTCCTGATTGGTTTAAGATTCCATTTTGGAGAGACGAAACTGTAATTAAGTCTTGCCTTGGTGATGTCAAGCTTAACATAAATAATTCTGTTTTTAACACAAGCAATGAGGTTTGCAGAATAAGGAAATGTGGATGAGAGCCAGAGTTTCAGAAAAGTTGTTTACAGATACTCTTTGGGGTCAGGAGTCAGAGAGAAGCCTTAAAAGTTAAGAGAGTGACCCTAGGAATTCCCAGATGGTGATGTTGAAAGTAGGAGGAAAGGCTGGAGAACAAGCAGGTAGAACTCTTAACTGTTGTGATGAGGTCACTCTAGACAGTAGAAGAGGAAACCAGATTTAAAATGGTCATTTCTGAGCTTTAATCCAGGATGCTGTTATGTACCAATGAATGAGAGAAAGCATGTTTTTGTCAAGAATGAGGGCTTTGGATTCTGTTGAAGGATTCAAGACCTATCTCAGCATCCACACAGCCCTGTGAATATGGGCAATGTAATTAACCTCTCTGCTCATCAGTTTCCTTATCTCTAAAAAGAGAGAATACACAAATCAATTTCCTAGAGTTGTGAAGACTAAATGTGAAGGGCTTCCTGGTACGTGGTAACTAGTCCATAAATGTTGGCCATTACTATTTTTGTTCTTACACAAACCATGTGTTTATTTTTTACCTTAATTTCCTGAGGATATTAAAATTGATTATATCTAACACATTCTCTAATTTAATGATCTATAATTTCATCATAAGAAGAATATTTAGATATGTAAATTATAAAAGTAGAATGACTCAACTTTCTGTTCCTAAGTTCTTGCCCAGGTGCTTTTATTATTTATGCATTTAGGAATCCCTTTAAAATCGTTCTGTATTCTGTTCTTCCAGCTCTCTAACTGTATTTTCTGAACATGGCCACCAAAAACCACTCACCCAGGATAGGATGTCTATAAATTATTTTATTTTTCGGGAGTTATTTTCAAGTAGCAGAGACTACTTGCATGAATATTAGTTATCTTTTTTTCAAGTAACAGAGACTACTTGCATAAATATTAGTTATCTTTTTTTCAGAAATTAGTGTTTTTAGTCACTTGAAATCAAGTGACTAAAGAAATCATTTTTCTTAGTGTTCCCTGTTGTGGAATATAGTCCAATTATTAAGTTCTAGCCAATGAGAGATACATCAATATGCTGTATGGTAGCCTACAGGAAATCTCTCCAATTTTGTTTTTGGGTCTTCTTTTTCCTGCTTACTGGAATGTGAATGAGATGCCTAAGCTGAAGTAGCCATATAGAAGAATCAGGTAAAGTCATGTGTTGATGATGGAGAAGCAGCAAGATAAAAGATCCCTGTATCTCTGGCCATGTGCCACTACATCAGCCCAGGATAATCTTCATCTTGTTCTTTTAAGTGAGTAATAAATTAACTTCTATCTATTTAAACCAGATATTTTGGGATTCTGATCAATAAATGATAGATAAATACAGATATATTTATACAGATAGATGTATCAAAGGAAGACCTTAGTCTCATACAAACAAAATTTGTTTTATTGTCAAAATTACTTTGAAATTTTGAACAAATTTGAACGAAGTTTCTTAAAATATAAAATTCACATCTATGTAGAAATATATTAAATTATAAAAACTCCATGATAGTTTATCATTTATAAAAGTCAAACACATAATCCAAAAAAATGCAAATGTAGGGTTTATTTTAATAATCAGAACCAATTTTGTTTCAAGGAAGAGAAATCTATTTAAATTTGTTCAGGTAAGGATGGGAGGAGGGAAGAATGATCCTGTAAGGTTATATATATATATATCTTAGAACACGAGAGAAAAAAAGTCCAGAATAAAACAAAATGATCAAAATGAACAAATAGAAGTCATGAAACATATGAACCAAGTTATCAACCATAGTTGTTCCTAAAGAATATTTCCTAATGAAATAACTCAGGATATGATATCTCATGACCCAAACTACTGAAAGAATGAATCAATATAATTAGTTCATTCAGACTATCAGTTGGTTCACCTTTGGTCAAATGTCCAGCTCTGGTCCAATTATGACCAGAGTATCCAAGTCAAATGATGCTATCAATGTTGTCAGGTTTCTGGTGAGAAAGGCATTTTCTTAGAAAGGAGTCTGAGGAGGTAAGCAATTATCAACTTCTTTAATATGCTAACAATTAGTAATGTAATTTTGAGATATACATATCTAATCTATCTTTTGGACCTTGTGCTGGTAATTATCTAGCAATCAATACTCATTCTCAGCCTCTTTTATGTCAATGACTTTGTAAGAACTTATATATTGGTATTAAATTCATTTTTGCTTAAATACTTAAGAGAAGTTTTTTTCTTACCGTGATTGATCACTACTCTAATGATGAAGACAGCGGGCAGAACTACAAATATTAAATAAAGAAAATTATTGTCACTGAACAACTTGATAAAAATATTTTGACATTTAATCTAATATGGGGCTTGATCTCACAATTGAGAGATCATGACCTGAGCCAAAATCAAGATTATGAGATCAAGCCCAGTGTTGGGCTCCATGCTGGACATGGAGCCTGCTTAAGATTTTTTCTCTCTTTCTTCCTCTGTGCCTCCTCCCCACTCTCTCTCTCTAAAACAAAAACAAAAACAAAAAAAGGAAAAAAAAGACAAGAAAAGAAATAATATGATCATGTAACTTTCATGAGGTTAAGGAATTCTATTTTTGAAAACTGCTATATCCTTAATGTGTAGATATCATGTAGTACGTGTTTATATTTCTTCAATGAGGAAGCTATCAAAAACATATTGACCAGAGGCACCTGGGTGGCTTAGTGGGTTAAAGCCTCTGCCTTCTGCTCAGGTCATGATCTCAGAGTCCTGGGATGGAGCCCCACATGGGGGGGAGGGTCTCTGCTCAGCAGGGAGCCTGCTTCCCCCCCCCCCCGCCTGCCTCTGTGCCTACTTGTGATCTCTCTCTCTGTCTAATAAATAGATAAATACTCTTGTAAGAAAAAAACACATTGACCAAAATTTACATGCAGTACAGAGTTAAATGGCAACCATCCAAAAGATGGCTACCAAAAGCTTAATATTGTTAGTACGGAGAAAGCATTAAAGATGTTAATCTCTCAAGGAAAGTAGTTGTATTTATAATTTATTATAGTTTATATATATATAAACTTTCATAATTTATATTGTCAATAAGTGTTCTTAGGCTGTCAACTATTTTAAGATAAAAAATATATCTTAAATTGTACATTTCACAGAATATCGTGATAAATCCTTAAACAAACTGTCAAGCTGATTGTCCAGCATGATTGAAACAAAAACAAAACAAAGAAAACAAACAATGACTTTTTTAAAGAATGAGATCTCTATAATTACAGGGAAAGTGTCAGAATTTAATCATACCTCTTAGTTTTTTTTACAATTGAAGGCCAGGATAAATCCTTAGGCATATATATATATATATATATATATATATATATATATATATATATACTATACCACACACACACACACACACACACTAACTGCTCCATCATCAACAGCAACAAAATGATGGGAAAAGAGCAGCTCTCCTGTAATTGCTGGTTTGTCCCCATGCTCAGTCCCATCACTAATTAAGCTAGGCAATCTGTGGGAAGTCAATGAATATTATTCTCTTGTACAGGGAGGACAGGTTCAAGTTCTATGTGAAGAATCATTTTTAACCACTTAAACTAAGAAAAAATATTCAAAACTTACTTTGACTTTGGGAAATTGGTGGAAGTCACTTTCTTGTTTTCATACTGATTAGTGGCTAGCACTTATTTCTAATTTAATACTCCTAAGGCTGTATTACTAGTGGTCCTCTACAAATGCAATTCTCTAAAGGGGGACAAGGAAGGAGCGAACTAGCATATGTGGTTCGCAGAGCCTCTCTAAGTTATTCCAACAAATCACTTTCAGTACCTCCACTTGAGCTGAAGCCCCACACTAAATCACAGGATTTCAAATTGAAAGGCATTCTGTCACCACATTAAACACTACAATCCTAAAGACAGTCAAAGCATCATTTCATTGTTATTGTTGTTTTGGCCAGGGAAGACAGGGACACTTCTAATTATTAGGGCAATAAAAGTAAAATTCAGTATGTCCTATCCTTTGATAGAAAGATCGAAAGCACATTAGTAACCAACATGCATTAGATGAGAAATTGAGTAATCAATCAAAACAAACCATAAAAACTTGGTGTGCTGAAAAGTCTCTACCTCTAAAATTGAACTTTAAAATAGAGTGCGCACGCATTGAACAATGATCAATGGCATGGCAAATGGCATCATCTAAATACACAATTATAAGCATCAGTGTTCATCTTGCGTGAGAAAGTGTGGTTTTTGGTGCTTTCCAAAGGTGCAGTGAAATTCTTTTTGTTTAAAATGACAGGATTTTTAACAACCTTAGAAGACTCACCTTTTTCAATAGTATTGGTATTTTTCCATCAAACCATGCAAAAATGATTTAGGATTTTTGTTTCTGGGAAGTATGCAGACTTGAGAGAGGGTTTTTTTTTTTCCGTCTTTTAGCAAGCCTCATAATGAATGCCTTAATCGTTAGGAAACCCATTTAAAATCTTTTACTTGCAATTTCCTGAAAATAGCCTTGGCTTTATATTGAAAACCTTCTAGGGAAGCCTTTATTTTATGGCAGGAAAATAATAAATAATGTCCTTATATAGGGAATCTGGAGACTGAGATAGAATTAAGTTCAAAAGAATTTTTCTGAGAGAGAAGTGAAGAACTGACATAGACATTACTGTCTTATATAATTTGGAACCCTGTACATGCAGTCACTTGAACAATGTTCTAAGCAAAACTGAAAGTCATTTAGGTTTTGGGTTTCAGTAAAAGTAAACAAAATATAAACAGAAATTGAATGCTACTTCTTTTTTATAATGAGAATATTTTTAAGGACATACTTTATTATCAATAATTTTGTTGCCCCATGATAAAATGACTTAGAAAAAAACCAAGAATTTTGTCCTGTCTCCAAATCCTCAAGGTCACTTCATTAGTACCCTTGTGTTACCAACAAAGTTGTCTCTATCTTGGCCCCGTTGGGTGCACTCTTCCCTAGGAGGGTCATTATTACTACTTGCTATGTTTTACACCTTGAACTGTGTATCCTGGCCCTCCACTCCTAAAGCCACTGTTTGGGAAGTCATTAGGTGTAATTCTTCAGTTACCATGATAACCATTAATATGACATAAAAACAATATCATTTCTCTTTTCTATGCATTCTCTATGTCAATACCTTTTAACCTTAATGAATTATAAAATATTGGGTTTTTTAATATATTTATGGCTGCATTTATAAACTGGATTCCTGCTACAGGATTATCAGCGAATATCAGCCCTTTCCTGGGTTAGGTTTACTTTGCAAGACTGTGGGTCAATGAGACTTCTTGCCCTTCATAAGATCTCATTCCCCTGCCCATGTGGTCTGTCTCTGTGTTTAGATGCTCTGCTGTCATTACTGGGTTTCATTCTACCCCTTTCTAGATTGGTCATTGTGATCTAGAGTCTATGGAGACTATGAACAGCCTGGAGGCAAGCTACTTAGTTCAGTATCTTACATCTGTCACTTATTAATGGTCTAAACAATCCATTTCTTCAACAGAAAAATGTAACCAAAAATAGATCTCAACCTTCAGAGTTGTTTTGAAGGTTAGATGAGTTAATACTCCTATAGTAATTAGAACAGTACCAGTTATAAATTTGTATAAATTATATGAATAAGAGCTAACATACATTGCCATGATAGTTAGAAGGAAATTAATTCCATCGTGGAATGGAGAACCAGAAGCTATACTAGGTAGAAGAGAAATCACAGTGCTGGCCCTGGAAATGTGACAGAAATGTAGAAGAAAGTCTAAATGAGCTAAAAATACAAAAAAGATGTAGCTAAGAAAATGGTCATAAAGTAAAATTATAAAAAGACAGTTTATTAAAACCTGTAAGTGTGTTGATTAATATAGAGTTCAGAATTGCAGCAGGTCAAAGACATTTTAGAAATTCCCTATGAGTGTAGCAAAATTAATTACATTTTGAAAACTAGTTTCTTCAACATATGTAGAGAGAAGTGAAGATGGGGGCTCAGAAAGTCAAAGTTTGGTAGTGGGTTTTAGTTTATAAATTTAACAATATGAAGAAATTTTAAATAGTGAATAAGACAGGAGCAATTTTCAACACAAACGTTGCAATATGCAAAAGTAAATCAAGCAAGATATTAACTTGCCTTTTCTAAATACATTTTAGGGCCCATAAATGTCCTTATCTGGTTGGATCATGAATCATGTGGTATGTCTGGTTTGACTTGTAAAAACTTATTAAAAGTAAGTAAATGTAAGTCAAAATTACATGAACAATATCCCAGCAGAATCTTGGCCAAAGTTGAAAGAAGAAGGAAATGCTAATAGCTGTTTTGTAGGCGAGTAACTATGTTGCCCTGTGAAATGAAGGAGCTTTCGGGGAGAGCTGAGGGAAGGACAAAGACCATTTAGGGAAAAGTTGCCTGGAGGACAGAGACCATCTAGGGAAAAATTAATTGAAGTGTATTTAGGATACATGAAAGGGTAGTTGTGCAAAAAAAGAAAGATTAAGCAAAATAATTCCTGGGCTAGAAATTTAGAAAGATATCAAGTTCCCACCAAGGGACCTGTTTGCATGGTTGCCCACAGCATAAACCTTCCTGACATCTGTCACTGAAGATCAGGTTCCCTACCTCAGCACATAAATAAGCAGCAGGTCAATTATGTAACGACTGAGGCTTGTTCTAACTGGTTCATTGTTTTGATTTTGCAATTGGGGTAAATGAGAAGTTACTGTGCTAAAAGCAGTCTTTATATTTTAATCTTTCACATATTAGGGGATTTTGAATTTAGTGTACTGGCAATCATACTCAAAAACTGTTGCAAATATACTAACAATAAGAGAAGGTTTATAGGTGCTTTAGTGTGTATATCAGAAAATTACCATTTACCGCTTCAAGTCCTTTTAGCCTATCTCTTTTGTTGCAGCCACTGCTGTGTTCACCAGTTGTGTGTGGTCTCTGACTTATATCCAGATACAAGCTGAGAGTGCCTTGCTTGAGGTGAACACTACACAATCCTCTAGAACTTCCCTGCTGATGTTGAGACATCAGGTGCCCTATATCAGCACTCAGTGTCCACTCATGTGCAAACCAGAAGCTTAATGGGATAAATTATATAAGACAAACTTTTAAATAATAAGATATAGGATCCAGTGAATAGTTTGTTTTATTTTGTTTTTCCTTTCCTTTGCTTAGGTGTATGGTCCTCAGAAGTATTCATTTATCAGACTTTTTGCAAGCCATCAGAAGATTATCCCAAGATTAAGCTGTAAAGTATATGGACCTAATTCCAAAGTCAAGGAAGAGGGGATTTCCCCACCAACAAACAATTCTTGGACATTAGCTGGGTCTTCTAAAATTTAACTCAGTTCTAAAACTATTTGAGTGTTACCTGGAGATAGCTACCTGGAGCTACCTGATAGCTACCTGATTTGCTACCCAGAGATAGCAACAGATTTCACAGATTAAGGGGTCAGTCCTTTAAGACTACCTTCCCATTCACCCCACCCCCCACAACCTACCTCTTCATACACCAGTTGCAAGTGAGGGTACCACTTGTGTTTCTGATTAACTGGCTATACATTGAAGGTTCCAATGACCCCCTTTCTTTGGGTTCATTTAATTTGTAGAGCCACTCACGGAACACAAAAAAATATTTTACTTACTGGATTACCAGTTAATCAAAGCATATAACTTAGTGACAGTCAGATGGAAGAGATGTATTGGGCAAAGTAGGGGGGGGGCATGAAACTTCCATGCCCTGAGTGCACCACTCTCCCCAGATGTCCACTTATTCAGCAGCGGGAAGGTCTCTAAACCCTCTTCTTCTGTGTTTTTAATGGAACTTCATTACACAGGCATGATTGATAAATCATTGGCCACTGGTGATCAATTCACCCTCCAGGGGCTCCCTGGCTCCTGAAGGTCAGAAGAGTGGGACTAAAAGGTCCAACCCTCAATTCACAACTGGTTCCCCTCACAAGGAACCCCCACCTTTGGTGTTTTCCAAAAGTTCTCTCATTTACTTAAACCCAGTGGTGGAAGAAAAGGGGCTTGTTATGAATACCAAGACACCCATTTCACTTTGATGGCTCTGAAGAAATTTTAGAAACTGAGGACAAGAGACCAAGCATCATAACAAAAGATGTTCCCATTGCTTTTATCCTCCGGAAATTCTGAAGGGTCTTCGAACCTGTGAGCCAGGAATTGCGGACAAAGACCAAATAAATATGTGGGAAAAAGACATAGATATATAGTCATCTGAATGACCAATATTACAAGCAGACACACTCGACACTAGGTGGTATCCAAATTATTAGTGCACCCACATAATGGTATTTCCCATTCCCCTAATCACTTTCATTTTCTCTTACTCTTATTTCCTGGGATCATATTTCCAAACGAAGTCATAACACTTAAGTCTGTACCTCAGGATCTCCTTTCTGGGGATGTTTGGTACCAAATTGATCCTAAAAGAGAACTTAAAAAGTAAGATCAGGGAGCTGTATCATTCACTTCCCTGATATTTCAATGGATTTAATTGCTTGTGTGATGGTGATAAATCTTAGTAAGACACATGTCTGCCAGAAGATTGGAAAGAACCATGTTATCCATATTTTTTGAATCCCAATGGTACAGAATATGCCAAAAATCCCCTCTAAGGAAAGTGACAAATAGATATGTCTTATGCCTATACTACTAAGAAAGATCAACAGTGCTTGATGAACCTCTTTGGATGGGAGAGACAACATATGTGAAAAGATATTTTAACTCATTTATTGGTTAACTCAGAAGAATCCCAGTTTCAACTAGGACTTAGAAAAACACAGAACTACACTGTGGGCTTAGGCTACAAAATAAGGCATCCTGCCTTCATTCACAATATTTGACCTAATGAATCCAATGGTACTACAGCTATTTGTGATAGATAACAAACTTGTGGGATCTCTATCAAGCACAGTGCAGATCCCTAAGATTCAGAAACAACAGCTTGCTTGCTTCTGGGATAATTGCTTTTCATTTGAAAAAGAACTCCTGCATCTTTGGGGTCCCAGTACATTTACAGGAGATAGTTGAAATGAAAGGAGAAATGGACTAAAGTACAGATATACATGAACTCCTGGGCTGTGGTAAAGGGTTTCATTAAGATAAGAATCTAGAAAGACCCTAGAAAATCAGAAACAAGCCAATTTGAAAAAGAGATATGTGGAATACAATGCATTTTTTTTAAAGATTTTATCTACTCATCTATTTGACAGAGAGAGAGAGAGAGAGAGAGAGAGAGATCACAAGTAGGCAGAGAGAGAGGAGAAAGCAGGCTCCCCGCCGAGCAGAGAGCCCGATGCGGAGCCCAATCCCAGGACCCCGAGACCACGACCTGAGCTGAAGGCAGAGGCCCCAACCCACTGAGCCACCCAGGTGCCCCACAATGCATTTTTTGTGGACCACTCTAATATTTCTACAATGAACATATGAATGGAATGACTATGATGGCAAGGATGGAGGTTATGCATATATCCAATAGCATGGGTCCCCTCTCACCAAGGCTAATGTAGTTAGTTCCACTGCAAAATGTTTAACATTCTAGGTGCAGAGAGTGATGTAGAGCACTTAATATGTCCTCATTGACTAAAAAGTACAGCCCTCCTTCCACCATAAAAGGAGTAGTGATTTTCTTGGTCTAATCAGATATATATCCTGGATATCTGATTGTCTTCTCTGACTGCACTGCCTCCAATTCTGCCAATCTGGAAAATAGAGAAAATACTGAGAAAAAATAAAAATAGTTTCTCAGTGACCTGTGGAATGCAATTAACACATCTAACATACATGTAATTTTAATCTCATGGAGAGAGAAGAGAAAGAATAGGATAGAAAAGGGTAGTTGAACAAAGAATGATAAAAATGTTCTGAAAAATTGTTGAAAAGTATTAATTTATAATTTCAAGAAATTCAGTGAACCCTAAGTTGGGCAAATTCAAAGAAAACCCCAAGAAAGGACATGATTTTTAAATTGAAAAAAGCCTAGGAAAAAAAGAAAATCTTGTAAATACAGTAAAATTCACATATAAGGAAATAACTATGAATGTCAGTGGATTTATCATCAGAAATGGGGGGTGCACAAGAAATTACAATAATGTTTAAAATGCTAAAAGAGAAAAAATCAAGAGACTTCTGTATGTGATGAAAATATTCTTCAACAAGGAGGGTGAAAATAGACATTTTTGGGTAAAATAAAACCAAGAACATTCAACATTAGTAGACCTGTACTATAATAAATGCTCAACAGAAAGCTATTCAGACTGAAAGGAAAAGAATTAAAAGGGAAACTCGGATCTTTAAGAAATATGTGAACATCTTATATTTTATGAAACACATAAAACTAAAGCAAAGATTATAATATCTTACTGTGGATTTATAATATATTTGGATGCAATGTTATAGCACTATAGCATAAAAGATAGAGTTAGATGTGGTAAATTGACCTGAATGACTTCAAGAGTTTTACATTTTATGAGGAGAGATCCAGTGGGGTAATTAAGAACGTATAGTGTGATCCTTTTATCAACAATTTAAAAACAATGTAAAAGATAAATACTGAATTTAAGATGTCCACATGGTAACCTTTATCAATGCTGTGGGATGATGTTAAAGTAATAGAAAAGAAAAAATGTCAGTTAATTCACTAATCTTAATTCAAAAGCTACCATACATGAAATCTCCTAAACATTTTATGTTTCCCAGTGAAGAAAGAGTGTGAACTTAGAATGAGAATGAGAATCTATCAGCTATAAGGTTTTGTATTGACTATTTTGAGGTATTTCTTATTGCCTTAATACGTGAAAACATCCAATGTCTGGGATACACCCCAAATTATCTAGCTTACAAAGATAAGGAAAACATGATTCATTTCCAAGAGAAAAAATAAACAATGAAAATTGACTTCAAGATGATGCAATAATGTGGCTCCTGGGTGGCTCAGTGGGTTAAGCCTCTGCTTTGGGTCAGGTCATGATTCGGGGTGCTGGGACCAAGACCCGCATCTGGCTCTCTGATCAGCAGGGAGCCTGCTTCCCCCTCTTTCTCTCTGCCTGCCTCTCTGCCTACTTGTGCTGTCGGTCAAATAAATAAAATCTTAAAAAAAAAAGATGATGCCATGATCTCCATTATATATTTTCACATTGTTACGTGATTACAAAATTACAAAATGGCTTTTGTAAACCATTTTGAAACATATGTATAAAAGGATCAATAGCCAATAGGACGTCCTTATACTTCAGCAGTTTGAAAAGAAGTCACTAAAATCAGAGATAGTTCACAATTCGATTTTTTAAAACCTTTGTCACTGAAAGCAGAGTGGTGGTTGGTTGGGGTGGAGGTGGCATAACTACAAAGTGGTATGACAGATCTTCTGAAGGATAATAGAAATGTTTTATGTCTTGACTGTGATGGTATCTGGATGAGCGTATACATTTGCCAATACTCATTCATCTGGATAGTTAAACAAAGCACATTTTAATGTGTAAACTATACTATAACATTTTTAGGGGTGCCTAGGTGGCTTAGTGGGTTAAAGCCTCTGCCTTCCGCTCAGGTCATGATCTCAGGGTCCTGGGATTCAGCCCTGCATGGCATCTGGCTCCCTGCTCAGCGGGAGACCTGCTACCCCCTCTCCCTCTGCCTGCTGCTCTACCTACTTGTGCTCTCTCTCTGTCAAATAAATAAATAAAAATCTAAAAAAAATTTTTTTTTATTTAAAAAATGTGAATCAAGTCCTTTAGCTTTTCGTACTCCTAAGAAATCAAATAATCATAGTCAATAGTTATTGGTTAACATACCACTGATTTAAATTTATAATTGAACAAAAGTACTTTATGGGAAAAATGATTATTTCTTCAAATTAGGTACTTCATTTGGAAACACGGGAATTGTTATGTAACAGAACGCATTTTATTTATTTTTTTCCTTAAGAGAAGAGCAGCTTTTCAAGTGATACCCCAAGAAGAGATTAAGAAGACAGATAAAATTAAAGTAGTATATTTCCTGTTAATGAACCACCACAAATTGGGTATAAAATGTAGACTTCAGAAAGATAATACAGGTAGTTGAGAAAATGAAACAGAGTAATGATCCAGAAACATCATAAAAAACTGCAGGTTCAGCTTTGCATCTTTACTATCAACAAATATAGTTCGAAGTAGATGGTAATGGCTTTGTCATTACTTTTCTGTGTTCCTCTCAAGTTTAATGTGATAGTATGCTTTTAAATTCTGAGCTAATTGGATGCTTCAATATATTACCTTTTCCTTCCTTTTTCTTGCCAGGTAATACTGGTATGGTTAAATCCCTTTGGAAGGAGCACCTGGGTGGCTCAATGGGTTAAAGCCTCTGCCTTTAGCTCAGGTCATGATCTCAGAGTCCTGGGATTGAGCCCCACATCAAGCTTTCTGCTCAGCAGGGAGCCTGCTTCACCCTCTCTCTCTGCCTGCCTCTCTGCCTACTTGTAACCCCTCTCTCTGTCAAATAAATAAGTAAAATCTTTAAAAAAAATACCTTTGGAATATTTAATTTTATAAACTGCTTACTTGGACTTTTAATAAATAAGAAAAAATAAAATAAAAATAAATAAAACAACCAATTTGTTTGATAGAATTGGACCCTGTAACTTGATTATATTCATGTATCTTTTGGTAAGTATTTACAAACTACACTATGTGTATGACACAACTAGATATTGAAGAGTTTAGGAAAGACATACTGCCCATTCTAAGAATTTTACATAGGAAAAGTAGAGATATAAAAAAAAAATACTCAAAGCAAGGCCATATAGAGTTAATTACCAAATAAATTATCTAAATGTCTGATCAAAACAATAATTGCTAAAAAGATCAATGAAAGTTAAGAACTTCTTAGTTTAGAACCACCAAAAAAAATGAAGCTTAAGCTTGACCTTGGGAGATAATATGACAATTAAGGAAGACTAGAACTCTTTTGTAATTTCTACATTCACTTTCCCAAGGACACATAGAAAAACGTGTTTTGTAACATATTTTTTATCATACCTACTAATTTAGGACTTAAACGTAAGCTTGCATTTTATAAAAAATGTTTATTTTTATTTTTCAAATTGAAAAAGGACATTTTCAAAAAAGTATATTGCCCTCCCAGACAAAAGAACCCAAACTATTACATTTCTTTTCTGAAGCCACTTTCATAGAATATCAGATGCAAGAGAAACAGATTTGTATGCATGAGTTCACATTTCATTGGCTCCTTTTCCATAGAAAATACAACCCAAATGTATTCTATGGCTATGGACATTATATGTTAAATGCAGAATTATTTCTTGGCTATAATTTTAATTATTATATAGGATCTATGTAAAGGGAGGATAAAAATGAATCCAAAGGGAATGTAAATATTGTTAAAATATATTAGGTAATATAGGGACATTGGTTTTGAATAGACTAATCCATTCGGAAAGAATTAGCACTGTGGATACATTTAGAACATAGTAGCTTTCTGGGAGCTTAGAGTCCCATGTCTAAATTTTTCTTAGCATATTGGCTGTCTACTAGCAAAATAATTATTCGTTGGCATTTCAATAATTACATATATTTCCATTCAGAGTTATAAGACTTCATGATAATAAACACTAGTCTATCCCCTTTTCTTTAGATAATGTTCTAGAAAAAATCCAAATATAGGCATTTATCCTAATACTATAAAAAATATTTATATATAAAAACAATTCTGAAAATCATGCACTAAAGATAATAGAGCTAATGGGAAAACAAGGATTGAAAGCAAATCACTTAATGAAAGGCATATGAAACTTTGTAATAAAATCATATATAAATATGTATACACATGCATACACATATGTATAATACATATGCTTATAGATATGTATTCACAGTTATATATTCATAGGCAATGCATCCATTACTTCTGACAGTCAATCCTTTTCAGCCTCAAGCATTGGCCTTCTGGTTATATCTAACATATTGTCCCCTGGAAACATTTGCTCATTGATAGAATTGAATTCTATCCAAATTAAGAATCTAATCCAAGATGTAGACTTCTTCATCATTCTTTTTTACAGACTAAAGATTGCCGACCCCTGTTCTAAGTGCTGCCTGAGCTTTTTGTTTCTCCCTTTGAACATGTTGTGCCTTGAGCTGCTGAAATAATCGACAAATAGCATTTTGAATATTTAAATATCCACTTTAAACAGTTCCTTTGAGACTATAATATCAAATCCAGTTCCTTCCTCCTAATGCATTAACTTTCTCCATCAACTCCATGTCTCTGGCAACCACTTCAACTGGACTATATCATTTTAAACATGTGAGGTTGTAGATGAGTGTGATTAATTATTTATCTGTCCCAAAAAGAAACCACAGAAAAATTAATCTGAAAGCTGATTAGAGTAATTTTTGTCAGCTTAACCCAATAAAAACAGAAAAAATACAAAATGGTGAATATCTATGTATGATAAGGCATTTTTCCCCCAGCTCCAGGGAGTACAAATATTCCTAGAAATAATGAGATCCATCTTCATCCTAAATAGAGATTAGACAGGAAGATACCCCTGGCTAGGAAATTAATGTGATATGTCTATATCAATTACAATTACAAAATTTAAATACCTAGATATATCATTATTGACAACAGAGTTGGGGACATAGAAAGACTTACATTGCTTAGTATTGGAAAATAGCAGATGTGATGGGTAGTTTCATGTGTCAACTTGAAGAACTGTGGTACTAGGTTGTCTCATGCAACAGTAATCGTGCTGTCATGAAAGTGTGTTATAGATATAATTAATAACTGCAAGCAGTTGACCTGTTGACTTCTCATCTCATCTGTTGATCTGTCTCCATCACTGTCTTTCTCACTATATATACATATATGTGTATATATATAATCTCTATAGATAGGTATCTATAGATGATGATAGATAAATAAAAGATAGATAGATAGATAGATATCCTACTGGTTCTGTTTTTTGGAGAATGTTAACTGATACAGTGGGATTTTATTTTTTTAATCCTAAACAGGAGTACCTGTGGAATCAGGAAGGAAGGGGAGAGAGAAGGATGAATAAATATCCAGAAACTGGTGCCCAAATTGCAGAAATAGCCAAAATTTTTAAGAAATGGAATGTTGAAGATTTGAAGTTAAGTTATTTATATTTCTGTAATGGAAATATCTGCCTCCCTGAAGCATTTAATAAAGTTTGCTGTGAACATAATATGTCAGTGAAGATCAAGGAATAACAGACTGGCAGAAACAAACAAACAAACAAAAAAACTGAAATAGATGAAAAACCTAAATGCAAGTGAGTTTGCAAGAAAACCTCAAAACTGAATTCGGCTTCAAGTCTCAGATCACCATAATCATTTACATTTCCACTTTGAATGGATCCTTCTTGCTAATCATTTTAAATCCATTCTTGATGCCCATCTCCCATGACTTTTAGCAACTTAAAGAGAGCGTTGAAATTTCTACAGTTATGAAATGAGTACCAGAGCCGATACTATCTACATCTTAAAAGGCAATGTGACCTCAGCTGCAAATTGAGGTTAAGAAGATGATGGAGATATAGTCCCTACCAACAGTAAATTTTAAGACTATATATAGACACATGCAAAAAGTACCTTACAGTGGAGTATGTATACTCTCTGAGTCATACACCCAGTAGCATGAGAGCAGAGATGACATTTGGCACTCCACCTGCTTGGGGGTCTGAACACAAGCATCATGATGAGAACTTGCCAAGGGCTTCTAATTTCTTTCATAAACTGCAAGGTTAATGAAATAAAGCACTCTCGACCACACACTGGGTGCTTAGAGCAGAAATCTCTCCATGAAGCTTTTGTGGTTAATGCAGGAAACTATCATATTCCCTTTTCTTTCCCTATCTAGATATGGGATAGCACCACCCCTCCTCACACCCATTTTTTTTTTAATCAAGAAATAACAGATTCACTAGGGGGGCCGGGTGGCTAAATCAGTTAAGCATCTGATTCTTAATCTCAGCTCAGGTCTTGACCTCAGGGCTGTGAGTTCAAGTCCCACATTGGGCTCCATGCTGGCCATGGATTTTACTTAAAAACAAACAAACAATGGGGCGCCTGGGTGGCTCAGTGGGTTGGGGCCTCTGCCTTTGGCTCAGGATTATTATCTCGGGGTCCTGGGATTGAGCCCCGCATCAGACTCTCCACTCAGCAGGGAGCCTGCTTCCTCCTCTCTCTCTGCCTGCTTCTCTGCCTACTTGTGATATCTCTCTCTCTCTCTCTCTCTGTCAAATAAATAAATAAAATCTTTAAAAACAAACAAACAAAACAGATTCACTAAAAATAACTCTCCTTGGAGCAACTTTGCTGTGCTTTTATAATTCCAAACAATACTAAAGATTAAGGTGAGGTATTAGTAGAAATTACAATAACCCTGTTCTTCGATTCCCAGTCAACAGTTTTATGTATGTGTGTATGTATGTCGGAAATCAGGGAATGCTTGATGGTTCAGTTTACAAACCCAGTGCCTCCTGTATCAGAAATCTCATTGTTTTTGTTTTGTAATACACTTTGGTTACCAACTCATGCTATACATTAACCCTACATGCCTTGTGCATCCAGCATAGGACGCTAGAAATACAATTTTTTGATAGGACATTTTTAAATGTGAATTTAAAATGACTAGTTTACACTTTATTTCCCAGTTCATGCTCATAGCTAAGACACTATTTCATGTTTATTATTTAAAAACTTCAGTAAAATTCTCAAAGGTATGCAATGTTGTCCATTCTGAAAAGTAAAAACTTATCTCACCAGAGCAACAAAGAGAAGGTGATAAAACAACTGGATTTTAAACCCCTTCAACTAAGAATGTCTCACATAAATTAAGCAGAAGTTTGTCTAGGTGGAAGGAAAAAGTCTATTCTAAGAAAAAGAGGTCGATCCTCTGTGTGAGAGATTAAAGTAACAGGTTATAAAGGAGAAAAACTAAGGAATACACTTATACATAAAATATTTGACATGGTTATAGTAAGAAATCATGGAACTCCCTTTCTCAGAAAACGTAATTGCTTAGTTTCTTTCTGTAATGTGCCAATTAAGTTTTTGTGCCTATAAGCTCAATACTAGCATAAAAAAATATTTACCTAGGTTGCAAAGTGGAAGAGTGGGCAAGCCAGATATTGGGGAGAGCCAAGGATAGGAGAATGGGAGATCTGACCTAAGGAAAATTATTTTTTCTTATTTTTATAAATGTTATAATTTCAAAAAGTAGTAATTTTAATTAAACTAATTACATGTTGCCTGTGAGGAGTCCTGGCCTTAGCCACCTATTGCTTACAAAGTAGCATTAGCTATTTATTTTTATTTTATTTTTTTTAATTTTTAAATGGTAGCTTCTGACAAGTTTCAATAAAATGTAGAATAACTTTATTCCATCTTTTCTAAACATTCCTCTGAATAATATTTTTCCCAAAATTAATTTCCATAGTCCATTAATGAAAATGTCCTAAAGCAAAAGTAAACTTCAAATTATTGAATGCTTACTAAACTAATCCAATTCAAAACAACATGTAGTTTTAACATATTTTTTTATGTTCCAGTGATGTACATTGACTTCTGAGTTATGATACGCAGTGTAATTATAATGTATAGATTTATTTGTTTATATCCTTTCTTTCTACAGAGAAGAATTGTTTGCTTACCTTAGATATCTATAATACAATATGTTAAAATAAACATTTAAAAAATATTTTATTTACTTATTTGTTTACTTAGAGAACCCACATGAGGGGAAGTAGGGGAAGAAGGGAGTGGAAGAGAGAGAATCCGATTGAGCCATCCAGGCAGTTCAATGTTAAAATAATTTTTATTTTATTTTATTTATTTATTTGACAGAGAGAAAGAGCACAAGCAGGAGGAACAGCAAGCAGAGAGAGAGGAAGAAGTGGGCTCCCCGCTGAGCAGAGAATCTGATGAGGGCCGGATTCCAGGACCCTGGGACCTTTACTTGAGCCTAAGGAAGATGCTTAACTGGCTAAGGCATCCAGGTGTCCCTAAAATAAACTTAAAACCAAATGAATAAAGTGGTTAAAAACATGAAAAGAGGCAGGATATGGTCAAGTGAAAAGTGAGATCAGTCTAAAACTGAGTCAATAAATTTGCCAAATGTGGGAGAAAAATATACTTCTTTGCAATTAAGTAATCAAACAAAGAAGATGAAAAGGTCAAATCAAAAATCACATCATCTATAATAAAAAATCAACTTGGTACACAGACATAGCCTAATTATACCACATTCTGAGGCTGGTGAAAATGTCCTGTGAGTTTTCAAAAAGAACAGCACTCCATAGTACTATAAAGACATTTCTCAACACCATCTTTACGGTGAATGGGGCAATGAGATTTTTAAAGGCACTTTTGAATAATATCCTTCCAGGTGGGCTGAAAGCATAATGAGAACAATTCTTTTAACAATCAGAAAACAGAGTCTAACTTCTGGATCAGGTTAAGAAAGGAAAGTAGAGCCTCTCTCCCATGAACTAAAACTAAAATCCATGATTAGAAATTTTCAGTGGATATAAACAGATAGATCTCCAAGAAAAACACTCTTTTATGTCAAACTTGGAAGTGTCATTTCTGTAGGTGAATGGAAAGAAATCATTTTGTTTTCTTTCTTTTGGCACTCTCTGAGCTCTGTCTCAGAGCAGGTCGCTCTTAGGGAGCTGCATGTCCAAGGGGGATGATGGCAGGACTGGTAGAAATGGCAGTCACCTGGGGCCCTAAAATCTTGATAAAAATATTCTCCTCGCTGACAAGAGAAACTGAGGAAATAGGCCCCATGGTGGGGTAGAGGTGAGGGTCTCTATTACTCCTACTCTCTTTTTACATCACTTTTCCTCAAAACAGACCTAACTGTAGAAAGTCTGCATAGCAGGGTACGCAACTTCAGTTTCCCAGCGAGAGCACCAGAATCAGTCCTGGGGGAGGTAAAGTATGGGAGAGAAATACGGAGAGAGTATTCGAGAGAATACAGAGATATTTTTGAAAAGTAAAATAAAAGGGGTTTAATTGGGGGTGAAAGAGAAGGGAGTATGAAAAATGGCTGTTAAGATTCTGGCTGAACAACACACAGGACGGGATCCACTCACTCTATTTATTAACATAGGAAGAGAACCAGATTTGAGAGGTTAGATCGTGACTTTAATTTTGAACAAAGGAGAGTTAGAAACATCAAATTCTGTAGGTCATGAATTTTGGGGTCCAAAGCTTAGGGAAGATAGTAGGGCTAAGAAAAAAGATACATTTGAGAAATATTGGAGATACAGATTTCTTTAAAGAGAATGTAATTAACAGTATAGAATTTTGTCGAGTATTAAAGTAAAAAAAAAAACAACGAAGTCAAGATTTTATTAAGAGGTGGTCATTGGTGACATCTGTGATAGCTACAAGTGTACAATTTATTTTTCTGTGAAGTAGGAGGCAGGACTGAGTAGGAAGAAGGAGATTCATAGTTGTGAGGAATACAGAAATGTATCCAGATACCGTGACAGGCCCGGGATGCTGGTGATTATAATTAATCCACGTTGTTACCAATCTGCTCTACTGTTTATTTTTTCAGTAGTGATTAACTTTCTGAACATTGTTGAGTTCATATACCTCTACAAAGAAAGAATTTGAAGAGGGAACAAAATACGTTTTGTTCTGTTCCTATACACTGAAAACAGCATGTCAAGGATCCAATATCTTTTTCTAAAGAGCAGAGAGGTGCCTGAGTGGCTCAGCGGGTTAAGGCTCAGTCACCTGCCTTTAGCTCAGGTCATGATCTCAGGGTCCTAGGATCGAGCCCCGCATTGGGCTCTCTGCTCAGCAGAGAGCCTGCTTCCCCCTCTCCCTCTGCCTGCCTCTCTGCCTATTTGTGATCTCTTTCTCTCTGTCAAATAAGTAAATAAAATCTTTAAAAATAAAAAAAATAAAGAGCAGAAAATCACCTCATAATAGGGACAATAAGTAGATGGGTTTTATTGCTGGCAGAGTATTTATCTTATTAAAATTACTTTTATTATTTATTTTTTTAAAGACTTTATTTATTTATTTGATAGAAAGAGAGATAGTGAGAGAGGGAACACAAGCAGTGGGAGTGGGAAAGGGAGAAACAGGCTTCCTTTAGAACAGGAAGCCCAATGTAGGGCTCAATCCCAGACCCTGGGATCATGACACAAGCCAAGGACAGATGCTTAACAACGGAGCCACCCACATGCCCCCTCTTATTAAAATGACTTTTAATTCCTGGAGGAAGGGGAATGAATCAACTATTCACACATAGTCATGACTCCTTAGCCCAAGTCACAATTTTATGTTATTTACCTCCTCCCTATAGACATTTTGAGTATATAATTCTTCCCATGCAACATGGTTGTTATGATAATATTCCTTGTGTAAACAACTAAGTCATATATAATTCATAAAGAAGTCAATAAATAGGTTAATTTTGAACTACCCATGATAAATTCATGTACTTAAGAAAATGGATGAGATTATTAATCACATATCTGTTAAATATTAAGGATATTAATAAAAGTAATAATAATTTTGATTTTAGAATAAAATGTAGACTTTCACCATCAATCTCACTCTACCTATACTCTTGTATAATTAATCACCTTCCTTTGAGTGTGGGTGGAGCCTATCAATATGATGGGATATCATTACCATAATTACATCGTATTATATGGCAAAAAAGATTTTGAAGATGTAGTTTAGGTCCTTGATCAGTTGATTTTAGTTATCAAAAAGATTTTCCACTGTGGGTCTGACCTAATCAGGAGAGGGCTTTAAAGAGACTCAAGAGAGACTCTCCCACTGGCTTTAATGTAGGAAGCTACAATGTTATGAAGAGGCTACATGGCCAGGAACTGAAGGCAGCTTCTAGGAGTTAAAAGTGATCCCCAGTCAACAAACAGATAGAAAGTAGGAACTTCACTTCTAAAACCCCCAAGAACTAAATTTGGCCAACAACCTGAATGGACTTGAAGGGGAACCCAAGTTCCAGATGAAAATGTGGCTCATCTAACTCTGATCCAGGCTGGGAGACTGAGCAAAGAACCCAATTACACTATGCTTGAACTCCTACCCTACCTTACAGAAATGTATTATTATAAATAGATGTTGTTTTAAAACACTAAGTTTGTGATAATTTTTTTTATGTTGCAGTGAAAAACTAATATATGTATTAAGGCCACACTTATTTTGTAACATTATTTCATAATACTCATCTGCATGAAAATTATCATCTCTCTGTTTTCCACTTAGCAAAAATTAAAAGCTATCTGTCAAACACTATTTCTAGATTTCTCTATTTTGGAACTAAATAAAATTTAAGAACTATAAAAAAATATGTACAGGCTATTTGTTTTTTTCTGAAGAAATGAGTCTTTATAGGGTCCCACGCAGGGAGTTTAGGGGAGGAAATGTGTAATATTACACTGTAAGATTAGCTATTTCATCATATAAAAAGAAATGCCAACACAAAAGTTGGCAATTTTTAAGCACTAAAATAGTAACATCTGGGTATATATCAGAAGTAGCAAAATGAAGGCAGCATTCAAATTTTACATACTGAAATTAGATATCAGGCTATACTGAGAAGCCAGTCATAGCCAGGGTTTTTCATTGTCAATATGGACTATCAAGAAGCTGTAGTTTCAAAAAACACATTTGGGCTTTCTAATTGCCAATTTCCTATGCATTATGGGACTTTAAGTGCAAAGGGAGTTTAGAAAATCCCTTTCTTTCAACATCTCAGTATGAAAAAGTGGCAAGGATTCTTCACAAATATCATATACTATGATAAAGTAAATATCAAAATTGCTTTGTTAGACTTCTTATATAGCTTTCAATAGAATTCGAGCTATTATCAGTTATTCCTGAATGTGTTTGATTTTGAAACAATTTGTTCATTATTTTAAAGAATGGCTAAATTGGCTTATATGATCTTATAAGAAAACAAAAGAATATGTTATGTTTTCCCCTTTGGTTATAGTCTTTGAAGTTGGAAATAGTTTTCAACTGTTAGCCTCTTAGTTCAAAGAGAAGTTGTGTATTTGTGTTAATGCTGTCCTTCAGTCAGATGTCCCGGAAAGAGAATAGGGTGGATTTGAGTAAACCTCATGGACCAGCCTTCATTTCTAAGTAAAGAATATTTATTTATAATAAGTACTTTGTAGGTAAAGATCTGATTTTCTTTTTCAGTATTTGTATTAGTCAGATTTATTTATCAAAATTTGTATTAGCATTAATCTGCTGTGTTGTGTGATAACTTCCTCATTCCCTGTCTCAGTGGCTTCAAACATCCAGCTGGAAGGAGCAGCCCCTTTATAAGACATAAATATTTTCACAGTAGAGAAGAGCAAGGGCTGAGCCAAGCCATGCAATAGTATTTAACGCTTCTGCTCAGACACGGTGTATGTCACTTTGGCTCACTTCCCATTAGCCAAAGTAAGTCACACAATCAAGTCAGAGTGCAATGAGGCATGAATAGGTATTCTTTTTACAGGAAAAGGGCAGATCACATGGCAATAGTCAAGGATGTATAATCTTACTGGTAAGGGGGAGTGAGTAACTAAAAAATAATACAGTCAAGATCAGAATTGATGTTAAATGTTGTGGTAAAATATATTTGAAAAAAAGTCTTTCATTTAATTTGTTCACTATCACATTCAGAGACGTGTACATTTACAGATAAAAGTCAACATTTTAAAACTTGGGATCATATGTATCAAGGGAAACTCAGGCATGAACAATTGTTAATTTCTACTCAAGCACAACAGAAATAGAGAATGACAGATACACTCAGAAAATGAAAACATTATTTTGAAGAAAAATTAGTGGTCCGATGCATTTCAAAGGCAGAACGTGAATATTCACCAATTTCACATTTACTTAGAACAACACTCAGATGTCATTTAAATCATGATATGCTGTGATGTAATTTCAGGCTGACTAACCATGTGAAGAATACAGTCTTTAGAAGCATACTGAGAACTACTCTAGGTACACCCTTAAGAAATATACTGCTAAATGTTTAATTTTGTTTTGAATTTTCACATCTGATGATTTTATGTTTAATAAATCAAGGAGGGCTTGTTCTATTATCTATCAAATATTTCAAAAATCTAAGTAGTATACCCAACAGCACTTTATAAAAACCAGGTCTCACTTATAAATTTACACTGAATTTGTTTTCATTTAAAATAAATGTCTATCTCTTTAGCCTGCCAAATAATTTAAGTTCACCCTCCTTAAAATACTTTCATCTTGTAATCTGTTGTCTATTTCTAAAACATTTTCAGAATAATACCCTTTAATACAAATAACATATGCAGGTATGTCTGTGAGTGCACGTGTCCCTGCACTAATGTACACCAAATTATTTATTTTGGTTGTTTGAAAGTGCAGTGGATGGAAAATAGTATCAAGCATTTTTAAAAAATATTTCTGTGTTGATTTGAGCAGGAATATATTCATTTTTAAATAATAGCTAGTCCGGAATAGCTAGAATAGCTAGTCCATTTGTTAAATAGCTAGTCCAGAAAGGGAATTCTATAGCTTCTTCTTTTTTATCCTTCAGAATTTTATTCTGAATTTCAGTTTAACATAGATCCTTGTGAACATATTAAAAGCTCCAAATTATAAAGTAGATGGCTGTTATTTAATGATAATCCTAGATTCAGAATTCAAGGATGTTAAAAGATAAGTGCAGGAACATTTTTATTTTATTGGAAAGTTTAACCTCAAAAGGTCTCGCTTGGTCTCTCTGTATTGTGAAGCCATCAGTGTTATTTCAAGGACATTATGCACATTTCTGAATAAGAGATATTACAGAAGAAAAAGGTTAACCAATTCTCTATGAAAAATACATGTATTTCTCAATTATTTTTCCATACTTATCTGGATATTCCCTAAATAGTTTAGGATGTTAAAATTATTTTATTATAGTTTAAAATGTGTTACACTATTTTCTCTAAATCGGTATTATTTATGGGACACAAATGGAGTTTCAATTTTTGGTAAAAAACATTTACTCTATTTACATATTTTCACATTTTCTCTTTTGGCCATATAATCAAATTTGTATAAGGAACAAGGGACCTTCTGGGTAAAAAGGAAGGCTAAATTGGTAAATCTCTTTCCCACAAATTCAAAGCTACTGAAATCTGTCCTGTGGGTAGAACTGGCATCTCTCAAAGCCATTGTCTAGAGAGAATAGCAGGTCTCAAGGTGAGAAAGCTCAAAGCTGATGAGCCATAGCTTAAAGTCTCTCGGTGAAGACACACCAAATCTTTCCCAAGCACATCACCTTGAAAGAAAGCAATTGTGCCAGAGGAGAGATTAAGAGGAAAGATGATTGATTTCTTATAAAGGACTGTAGTTTGTGAAACTCAGTTCAATTTGGCATTGGCTCAACTTTGGCAAAATTTAACACGGGCAGAAGATGGCCCCGGGATGCCTGGGAGGCTCAGTCGTTAGGCCTCTGCCTTCAGCTGGGGTCATGATCCCAGGGTCCTGGGATCCAGCCCCACTTGGGGCTCCCTGCTCCATGGGAAGCCTGCTTCTCCCTTTCCCATGCCCCCTGTTTGTGTTGCCTCTCTTGCTGTCTCTTTCTCTGTTAAATAAATAAGTAAAATCTTAAAAAAAAAAAAAAATGGTCCCACCTTGTACTCTATGGGCCTGGTGCAGGCCAGGGTGAACTCTACTAGTTACCCAGGCAGGAAACTGACTGTAAGGTTTACAACCCTCCTCCCTTCTTTGGAGTTGACATGGAGTAGTACACTTGCTACTCTAGCAGGTACAGCAACCCCTGTACACAGGGGCCTCTTTTAACCACTTGTGTTACAAGAGCTATGCCAGGCTCCTGTGTTGGAAGCAGAGCCGTATTGAACCCAACTATTTTGGAACAACCAGCTTGAGATATGATTGGGAATTCTCTAGATCAGGAGCTCTCATGAGTCCAACTCAAGCATTAGGTTCCTGGAAGAAACAAACAAGACAAAGGATAGTATGAATCTGGGAGTCCCAAGGCATCAATACTGGGAGAGTGAATTAAAAAGACAAGAGACTAGACTTCCTGCCATATTGTTCCATATCACATGTGCTGCAGTTTGGGGCTCTCTTATTGCTCATAACATGAAAAGCCTGTGGTTTGTATCTGTAGATTTTAGGAGGAACACTTCAATTAAAGAGCCATTATTTCTTTTAATTTTCAAAACAATTCGTTATGAAGAAACTATTATCCCTATTACATACCACGAAGAAAACAAAATTTTAAGAGGTTATCTTGCCTAAGCCATCCTGGTGGTTAACAAATGAACAGCTAGGATTTAAAACTAGGTTTTCCTGACTCAGAGAACCTTTCTTGTTAGAACCTCAAGGTAAAGAAAGTAAATGTTAATATAATCATATTTCAAATATTGAAATGCCAACTCTGATAAGTGGAGTGGTTTCTTCTGAGTCCAGACCTTAATAAGTAACCAAGCCAAAACAAGAACACAAGTTTTCTCCCCGCATTGCATCTTATTGGCCTTTGAACTAATTTATTAAATTATTTTCCTATTAACTTAATGCCAAAGAACCTCAGGAATATACTATGTACTTCATTTGAGGTCATTTCCTTCATAATCTTAGATTTTTGAAACACAGAAGCATCCTAAATGTGAACACTGAGATATTATGTCCTGCCAGAAATTTATCACCAAGTGTATTTTTTAGGCTAAAGGAATAAAGCTTTTGGCCAAAAACAGACCTCATGTTTGCACTGAAGTTCA
Organism: Nasua narica; assembly: GCA_028533885.1. Taxonomy (NCBI): domain Eukaryota; kingdom Metazoa; phylum Chordata; class Mammalia; order Carnivora; family Procyonidae; genus Nasua; species Nasua narica. Next base: position 41,293,388 of record CM052802.1, on the reverse strand, counting down.
ACCCTACAGGATGTTGAAAGAATAACTTAATCACAAATTCATCAATGTTTTCTTATGTTCTTGAAGCAGAGAAAGAGCATCGTTAATCTTGTTGGGCTTGTGACAATTTATCCTTAAAGATTTCAAGTGGTGTAGAGTTTATCAAAAGATTAATAAACCTTGAGTGCAATTTGGGTTGAATTAGCAAACTGTCCAAAGTAATTGATTTGACTTAATATTAATCTTTATTTATGAAAATATAAATTTAACAAAAATATCAGGAACCTTGCAAAATGCTTTAGACTTTGAAATATTTGCAAGTTTATGTTTTTGAGAATGTAGAATTAATACCTATGGTTAAAATACTTTTAATCCTTATCATTTGAAGAATTTTTTTTAAAGAATGCTAATCAGTTTCAAGCTATGAGCTGTATTACTGCTTAATATGGTATTAGTGTATATATTTTCTTTGTTTAATTTTCTTAAATGACTACTTTTCCCAGTGAATACAAAGTCTTTTCAAACCATTTATGAAAAGGAAAGAAATCAAGTATGAAGGAATTTGTTAGGATATTTTTTGTGTTGCCAATGTGTAGGTCCCAATCAGAAATTGTTTCTTTAGGTATCAACATCTACTTTTTTGACCACTTCACCAATTGCAATTTGTGATTAATTTCTCGAAAAAAGGATTTTTAGTTCATATCTGGCTGGCAGTCAAATTTTTAGATAGGGCCATGTCGTTCTAATAAAAAGTTCGCAACATTTGTACAATGAGATCTAATTTGTTTTGACAAAATAAGGCCTCAGAATCATAGCATAATATGGGCAGTTCGGAAGTATCCACTAATGTACTTTCAGCAAACACTTATTAGGAGTTATTATGAGCCAGACAGTGTACATGGCACCGGTAATATTAAAAACAAATAAGATTTAGTCTTGTCTTTACGAAGCACATAGTCTAATGAGAAGGTAGGCATTTGAAAAGTAATTACAACATAAAGTAGAAGTAGTGGGTGAATTGGCTGACCCAGGGCAAGGTGTACCTTCTATTTATGCCGTGGAACTGGAACATGATCTATGTGAGGCGTTAACTTTTTAAAATCAGTTGGGAGCTTTGAGGAGAACTGTTTAACAAGACTGAAGACAGCGGAATAACTATGAGGATCATCGTAGTCCAAAGAAGATCTGATCCAGGGCAGTATAGCAAGGCTAAAGAGGATGTAATCAATTTTAAGAGCTACTTTAGAGACTAGAAAGAACAGCAGCATTTGGAAATATGTAAAAAGAGGATACAGTTAAGAATTCTTCTGTTTGACTCTGTTTTATGTATTTTTTGTAGCTTTAACGAAGTGGAATTACATTAAAATGATGTTGAGATCTTAAGTATACAATTTGATGAGCTTTGAAAAACATATACATCTATGTAACCCATACCTTAATTAAGATATAATACATTTCCGTCTTCCCAGAAAGTTCCCTTCTACCTTTTCTTTGTCTGGTTGCCACTCACCTGCCATAAGGAACTTCTATTCTGACTTCTGTATCCTTGGGTTAGTTTGATTTGTTATTGAACTTTCACATGTGTGCCTAATTTCTTTTTCTCAGCATGATATTGAGATTAATTACTGTTGCCAAGCCCCCATTCTTTCTTATTGCTGAGTAATATCCTATTGTATAAATATAATAGAATGTGTATATGCATTATTCTGCTCATGGGCATTTAGGTCCTTGAGATTTTATTTGTTCTTTCCTCTGAGACTTCCTCTGATATGTGGATTATTTAAAATTAAGTTTTCCAGTCTTCAACTCTTTGGAGATTTTTTTATGTTAATCATATTGAATTCTAGTATATAACTGCTTTATGATCAGAGAACAAGCTCTGTAAGATTTTACTTCTTTCGTATTTTCCAAACTCTGGGTTATGGCCCAGGATATAATCTATATCAGAATTTGTTCCATGAGCTCTTAAAAAATGTGTGTTCTGCTCATGGTAAGTGTAATATTCTAAGAATGTTGACTACATCCTTTTGTTGATAGTGTTGAATCTTCCAAGTCCTTGTTAATTTCTTGTCCTGTTGTCCTATCAATTGTTGAGAGAAGCTATTGATATCTCCAATATAATTGTAGATTTACTTATTTTTCTTTTCACTTTTTAAATATTAAAAAAAATAATTATGGGGCGCCTGGGTAGCTGTGTGGGTTAAAACCTCTGCCTTCAGCTCAGGTCATAATCTCAGGGTCCTGGGATTGACTTCTGCATCAGGCTCCCTGCTCAGCAGGGAACCAACCTGTTTCCCCCTCTCTATCCTGCCTGCCTCTCTGCCTACTTGTGATCTCTCTCCCTCTGTCAAATAAATAAATAAAATCTTTAAAAAATTAAAAAAATCATTATAGTACAGTTCGATCACTTTTTGCATCACATATTTTGCACCTCTGTGCAAACAAATTTAAGACTGCCATGTCTTTTACTTTACTTTTTTTTTCTTTTTTCATTATAAAATATCCCTCTCTGTCTCTAATTACTTTATTTGATCTGGAGTCTATCTTATCCAGTTTAGCTACTTTTTTTTTTATAATAAAGCTATGGACAACATTTCCTTTATATATATATATATATATATATATATATATATATATATATATATATATATAACCACACCAGACAGTGTTATAATTTTTGCTTTAATCATCAAAGATAATTTAGAAAATTCAAGAGAAAAAGAAAAGTCAATTTTATTTATCCCTATTTTTGCCTTTGGTCTTCTTCCTTTCTTCCTGATATTCCAAATTTTATTTACTTATTATTTTCTTTGTGTTTAGAAAATTTCATATCAATTTGGGCAATGTCTATTGTTTCATCTTCTTGTTCATTAACACTTTCCTCTGTCCCCTTTTTTCCTACCTTTGCATCTTTTTTTTTAAGATTCATTTATTTATTTGAGAGAAAGAGAGAGAGAGAGAGAAATCACAAGTAGGCAGAGAGGCAGGCAGAGAGAGGGGAAGCAGGCTCCCTGCTGGATCCCAGGACCCTGAGATCATGACCTGAGCTGAAGGCAGAGGCTTTAACCCACTTAGCCACCCAAGCACCCCCCTACCTTTGTATCTTGTTGAGATTTTTATTTCAGTTATGTATTTTAGTTTGAAAATTGTCATTTCTTTATTTTTATATATTCCATATGTTGCAGAGTCTCTTCTTCTTTGTTGAAGTTTTCTAATTTTTCATCTGTTGAAAGTGTGTTTGTAATTCTTCACTGAGGCATTTTTATCATGATCAATTTAAAATATTTGCCAGATACTTCTAACATAATTGTTTTCTCAATTCTAGCACCCTATTGCTTGTTCTTTTTCATTTACTTTGAGATTTTCCCTGTTCTTGGTATGACAAATAAGTTTTGATTGAAACCCTGACATTTTAGTATTATGTTGGGAAATTTTACCCTATGTAAATTTTCGATTTTAGCTGGCTTCTTCTGATACGGCTCTGGCAGGGGAAGGCAGAGTGCCACTTTGTTAAGGCTAAGGTGACAATGAAGGTCCAGGTTCCCAATTTGGCTTCCATTGACACCGAAGGTGTCCTTCACTGCTATTGGGCAGAGTAGGAGGTCAGATGCCCCAAGTGACTTCTAGTGACACCACAGCAGAGATTGCCTTCTGACCATTGAGCAATCATCATGAAAGTGCTGATTTCCCACTAGGTCTTCTCCCATACCATCCCAGTGGAGAGGGGAGGGGTGCTAGCTGTAGATAAAAGTCCAGTCCCCTCATGTTGTCTCCACTGGCTGGTGTGGCTCAGAGTCAGGAAATTGGTGGTGGCCATATTACTGGCTAACAGGGATTAAATTCTCAACTCCCTACTTGGCCTTCTCTGAACCACCGCAACAGTGGTTTTGCAGTCCCTCAGTCCCTCAGCTTCATGAGGGTGCAGATCTAGCTCCCTACCTAGCTTTAGCTGGCGTGAATGGGTGTACGAGACAGTTTTATATTTGGCTATATTGACCATTTCCTGGTGAATTAGCTAGAGAGTAGTGTCTGTCAGAGATTTTGTTGTCTATGCCTCTTTACATTTCTGGGTTGTCAGTTTCTTTAAATCCATGTCTGGGATCTATGAGGCAAACAAGAAAACCTGAGAGAAATCATCACCATGTCCCAAGATAGTATCTTTTCTAATCTCTACCTTTTAGAATCTACAAACCTACAAATTTTTGTATTTTTTCTATATATGTATTCCAGAGATATTAGCTTTTTGGAACAGAAACTCTAGTTTGTTCTTTTGTGTATCATTCATGTTTCTTCTAAGATTTCTGTATCTATTCACCAATTATTTGCATCTTTTCTTGTATATTTGTGAATTTATTGCTAATAGCTGCTTTAAAGTCTTTGTCTGAAGAAAAAATACAGTCTTTATCTGCTAATTCCAATGCCTGGTTCATCTGAAGGTTAACTTCCATTAATTTTATTCTTGGTTAGGTGTCATATTACTTGCATCTTTGTATTTCCCATGCTTTAAAGAAAAATTGTACTGGATAGTTTATACAGAAGAGCAGTGATGAGGCAGTACAGTAATATTTTAGTTTTTATTCACCAGAAAGTGTGAACTTATTTCTGTGCCTTGTACCTAACCAGAACAGTGAAATATTCCATTCATCTGGTACTGAGCCACAGCACTAAGAAGCCTGAACTTACTTCTTGTTAACCCAATACTTATCCCATGCTGCCACTGCTGCTGAGAGCTCACAGGTCTCATTAGTCTTAGCAGTGTTTTAGCCTGAAGCAAGGAGTCTTGAGCCAAAGATTACCTTTGGGTGAAGCAGTTCTAGACATGGGGAAATTGAGTAAAGCTGTCTGCATCCTTTTTCTGTTCAGTTCTCCAACTTTACTGACCTTTTCTTCAGCAAAACTAGGGTAAGTAGAGATAGGTATAAGACCAACCCAAATAACTGTTGGATTTTGGGCATACTGGAGACTGCAATCTTTCCCATCTTTCCCATCTGTCCCCATCATCACCAATAGCTTGGCTGGCCTCTTTTAGACCCAGTGAAGTGACTGTTTTTGGCACATATTTCATCCATCTGTCTGAAAGACATGGAATTTGTTCCTACTTGTACTTGAAGGAATTATAGGTCTGGAAATCAGTTCATAAGACTTTCTTTATAAAGAGATTAAAGGTCCTCTGGGGTTTTTTGTATTTTAGTCCTTAATGGTTGTTTTATTTCATTTTGTTTTATTTATTCATTATTTTTGTTTCATGTATTAGCTTGGTTATTAAAAGCCAATTTGTGAACAAAGACATTGAATTTAGTTTACCCGAGTTTTTCAGGTAAAGAAATACCTCATATAGGCAGATAAGCCAAACACAGGTGTAGAAAACTTTAAGAAGGTTTAGTTAGAGAACTGGAAATAAGAATATGGGTGGTGCAATATTTAAAGTCCTTTTTTTTAAAAGACAGTGTTGTATAATATTACCAAAATAGTCATAACTATACACCATAACTAGACTTTCTTTTTACCTCAGATAATAGAAAGAATGTGATAGAAATACTCAAGGTATTTGAAAATGCTTGCAAACTTTATGTTCATAACACATCCATTCTCTTTCTCCCTTCACTACTTGTGTCCTCCTAAGATTCATATATCTGGATGTCCGTCTTTCTCCCTTAGTAACCAGGCTCCATCAGTCTTCTCTGTATCTCCATCATCTTTAAAATGTTCTTCTTTTCTGGTTGTTATAGTCCTTTAAATGTTTTCAAATCTCTCCACCTTAAAAACAAACAAATAAGTTCCCTTTCTCATCATGACTGAGCAAATTCCTTTCAGACTAACCATTAGGCACATAAAAACAAAACTCTGAACAAAATATATAAAACAACTACCTGAAGACACTGAAGAGTGAATAAAATAAGTTTAATATAGAGGGCTTAATATTTAGACAAGAGAAAAGCTTGGATAAGTTTTCCATTTTTTAGCAATTTTGTTCTTTATAAGCTTCTGACCTACGATCTGTCCAAGTCAGGTTGGCTGTAAGAGGGCATCTGGAACTCAGATAGAAACCTATGTCTTACTATCACGGAGAAATGGAAGACAGATTTCACTGCAAGCATAGATGGTAGAAATTGAAACATGAGTCTAATAAAGAAGACATCCAGTGAGAGGGAGGCAAGGCTTTATGTTAAGCTCTACCCCACTCTCTTAACCACATAGTGTAACTGGCTGACAAGGGGGGGGAGGACAAACTTATACTTGAGCTGCTGTTCTGTAGATGACAAGGGTAGTTTCAAATTTTAGTTCATCCAAGTTAATTACCTACTTTAAAAAATTTACAGGCACACTTTGTTTCATTGAACTTTATTGCACTTTGCAGATACTGATATTTTTTACAAATTGGAGGTTTGTGGTAACTGTGTTGAGCAAGTCTACTGGCACAATTTCTCAGCAGCATTTGCTCATTTTGTGTATCTGTGTCTTATTTTGGTCATTCTTACAATGTTTTAAGCATTTTCATAATTACATTTGTTATGATGATCTGTGATCATTGATCATTGATGTTACTATTGTGATTATTTCAGGGTGCTACAAACCACACTTTTGTAAGACAGAAAACTTAATTGATAAATGAGTGTGTTCTGACTACTCCATCAACCAGCTGTTCCTTCATCTTTCCCCCTTGCCTCAAGCCTCTGTATTCCCTGAGACACAACAGTATTGAAATTAGGTCAATTAAGAACCCTCCAATGGCTTCTCATTGGATGTGGAAGAGTTACACATCTCTCACTTTAAATCAAAAGCTAGAAGTGATTAAGCTTAGTGAGGAAGGCATGTCAAAATAGACTGAAAACTAGGCCGTTACACCAATTAAGAAAGTTGTGAGTGCAGAGGAAAAATTCTTGAAAGAAATAGTGCTACTCTAGTGAACACACAAATGGTAAGAAAGTGAAATCACCTTACTGCTGATATGAAGAAAGTTTTGGTGAACTGGAGAGATCAAACCCATCACAATAGTCCCATCAGCCATAGCCTAATCTAGAGCAAGGTCCTGACTCTCAATTCTGTGAAGGCTGAGGGAAGTGAGAAAGGTGTGAAAGAAAAGTTTGAAGCTAGAAGTGGTTGGTTTATGAGGTTTAAGGAAAGAAGCCATCTTTCTGACATTAAAGTGCGAGATGAAGTATCAAGTGCTCATATAAAAGCTGAAGCAAGTTATCCAAAGTTCTAGCCAAGATCATTATGAAGGTGACTAGAGTAAACAACAGATTTTGATGTAGATAAAGTAGCCTTATATTGGAAGAAAATGATATCCAGGACTTTCATAGCTAGAGAGAAGTCAGTGCTTGACCTCAAAGTTTCAAAGGACAGGCTGACACTCTTGTGAGGAATCAATGCAGCTGGTGATTTCAGATTAAAGCTACTGTTCATTTACCAGTCTAAGACTCCTAAAGCCCTTAAGAATTACACTAAATCTGTTTCACCTGTGTTCTTTTAGTAAAACAACAAAGCCTGGATAACAACACATCTGTTTATAACATGGTTTACTGAATACCATAAGCCCACTTTTGAGATATACTGCTTAGAAAAAAAGATTTCTCTTAGAATATTACTGCTCATTAGCAATATATCTAGTAACCCAAGAGCTCAAATGGAGATGTATAACGAGAGTAATGTTGGTTTCATACCTGCTAACCCATGGATCAGGGAGTTATTTCAACTTTCAAGTCCTATTATTTAATAAATACATTTTGGGGGGTTCCTGGATGGTTCAGTTGGTTGGGCATCTGCCTTTGGCTCAGGTCATGATCCCACATTAGGCTCCATGCTTAGTGGGGATCCTGCTTCTCCCTTGCTGTGCTCCCCACCATGGCTTGTGCTTTCTCTTTCTCTCAAATAAATAAAATCTTTTTAAAAAATACATTTTGGAAGGTTCTAGCTGCTATAGATACTGTTTCTCTGACGGATCTGGGCAAAGTAAATTGAAAACCTTCTGGAAAGGATTCACCATTCCAGATGCCATTAGGAATATTTATGATTTATGGGGAGAGGTCAAAATATCAACAGTTAGAGGACTTTGAAAGAAATTAATTCCAATTCTCATGGATGACTTTGCGGAGTTCAAGACTTCAGTAGAGGAAGTAATTGCAGATGTGGTGGAAATAGCAAAAGAACTAGAATTAGAAGTGGAGCCTGAAGATGTGAATGAATTGTTCCAAACTCATGATGAAACTTGAACAAATGAGGACTTGCTTCTTATGGATGAGCAAAGAAAGTGGTTTCTTGAGATGGAATCAACTTTTGGTGAAGATGCTGTGAAAAGTGTTGAAATGTCAACAAAAGATTTAAACTATAATATAAACTTACTTGACAAAACAGTGGCAGGATGTGAAAAAGTTGATCCCAATTTTGAAAGAAGTCCTACTATGGGTAAAATGCTATGAAACAACATCAAATGCTATAGAGAAATCATTCATGAGAGGAAGAGTCAATCATTACTGTCTTCTTTGAAAAATTCCCATGGCCACCCCAAATCTCAGCAACTCTCACCTTGATCAGTCAGCAGCCACCAACATTAAGGCAAGACCCTCCACCAGCAAAAATATTGTGATGTGTTGAAGGCTCAGATGATGGTTAGCATTTTTAGCAATAAAATAATTTTTATTTAAGGTATGAACACTTTTTAGACAAAGGTGCATTGTACACCTAATATACTATGAAATAATGGACCATAATAAATAATCTTGGGAGCCTAGAAGTAGTCACATACTTTTGTAGTTACAAATGACATATATAGCCATTTTACTTTAAGGAAAGCTGCCAAAACAACCCTATGAAGAAATAAATGTCTTTTCACCAAATAGTGTTAGAAAACAACCAGATATTAATATGAAAAGCAATGATACTTGACCACTACCTCACTTTATACAAAATTGTATTTTTATACAAAATTTATATTATTATGATATTAATTTATAATTTATACAAAAATTTTTGAGATTGATCATAGGCCTAGATAATAAACCTAAAATTATTAGAATTTTGGTAGAAAAAATAGGAGAATATTTTCATATCAAGGGGTAAGCAAATATTCCTTAAACACAGAAAGCGGTAACCAGGGGATGCCTGGGTGACTCAGTTGATTGAGCCTCTGCCTCTTGATTTTGGCTCAGGTCATGATCTCAGGGTCCTGGGATTGAGCCCCTGGTTGGGCTCTGAGCTCAGTGGGGAGTCTGTTTTTCTCTGTCTCCCTCTGCTCTCTCTGTCTCTCAAACAAATAAATAAATTAAAAAGAAAAAGAAACAAAGAAGAAAGAAAGGAAGGAAGGAAGGAAAGAAGGAAGGAAGGAAGGAAGGAAGGAAGGAAGGAAGGAAGGAAGGAAGGAAGGAAGGAAGGAAGGAAACTGTAACTATTAAAGAAAAAAAAGAGATAGTTATCAAAATCAATAATCTTTGCTCATTAGAATAGATTAATAAGAAAAGTAAATAGGCAAACCACACACTAGGAGAAAATATTTGTAAAATATATATTTGATGAAACACTGGTATTTTGTGTGCTTAAAGAATTCTTATAAGTCAATCTAAAAATAGAAACAATCCAATTAGAAATGGGCAAATATTTGGACAGACATTTCATAAAGTCATATATGTGATAGGACAATAAACACATGAAATTGTTCAATATCATTAGTCATTAAAGAACACAAATTAAAGCTACATGATACTACTACATCCCCACCTGAATGGATTCAACTGAAGAGACTGTCAATAACAGATATTAAAGAGTACGTGGAGAAACTGGAACTCTCCTGTTGGAGAACTACTTAGGAAAACATTCTGGCAGGTTTTATATCATTAAATGCATATATACTCTACAAGCATGTGATCCCACTCTTAGGTAATCACGCAAGAGAAATAAAGACTTATGCCCAAAAAAACTTTTCTAACGATACTGGAAGAATCTTTGTTCATAAGTGCCCAAAAATGGAAACATATTACATGTTTACCAAATATACTTCTGTATATTCATTCAATAGTAATAAAAAGAAATGAATTACTAATACATGCAATAAGATGGATAAATCTAAAAAATATGTTCATTGAAAGTAGCCTTTACTCATTTTTTTTGGAAGTAGCCTTTAAAAGAGAGTTCATAATGTAAACTAATATTTATAAAAATTCTAAAACAGGTAAAACCAATATGAAATAGAAAATGTCAGAATATGGATTATCTCTGGGGAGTAACTGACTGGGAAGTGTTAAGAAGGAACTTTCTATGTAGATTGCAGTGCTGTATGTCTTGATGGGGATTTTGATTGCAAATCCTCATGCATTTGTCACAAGTCAACTTAAGATATACTTAAAAAAATTTTGCATTTCATTTTATTTAAATTTTATCTCAAAATTTAAAAGAAACATAAACAAACATTGGCTCCTTTAATTATATTCATATTTGGGGGAAATGAATTGATAGCTACAAATTACTGAGCAAAACATGAACAATATATTAGATCAATGAATGGACAGAGGGTTGGATAGATAAATAGATGTAGTAATGCAAATGTAGAAAAATATTAATTGAATAATAATTAACAATGTGTTAGTGGTAGGTGTATAGATATTTGCTGTAAAATTCTTTCAATTTTTTTGTTTATTTAAAGCTAATCAAAATGTTAGGAAAAATATATATCTGGCATATCATATGAACCTGACAAAGGCAAACAAATAATAACTCATCCTTTAATAGTCCCTCCTTTTACAAGGATTTTAAAAGACTGGTTTACTTACTGCGTTCACAGCCCACTTCTCATTTACTCATCAATGCATTACACTTTGTTTTTCTTCCCACATGATTTCATTGAAACTGCTTTCTTTAAAATCTCCTTTGCTAAGTATAAGAGTTGTGGATTATATTTAAACTACTTGATATATTTACTAGAAAAATCTACTTTGGCTCCATGACAGTACACTCACTGGGCTTCCCCTAACTTGTTTTATCTCCACTCCTCATCTCCTCTTTGACCCACTTATGACCATTACTAGGAAAGTGATCATTCCCAGCCTTCTCCTATGCTTATTTCACAAAAATAAGAGATAATACACATTCTAAACTGAATTTTCAACTCTCATAACTCTTCTGGGAGCCAAATTGGATTATCTACTTGCATATTTGATATTTACATTGAATTTTTCATAGGGAACTCTATCTAAAAATATGTAAAATAATTCACCCTTAATCCTGTTCCTGTATATTTTATATTAATAAATGATTCTCATCTTTTCTAAACTAGACAAATTCTAAACTAAGTAGTAATCCCTTACCTCTTCTTCCATATTCTCATACATGATCAATCATTAAGTTTGATTTTTTTTCTATCACTTTCATACCTCACAATTCTATTTCTCCCTAATACGGCCTCTATATTAGTCCAGGAATGATTTCCTCGTGTCCAAATATTTCAAATGTTTGAAATTCGAAATAGTTTTCAAATTTCCTAAATAGTGCCACTATTTTACCATTTAAGTAGTATCACTATTTCATATATTTCTCCAGTCCAATATCAATATTGAAGCCATGATCATTCTAAATGTAAATCTGATTACACTACTATCTTCTGAAAAACTATGCAGCATTTTCCCATTGTTGTCAGAATCAAGTCTTGATTCTTACTCTGCCCTATAAGACTTATTATTATTTTCCCTCTATTTACATTTCTAGTTTCATCCCCATACTTATCCAGTGTGATAGGGTGAACAATGCCTTCCCTTGCAAAGTTGTCCACACCTTAATCCTCAGAACCTGTGAATATGTTCATTACATGGTCATATAAACTGAATATGTCCCTCCTCAAAGTAATGTGTTGAAACCCTAACCCTCAATGTGATAGTATTTGGAGTTATAGGGAGCTAAGTAGAGTTAGATTAGGTCATGAGGTTGGGACACTCAGGTTGGGATTATGGCCTTCTAAGAAAAGATAACTCTCCATCTCCATTCAAGTACCAAGGAATGACCAAGTGGGTACATAATAAGAAGATAGATAACCATCTGCAACCCAGAAAAAGAGCTTTCACTAGAAACAACATTGGCCACACCTTGATCTTGGACATCTCAGTCTCCCAAACTGTGAGAAAATAAACTTCTGCTCTTTAAGCCACCCAGTCTATGGTATTTTTTCATGGCAGCCCAAGCTGAATAATATAAAAAAAGCTGAATAATATAAAAATAATATAATAATGTAAAAGGGACTTTGTAGCGGTCATTAAATTTAAAAACCTTGAATGACGAGAGTATCCTATATTATCTGAGTAGGTGCAATCTAATCATATGAATCCATTAAAACAGAGATCTTTCCCTAGTGTTGTAAGCCACTATGTTTATAGTAATTTGTTACACTGGCAATAGAAACCCAATATACCCATCCTGAATTACATGTTTCAGCATTTCAAGATACTTCTTTGTCTCCAGATATTTTCATATGCTCTTTTCTTTGTCTGGCATACCCTCCTTTATTCTTATCCCCACCATTTCCATAAATATTTCTATTAATATTTAAAGTCTTATTATTTTAATATTCTATTTGCTACAGCGTTAGTTGATCTATCTGCCCTTCTGATACCTACACTTTCCCCCATCAAGCACTTGTCACATAGCATTAAGTTTTCCCATATTCCTATCTGTCTTTTTCACTAAGCCTGAGGTTACTTGAGGCAGAGATTGTGTATCATTATTTTATCTCCGTCATCAATCATAATTCCTGGAATATAGTGGGCTCTCAGTAAATATTTTTTGAGTAAATGAATAAAAGTTATTACAAAGGAAATAAATTAACTCTGCTTAGAATTTAGATTTGATAAATGTTACATATATTTTGAGATTACTAAAGTCAATCACTGTGATCAAATGAAAAATAAGAGGAGGCTATTTATTTATGATGGCTTTTGATTTCTTTATCTAATTATCTAGTCAAAATTCTTGAGTCCTGTTATCTCCATCTCAAGATTGTTGTTGCTTATAGTTAACATGCTTTTTGTTATTGGATTTCCTTGGATTTTAAGTTTAACTATTTTACCATCCTTAACATTATCATTACAAGTCTGTGTCAACTGAGTGAATATTTTGCCTTTCCCAGACTTATATACTTTGTATAAGTTTCTGTATAAAGAATGTTCTGGAATTTTATAATTTTACTTCCTCAGCCTCCCAATCACAACTGTCTGTATACAAGTGACAGGCAAAGCTCCATTAAGGGAAGTAACGTATTAAAAGACAGTAGCTTGGAATAACTCTGGATACAGGGCTATATATTTTGGGGAACTAATGTTTTCTATGTTAGCTGCAATAGTCTCTACCATTACAAAAACTTCAAATAAATCAAAGACACAAACAGAAATGGGTAAGCAATTGGGGGCATCATCATGTTTGGCATTTTTTTCTTTGTTGGCTGAGTTTAAAGTGACCTTTGAATTTGGTCTCCATTACTTTTAAAAGGCAGAGCTAGAGTGTGAGACAGTAAATGCAGCACTTCAGAAAGCCTCATAGCTAGCTCTAAGCTGCATTCGTATGTGTCCAACAATTGTCATAAAATAATATTGGGTCTATCAGAAATAACTCTCAGAAATGTTTTTGAATTATTTAGAGAATCGACTTCAGTGACTGGTTTATGCTTAGATGTGTCATATATGCCTAAGGCAGGGCTTCACATGTTTCTATGAATCACATCTCAATATATAGACAAAATTATACATGCATGTGTAAGTTTACGGGAAGGGAATTCATAGCTCTCATTAAGTTCTCACAGGAGGCAGTGGTTGAAAAAGGTTAAGAAATACCGCATTTCAACCACTTTGTAAAATATATAGCCCTAAGCTTATCAATGGAGTCTCAATACACTAGCATAAATAAAATATCGTCAAATATAAATTTTTATAATAATCTTTAACATAATTAATAACTCATAGTCATTCCCTATGAATGCTAAACAAAATGGATACTATGCAGAATTTCCTAGGAGTCCTTGTTCTCTTTATTTTCCTTACTCTATATTATGATAATTATTAACCTAATCATAATCCTGAAATAGAAAACAATGTCCTCACATCACCTTTTGCCAAGTAATGTATCATTGCTATGATTTTCAAAGTGAAGGAAATTTGTTGTTACTTTGGTAAAAATTTCACTGATGCTTTGACCTCTAATTTAGGGACTCTGTGACTTCAGGGGTCATAAATCTTCATCATGATGGCCTTCAGAGAGCTGAACCTCATTTGCTGCTTTCAAAAGCCATATGAAACTAAGGTTTCCTTATCAATGACAACCATAGAGAAACAAGGAATGCTTTTAACCCTTTGGATGTGTTTCATTTCAATCTATAGCAAAATGAAATGAATATATATGAAGGTAAGTGGATTCAAAGTAGGGTTTTAGATTTTAACAATTGCAGAAAGAAAAAAATCTCAGCAGAACCCTTGGATCATAATTATTAAACACAGGTTATTTCTTAGCAATAATCAATGAAGCAGTTTCATGGCAAAAGAAAAAAATGATGTATGAGAACTATTTTGTAATTTAAAAAAAATATGGGTCAAGAAACAGTTTAAGTGAATCTGACTGGGTCATATTGATAATTTGGTGTGAAGCCAAGCTAATTTAATGTGTAAACTTATAATCAGAAAGCTTTGATTAGAGATTCAGCTTTAGAACTTTTCATGTATGTGAATTTTGGGAAATGAATCAATCTCTCTAATACTTAGTTTAACATAGTATGTCTACCTCACAGATATTGTTTGTGAGATTTAAATTAGAAAATTAATATTATAGTACCATATAAGTGTAAATATGTATGATCCTATAAATATTACCTCTGTTTAGAGAGAATTCCTTCTTACTGCTTATATTTTTAAGCTTCTGTATATTATATTTTAACTGTCTCCTCAACTATTCTATAAACTTGTTAGTGTTAGTTCATGAATTTATTGCATCCATCACTATGCTTAACACACAGAAAAGGTTTAAATGATTTATATGCCTTAATAACCACATAAACACACTTACTAAACTATTACTTACCTTATTAATTTGCCATTATCAATGGTAATCTTTCTCTAATTAGACATGGTAATAGTAATTTTCACTATGTTATTTTGGGGAAAGAATGTATTCATAAATATAGAATTTAAGAAAATGTGTCCTTGCCTCTCTCTGACTGCTTATCGCTGAACAAATATTTCAATTCTAAGTTAAAAATAAACTTCTCCATTGAAAGGGTGAAGCAAACCTGAAATTCTACAAATAATCTCTTTTTACCTCTTCATTGTGAATAGCATTATGATCATACTGAGAGTAGCTATTTATTGATCGCATAACAGGTTCTTATACCTATACTGATTTCTTTTATGCATTATATCATTGAGTCATCATAGCAACCTGGGGTAATTATAATGATTCTTATTGTCAAAAATGAGGGAATGGGCCTAGAGAGGATAATTTGTTTATTTTAACAAAAAAATAGTGATAAAGCAACGATTTGTGTCTAAACATGATTAGCATACATGTTCACAATGTAATGAGTAGTTCAGAATTATTTTTCAGTCTGTTTAATCAGAAGTTCTAGAAATATCAAGAGAAGGTTACCAGATTGGTCTTCTAGCCACATTCAGATTTCTAAATGCCTCAACAAGCTGGTTGAATATCATGTACAAGTCTAGGAAGATAGTAGGAGAAATATAAAACATGTCTTCTGTAAACTGTAAAAGTACATGCCTACAGAACCATGAAGTCTTGCCCAAAGATGTGGATGAACATAATGTTACTGTAATGGGAAGTCAGTCTCAGCACTGTGATCCACACTACCTTGGCTAATAAGGATCAAATTGAAGACAATTAAATATCATTTATGAAACATCAGTCAAGCAAACTACTATGCAGAAAAGTTTGCCCACACCAAAACTTAAAGCTGTAAATGTCCCAGAGTTGGGGTAGAGTGAAGGACATAAGTATTGGCTTTAAAGAAGAAATACAATGAGTTATTTACGTAAACATGAATCGAAAGTGTGTCGATTATTTCTATTTGCTTTTCAAGTAGTTTTCTCGGATCCTAGGATGAATTCCAGGAAATTGGTGGCATCTTGAGGATACATATGATTCGCACTTCTTCACTGCTCAAAAAAATCACCTAGAAAATGTACACTTTGGAAAATAACATCTTCTGGATTGGAAACCTGAGATGTGAGCAAGCCAGAAACTCTGAGGATTTGGCAGTTTAAATGCAGATGGAATCAGATTGAAGAGAACAGAATTCTGGCACACCCAGGATACTTCTTACAAGTAAGACCAGGACTGACTTATAAAAAGAAAAGGTAAACACTAGTCCAAGAAAACCCAAGATGAAATGAACAATGGCTTATGAGAACTTGAAACCCACCAAAAAAAAAAAAAAAAACAAAAAACAACTCTCCATTGAGTCCTTTTAGTTCCTGTGAGTCAGCAGAATTTGAGAATACATGTGGCATCATGAAGCAGGCCTCAGGTGACTACAAATAACCAAAAGATTATGGCAGACACAGTTGTCAAAGCAAAAAACGATGCTAGGTGACTTTAAACAGGCAGGGAAGAGTTTTATTCAAGGTTATGGGGATAGGGTAGGGAGGCTACTCTGAGCTCTTGTGGAAACAAAAAGTAGGAGTTTATAAGAGCTGGGATGGTGGGAATCTGAGGCCATCTGTGTTGGTTATTTGGCCTTACCCAAAGGAAAGGTAAACTTCCTCCTATCTTCATGAGAGGAGGTGGCCTTACAACTTAGAATTAAGGTACCCACTGAACTCAGACAAGAAAGCACTTACATTCCAAAGCACCTGGTTCCTGGGTTTTAAAACCCCTGAGAGACTTTTAAAAAGATTTACATCTCAAAAGAACAAATAATTTAGAATTGTAAGTTTTTCTAAAGTAAATGCTCTAAGAAAAGGGCTTACAATCTGGAGGAAGCTTGTCTAAAATTTAGTCAAACTGAGGAAATTAAGTCACAGGTTAAAGAATCAAAAAAAAAAAAAGATTTACGATATAAAAGCAAAAATCCCTTTTCAGTCTCTGCATTTTTTCCTCAATGTCATTTTTCAGTACTCAGTCCTGAGATCCCTTTTCATTTTTTTTCTATATATGATTTTCTAAATTGATATCATCAACCTTCATGACTTTAATTATTATTTAATGCTCACAGTTTCCAGACTCTGATATTTATACTTTCAAAAGAAAATGTATTTTGATTCAAACTTCTAAATTTAGTGTCTTTTGCTTGTCTTTCTTAAAAAAAAAAAAGAAATATCAAGCATACTCAAGCAGATAAAAAAATAAACAAACAAGAACAAGAATTAAAATAACAAAGGAACCAAGAGTTGCATTAGAAAACTGCTGTAAGTACAATTATAGGAGAATATTAAGATGTCGGTGTTTCTTAAAAGAAATTTATTATAAAGTGTTATTTGAGGGGTGCCTGGGTAGCTCAGTCAGTTAGGTGTCTGACTCTTGGTTTTGGCTGGGGTCATGACCTCAGGGTCATGAGATCAAGCTCTGCATGGAGCTTGTGTTCAGTGTGAAACCCACTGCAGACTCTCTCCCCCTTTCTCTCCCTCCCCATCTGCTCCTCCCCCTGTTCCCTGCTCATGCTCCTTCTCTCTCTCAAATAAATAAAATCTTTTACAAAAAGAAGAAAAGAAATTTGGAAAAAATAAACTAGATATAAATTTCCACATTATACTAATAAATAAATAAATGGATAGAAAGAGATTGATTAGGCAAGAGAAAGAAAATATGTGCCTAAATGATTGAATTGGTGTTATAATTGGAGCAGATTTTTAGAGAAAAGCATATGTGTATTTTCTCCACTCATATATGAAGAGTAGCATGCTGCATACATTTTTTTTCATTTTGTTCTTTCGTAGCAATATATTCTGAATATCTTTCTGTATCACTCTGTAGAGAGACACAAAGTGATAAAGTAAAAGACATTAAATGATAAAATGGTAGAATTGACAACTGCATTGTCATCTAATTCATTACATAAAAGTAATCATCAGTTTAATAACATGAATTATAAATTAATTATAAATCATAATTCATAATCACATAAAATTATAAAAATATAAATATACCTTATAATATATTTATATATAAGTATATTATAAAATATCATATTTCTATATTAAATTATAGATATATAGAATTTATAATATATTAACTAGAATATTTTATAATAAAGCAAATATTTTAATAAATTAATAGAAAATTTTAAAACAATATAACAAGCCTATTAAATTAAAATATATAATTATAAATATCTATAAAATGTAAATTTATATAATTTATGATTATATACAAATTATAAATTAGTGACATGAATTGTAAAAAGGGGTAATAATTAGCAGTGCACCAGGATATTTTTAAATAACAAAACATATATAAATCTTTGCATTTGAATTTATTTATTTATTTTTTTAAAAGATTTTCTTTATTTATTTGACAGAAAGAGATCACAAGTAGGCAGAGAGCAGGCAGAGAGAGAGGGGGAAGCAGGCTCCCAGCTGAGCAGAGTGCCCAGATGTGGGGCTCAATCTCAGGACCCTGAGATCATGACCTGAGCTAAAGTCAGAGGCTTTAGTCCACTGAGCCACCGAGGGGCCCTTTTGCAATTGAATTTAAATACCTCCATTAAATATATACTATTTTAGGAAAGCATAAATGATCAAACTGACTCAAGTAAAAATAAAAACCTGAACGGTATAAAAAAGTCTAAAGAATTTCTTTTAAGTATAGATTGATAAAACTTTATTTTTTAAGATTTTTTTTTAATTTACTTGAGAGAGAGAGATTGAAAGTGCACTGGAGCACAGTGAGAGAGAGAGAAGCAGACCCCGCTGAGCAGGGAGCCTGATGCGTGGCTTGATCTTCGATCCCAGGACCCTAGGATAATGACCTGAGTGGAAAGTAGATCAAGCTACAGAGCTGCCCAGGCACCCCTAATAAAATTCTTTAAAAGAAGACATTGCAATAGCCTTAAATATTTTTAATTTAGATATACACTGGCCTACTATTAGAGACCTTTCTTGTATACTTGCAGAAGCATTCAAATATGTATTTTAAATATATATTATTACAACATTTTAATTAAAAAAACTTAAATACTCTGAAACTGTATGAAAACATGCATTAAGCAAATCATTACAAATATTAGAATATAAGGTTAATGTGGGTGTGAATCTTTTATGTCATTTTTGTTCATGGCTTTATCAATAGCACCTATGTTTGCACATAGTTGGCCCACAATAAATATTAAATGCACAAATATGATGGAAAACTATTTATTAGGCATAATAAAATAGATGTTTAATAAAATTGAGAACATTTCAGCATATTTTAGGTGAAAAAGCATGATTCATTTATTTTTTCCTGTAATTATTGTTTTAAAGGTCATTCTATTACTCCAGTGGCAAAAGCCATAAACCAAAAATATTCATTAACTATATTGGTTTAAAAACATCTTACAGTTAAAAATGCCATAAAATCTTACAAGATAAAATAATAAATGAATAAGAAATGTACAGAATACTGTGGATAAAAGATTATTATTAATGTATATCCTGAAAATCGGTAACAAATAATGAGCTCATACGCAAATGATTGAATGTTACTGATAGGTAATTTTATTTATTTTATTTGTTTTTTTAAGATTTTATTTATTTATTTCAGAGAGAGAGAGAGAGAGATCACAAGTAGGCAGAGAGGCAGGCAGGAGCAGGCTCCCTGCTGAGCAGAGAGCCTGATGCTGGGCTCAATGTGGGGCTCTATCCCAGGAACCTGAGACCATGACCTGAACTGAAGGCAGAGGCTTTAACCCACTGAGCCACCCAGGCACCCAATAGGTAATTTTAAAAGAAGAAATATAAATAGGTAACAGGATTTTGTAAAATTCTTCCCATTTATTAATAATCAAATAAATGCTACTCAATAAATTGACATTTTATATTTCTGATAAGAGATTAGAGGGAATGTGTGAATCCTGGCTCCATAACCTACCACCTAGACATATTTACTAACTTTATTTCTTTTCTATATTTCATTGTAAAATAAAGCAATGCTACTTATCTCAGAGTGTTATTAAGTATCACGTATCGAAAATAAGAATATTCCAAAGTTCTACTTCTACCTCAATAATTAGAATTAGCTTTTGAATATCCAAAAATGTATCAACTAGTTGAATGATATTTCTTGGCACTGCAGAATTTAAGCAATATCACTGACCTTTGATTTGTTATTTTACCTTATTTAATTAGTTTAACAACCTTGATAATGAAACAAGATTTTCCGTGGGTTATTCAAAAGCAGCATGTGTAAGCATTTTATAAATGTCATTATGATTTTATTAAAATTCTGGAATTGGCTAAAGTTTAAATCCTACATTTACTATTACAAATAAACTGTAATAAATAATGATTTTTGTAATATTTTTAAATTGTATAAAAGAAATAAAATTAAGAATATTAGAAAAAATGCTTTTAGCCCAATGTCCTAAAATAACAGTAATAGTTCTTTTTTCTTTTTAAAGATTTTATTTATTTATTTAACACAGAGAGAGAGAGATCACAAGTAGGCAGAGAGGCAGGCAGAGAGAGAGAGGGGGAAGCAGGCTCCTCCACTGAGCCCAATGCGAGGCCCAATCCCAGGACTCCTAAATCATGACCTGAGCCAAAGGCAAAAGCTTTAACCCACTGAGCCACCAAGTCGCCACAGAACAGTAATAGTTCTTATAAAAGGTATATGATATTGCAAGGCAACACAATTGAAAATTAGATAATAAATACTTAGAATCTTTTGGTGTTTTAACATTCTTCACCTAAAAAGTTAACCTTTATAAATTCTAATTTTTACTCCTTAAATTTCATTTAGATTATGAGTCTTCCAAGAAGTCTTATAAGAGTTATTCTTTACATCTTTTTAAGGTGAATTAAAAGCAGGTTGCCAACTCTACCATGTTAAAATTTCATAAAAACTCTAATGTTGGACGCCTGGGTGGCTTAGTTGGTTAAGTGTCTGCCTTCGACTTAGGTCATGATCCCAGGGTCTTGGGATCGAGCCCCACATGGAGCTCTTTGCTCAGCAGGGAATCTGCTTCTCCCCCTCCCTCTCCCACTACCCCCTGCTCATACTTTTCTTCTCTCATATGCTCTCTCTCTCAAATAAATAAATAAAATCTTTAAAAAAAAAGAAAAAACTCTAATTTAATATACAAAAGTAAGTGATTGTCTACCTCCTGACACAATAAAGAAGATAATTCAGAGAAAAAGGAAATACTCAGATCATATTTTATGCTAATTAAATGTTAAAACAGTAGACTTTGCAAGACTACTTTAAAACATCCCCTTATAGTTTTGCATTATACTAGCTAAAAATTTATTTATTTATATGTTTTTTAGTGTGTGAATTCAAAGAGATTGCATTGGTCATTCCACAGAGGGTAAAGTGTCTATACCTTTCTTGGTCAAATCTAATTTAGGCTTCTTGGCTTATTGCTCCGCACTCAGTACATTTTTAATCACAAGTTTACAGTGTTATGTCTCAGAAAACTGACACTGTATCTTTCCTTTTCATGTGTCCATTTGAATGTTTGGTAGTAGTAACTTGTGATCAAATTATGGGAAATGTTCATGCTTAGAACACATGAAAGGAAAAGTTGTTATGTGCTTTCTGCCAAATCATGTCCCTTAACCTGGCCTTTTACCAGCAGTACCAGGAAACTATGAAATTGTTTACTATGAAATTGTAATTGTTACAACCGAGACAGTTTTGATTCATTAATTAGATTTTACATTCTATATTGAAAAAGAAAGTGTGGCACCATGATCACAGATGGTGAGGAAGAATGTATCTAAAAGTTTAACCGGAATTATTAGTGTACTAAACTGAATCTTTATTTTTCCTTTTTTTTTAACCTTTTGATCCCTTTAGGCCATTTCTCCTATCACTTATCCATTGTCTCTGGCAACTACCAATCTGTTGTCTATATCTAGAAACTTGTTTTATTTTATTGTTGTTTTGTTTTGGAGTCCACATATAAGAGACATCATATGATATTTTTCTTTCTCTGTTTGACTTACTTTACTAGCATAATGCCTTTGAGTCCATCCATAATGTAACAAACATCAAGAATTCACTACCTTTTATAGTGGAATAGTATTTCATTGTGTACATATACCACAATTTCCTTATCCATTCATCCATCAATTCATACTTACACTATTTCCATACCTTGGCTATTATAAACAATCTCTCAGTGAACATGGGGTGAATAGATATCTTTTCAAGTTAGTGTTTGCTTTTTCTCCTGATAAATACCTAGACATGGAATTGCTTGGTCGTATGGTTATTCTATTTTTAAAATTTTGAGGGCTCTTTGTTTTCCATAGTGGCTGCACCAACTTATGTTCACACCAACAGTGCACAAGTCTTCCCTTTTCTCCACATCCTTGCCAATACTTGTTAGTTTTTATCTTTTTGATAATAGCCAAACTAACAAGTGTGAAGTGACATCTCATTGTGGTTTTGATTTGCACTTACTCACTAGTTAATGACATTAAGATCTTTTGAGGTACTTGTTGGCAGTCTGCTTTGGAAAATGCCTGCTTTGGAAAAATAGCTATTCAGATCTTTTGTCCATTTTTAATCAGATTTTTTTGATCATGGAGTTGTATGAGTTTTTTTTTTTAAAGATTTTATTTATTTATTTACAGAGACATATCACAAGTAGGCAGAGAGGCTGGCAGAGAGAGGGGGGGAAGCAGGCTCCCAGCTGAGCAGAGAGCCAAGATATGGGGCTCCATCCTAGGACCCTGAGATCATGACCATGAACCGAAGGCAGAGGCTTTAACTCACTGAGCCACCCAGGCGCCCAAATGAGTTTTTTAATATGTATATATTTTAGATATTAACGTATCAGATAGATGACTTGCAAATATTTTCTTCCATTCAGTAGGTTGTTTTCTTTTCATTGGTTTCTTTTGCTGTGCAGAAGCTTTTTAGTGTAATTTAGTTCCACTTACTTATCTTTGCTTTCCTTGCTTTTGTTTTTGTTATCAGATTTAAAAAATTCATCACCAAGATCTATACAAAGAGCCTACTACTTATGTTTTCTTCTAGGATTTTTATGGTTTCAGGTCTTATATTTAAATCTTTAATCCATTGTAAGTTAATTTTTGAGTGTACTGAAAGATAGTGGTCTAATTTCATTCTTTTTCTTGTAGCTGTCCAGGTTTCCTAAAACATTTCTTGAAGAGATTATCTTTTCCCCATTGTAAATTATTGGATCTTTTGTTGTAAATTAATTGATCCTATATGTGTGGGTTTAATTCTGGGCTCTCTACTCCGTTCTATTGGTCTATGTGTCTATTTTTATTCCAACACCGTATGTTTTAGTTATTATACCTTTGTAATATAGTTTAAAATCAGGGCTCCTGATACTTCCAGCTTTGTTCTTCTTTCTCAAGATTGCTTTGACTATTTGGAGTGTTTTGTGGTTCCATAAAAATCTAGAAAGATTTGTTCCATTTATTTGAAAAAAGTCATTGGAAATTTGATAAGACTGCATTGAATCTATAGATCACTTTGAGTAGTATATACATTTTAACAATATTGAGTCTTCCAACCCATGAGCACAGAATATCTTCCCATTTATATGATTGCATTATGACAACTCTTTATAGTTTTGCAGTATAGTAGCTAAGTTTTTTTTTTCCCAGTGCAAATAGGTGCTTTTATTACAGCACAGGGATGGGACCATGGGCCGAAAAAGCTGTCCTTGGATTGTGAGGAACAACTGAATAGCTAAGAATTTAAACAGAATTTCACTTTTAAATAACTGCTTGAGGCCACTGGCAATTTTCAGTAATTGAAAAAAGATTTTTCCAAATTATGAACCTTAAGAACAACATTCCTTCCAGAAAATGTTACTAAAAAATATTTTTCCAGGGACATATAGGTGGCTCAGTTGATTGAGAATCTGACTCTTGGTTTTGACTCAGATCATGATCTCAGGAGAGTGGGATCAAGCCCTATATTGAGCTCTGCATTCAGCACGGAGACTCTTCCACAGTTTCTCTCCCTCTGCCCCTCCCCCCTTTCATGCTCACTGTCTTTCTTTGTCTCTCTCTAAAATAAATAAGTAAATTTAAGAATATTTTTCCAGAAATAAACTCCACTCCATACAAAAAAAGATAAGTGATATTATTAAACATTCCAGTTGAAAGTAGACATCTTGTCATTTTTATAATTAGTGACCATAGGAACAATGGAACAGCTGAAAGTTTTGGGAAATTACTGTTTCTGGAAAATGCATTTTGTTTACTAAACTTTTTAATAGTTAACAAAATAATAAAGTAAAATTCTAAAATCAGCTACGTTTCTTTGAATGAAATTTCAATATTATTCTGCTTTGATGATATTCAACTTTAACCTCAAGGGGGTTGACTATTGATATTAGCCTCTAGCCATTTGTTATTCAACTAAAATGTGCATTTTATGCACCTCTTCTTAAGATTTGTATTTACAATAGTGTCTAGCACATAGTCAATAAACACTATCTATTTAGTATTACTATTACTAGAGGAAATCAAAACAACTATGTGATATATTTTATCACTTTTTTAATTAGAGAGATATTATTCTTTAAAAATCTTACAATGATAGTGTTGAGGGGGCTGTAGAAATAAAATGTCCATCTTATGCACTAATGATATAAAATGATATAACTTGGACCACTTATCATAGCAACCAAAAGTCTTCAAAATATCATTATTTTTGTCCCAACAACACCACTTCTAGACATTTATCCTCAAGGGAAAAAAAAAAAACACATAAGTTAGCAAAGGTAAATGCACTTGAAAGTTTATCTCATGGGGCACCTAGGTGGCTCAGTTGGTTAAGCGCCTGCCTTCAGTTCAGGTCATAATCTCAGGGTCCTGGGATCTCTAGTTCCTCATGAGCTCAGCAGGGAATCTGCTTCTCCCTCTACCTCTGTTCCTTCCCCCTGCTCTTACTCTCTCTCTTTCTCTCTGTCTCTCAAATAAATAAATAAATAATCTTAAAAAAAAAGTTTACCTCATAAACTAGATATCAAAATATAGGTTAAATAAAGTATATCCACATAATCCACACCAAGCTACCATTCAAAATGAGAATTTCGAAAGTGTATTTGTCGATGTGGAAATGTTTTAGTAACATTTTGTTAAGTAAAAAATACATTGTATCTCTATATGCATTGTAATTTTATTTTTAAACAAGTATGAATATGTATATTCATAACTATTATTGAAAGATTATATAGAAATGGATAGCAAGAGAAGAGTAGAACCTGACAGTCAAAGCTGGCTTCATACTAGCAGCGACATGTCAGTGTTGTTACCATGGCATTCTTATGAGAGTCATGGTGTCATTTTGTTGAACTCAATCCCACAGAACGCTAACATCAGATGAGGTCCTTTTGTGACTTTAATGAAGTGGGATCAAACAAACAAATGAATATAGCTTCTTAGTCTTGTCTAAGCACAGACACAAACAAAGCCATTGTGTAAACCAAATGCTAAACATTCTCCTTTTCCCGGCTTAGTGACTGCAGTTTATCCACACTGTTAGCCTCAACAGATTTTTCTTTCCCTCCGGATGGAATTAACCAAGATCCCTGGTCATAGAATTAACCTGCTTCCTCACAGCATCCAATCCAGAACAAATCCCAGCTTACCTGAAACTTCCCAAATCATTTAGCTCAAGTCCTACACTAAGTCCTTTCTCACACCTTTTTATTGAGACACACGTGGTTTCCCATACTGGTTTCCCCTAACACTTGTTCTTCTTTATTGCAATGACTAATGAACCCACATTTGTAAAACCACAGCTGTACCCTGGTGGCCTTTGCTGGAATGCAATAACAATTTATGAAATATATATTAGATAACATATTGAATAACATTGTATTATATATTTTCATTTATTTTTAAAACAGCTCTTTATAAAACTGATGGAATGAATAAATCCTGGAATGAAAGGAACAGCACAGGGACTATAGTCAATAGCATCTCAATAATGCCGTGTGGTGATAGAGGTTAACTACACCCATGGTGAGCGTAGCATAACATATGAACTTGTTGAATTGTTATGTTGTACATCTGAAACTAATGTAATATTGTGTCAACTATACTTCAAAAAATCAATTAATTCAATATTTAAAAATGATGTAATGTGAATTTTTATTTTAATTCAATTTTTAAAGAAATAATATTAATTTTTTAATTAAAAAATTCTAATATATCTAGGTTGGAATTTCTGTGAAACAATTGATGACAATAATTCTGTGGAATAACCCTGTGGAACTACAAGAGAAATTTCTTTTAACGTTTGGTACTTTGAGAATCTGTGGTTTTTAAAAGCACTGTGAACCATATTGCTGATGGTATTACCCTGTATTTTATCATCTATTTCTAAAGAAGTGTGTAGTTACCATACATTTTGGCTACTGATATTGCCACTAGCTTCCTCTTATTTATAATAATCCTTATTTTCCTGTGCTTCTACTTCTTAAATCATATAAAAATAATTTTATCATAATTTTGTTTTGTAAGCAGCCTTACTTACATCAACTTGGTTGGAAAATTTATTATAAATAGAATAAAATAGATACTTTTCTTTGGTTGAGAGCATAGAAATGGCATTACTCATTAAAGTGTGCATTTGGTCACACAAGTATTATCTCAAATCCAACCATAGACCTTTTTAAAATGAATGAACAAAACAAATGATCCAGAATAACTTGATTACTCATAAAATAATCAGGGCACATGAATGTACATATACACATGCATGTACATATACACATGCATGTACATTCATTTATTCTAAGTTAAATTTTCTACTATTCTAAATAAATTATATTTATTTGTAACTGTTAAATTATTTTAAGTATTTTGGGTGTTTCCTTTTTCTTAAAACTAGTTTTCTTACTGTGTAACAGCATATAATTATCAATTGCTATATGGTAAACTAAGTAAATACTTCAAGATTTAAAAATAATTTGGTTCTTGCTCTGTCTCCTTCTGGGAAATTATTAAAATTCAAACTGAAAGTGTGGTACCACTTTACATAAAACCATATTAAGATATGACTCTGAGATTTAGGAGAAAAATCAAAGGGTCCTTGCACTTAAAAGCTTCTGTTTTATAACAATATTTTGTTTAATTGTTTTAAATAGAAAGAATTAAGTGTGGCAGTCAAGTTCATGGGATATAGAGTCAGAATACTTCAATATGAAGCATTACCTGATCTTGAGCAAGTTACTCTTTGTGCTTTAGTTTTCTGACTTGTTAATTGAAAATAATAATCATAATATCTCTCCCTTTAGGTTTTTACATATGTTAAATGAGTAAATATCTCTAAAGTATAAAAACAGTGGCACATTGAAGTGCTCTATGCCACCATCTGCCTCTAAGTGTCATGTTGTTTTAATTTTTACCTTTTCCATGAAAGCAAGAGGGAAATAAGAGATTTGAAGTCTTAAGTGTACCTAACTGGAATATGAGCTAAATGAGTTTTTATTATCATTTATGTCAACAATCCCTTCAAAAAGTGATCAAAATTTACTTAATAATAAGCAACTCAATACCTGATGTTAAATGTTAAATTATAATATGATTAAAAAAAGTATGTCTTATTAATGGAGTGGAATATAACTGCTTTTCATGGAAAATAATTATTCTCCCCCTAATTGCTTTTAGCGTGTATGTGTTTCTAAACAAACCAAACCCAGTATTATATTATGAATATAAGCCATTTTCACAATTTTACCTGATCTCTATACTTTATTACTCATAATTTTGCCATTTTATATCTTTGTATGATCTGTGATAGTGTTATATAAGGAAAGGAAATTTTGTTGTTGTTATTAGTAACAGAAAAGTTAAATTACATAAACATTAAGGACCATACACTAAGTAATAGTTAACTTCTACAAGTAAAAACAAAACTATAATTTTGATTTCCTGGTTAGTATTTCTAGAAGTGATTTGTAATATGACTTTCTCATTAAAATCAAAATTAAATTTGCCACTTTTTCTCAAATTGAACATAATATTTAGAGTGGCTTTCAGAACTATAGAATAGTATCAACAAATCCATTTTCTTATTACATGATAAAAGTTACCATGGATCTCTGTGCAATCAGCTCTATAAGTTATTAGTAAAGCTTTCAAGAAATCAAACCCTCCACTCATAATTTAAATATTGTATTACTATATAAGGTAGATATAAAACCCATCTGTTAAATCAGAGTCAGGACAGTGCTTATAAAAGAAAAATACCCATTCTGTTAGAAAGTAGCTTAATATTTAACCTGTGACACTATTAAGATGACTTAGGTTTTTGTCTATCTTGTGAAAACACCATAAAAGATAATAAAAGACTTTACAACTCGTCTTTTAGTCTGTCTCTATTGTGTACAACCTTTTCTTAAAAAATAAATTTAGTTCTTCACAATATTTAAGAGTTATAAAAATGCTTCTAGATCTTGGTAGGTAATAGATTTATGTAAATTAAATTTTCTTAGGCATACCCACTTGGAAGCTTTTTTTTTTAAAGATTTCATTTATTCATTTGACAGAGAAAGAGAGATCACAAGTAGGCAGAGAGGCAGGCAGAGAGGGGTTGGGGGGTGTGGGGAAGCAGGCTGCCTGCTGAGTGGAGAGCCTGATGCAGAGCTGGATCCCAAGACCCTGAGATCAGGACCAGAGCCAAAGGCAGAGGCCTTAACCCACTGAGCCACCCAGGTGCTCCCAATTGGAAGTTTTATAAAAGATACAAGTATGGTTAAACTTGTGGAAATCATACAAAAATAACTATTATTTGAGAGTACACAGGTTATACCTTAACAGAATTTTAACAGTAACTATTTTTTTTTACTGGTGATCCATGGTTAAATTATATAGTTCAGATATAGAAATTTGATTCTCTGTATATGTCTCTTCTTGCACATGTTGAAAAATTATTCAAATGCAAATATCTGGATAATTAGTGTTGGATTTTTAAACCAATATACAAAATTAAAAATTAAAACTTTTGTAAGTTTTATGGCAGTTGAAAAATATTAATAAACTGATAGAGTTTTAATAATATAAACATATAACATAATGTAAAATGATTCGAAGATTATGATTGGGCTTCTAAAATAATGGGATGTCTATCCCTGTATTGTCTTTAGCTACAGCAACAGACAGAGTCAAAAGTAAAACACAGCACTGTGCTTCCTGGAATTTTAATTTTATCAAGACTTAGAGAAACAAATACATTTTTATATTAAAATAAATACAAATCTATTATTCACTAAAATTTAAATATTAACATAAAATTTTAAAACAAAATGTTTTTGCAACTTTATAGTATAACTCACCGGTTCTAACCATATTTCTGATTTTCAGGAGCCTATTGTTGCTCTTTATGAGTAGATTATTTAGTGGGAAGAGGTAAGAAGTATTAGATAACTCATTTCTGTCTCAGTTCTTGATAAAATACATGCATACTTTTGTCAGGTCATCATTCTTTCTGGATGATTTTATGAGTAAACTTTTATTAATATATTTCTTCAATAAATATACACATTCTGTCATTAACCAGATTGGGAACTCAGTAATGAATAAGACCCACTCCTTGTCCCCAACCTGGCTCACAGACAAGAAATCAAGTTTACAAAAATCATCAGCTACATTGTTACAATTACAACATGGATGAACCTTGAGCTCCTCATGCTAAGTAAAATAAGCTAGTCACACACACACACACACACACACACACACACACACACACAAGTACTGCGTGATTCCACTTGCATGAGATACATGAAGTCAAAATCATAAAAGCAGAAAGTAAAATGGTGTCTACCAAAAGCTAGGGGAGGAAAAATGGGAAGTTATGCTTTATTGAAGGGAGAATTTCAGTTTTATAAGATGAAAGGAATGGTAGAGATGGATGGCAGTGAGGGCTCTACAACATTGTGAATGTATCTAATACCACTGAACTGTGGACTTGAAAATGGTTCAGATGGTAAGTCTTATGTCTTGTTATTTACCCATACACAAAAAAAATTAAGTTACCACCTCCTTCTTATTAATGGCTCAGCTTATAAATTTGAGTGAAAACACACCTAAGGAAGACAAATTATTTAAGAGATTGTATTAAATGATTCACTTAGAAATGTCCATAATATACAATTTGTACAAATATTTGAGATTTTCTGTCATGTCGTATAGCAGGTAGAGATTTTGCACAATGAAAAGTGTATCTAGATTCTGCTATTAACTCTTATGCTCTTAATTATAAGAACAATTTTATTTTTTTATTTTTTAAAGATTTTATTTATTCATTTATTTTTACACGTGGGGAAGAGTAGAGAGAGAGGGGGAGAGAGTGAATCCTAAGCCCCACGCTAAGCACGAAGCCTGACCTGGGGCTGGCTCTCGTGATCATGACCTAAGCTGAAATCAAGAATCGCACACAATCAACTGAGCCATCCAGGGGCACCATAAGAAAACTTTTAAAAGGATTTCATGAATACCTGAAAATAAATGGATATTGTGGCATTAATTAAAATAAGATACCCGAAAGCTTGCTGCCCTCTATTACAGATTTACACTTAAGGGATATTTGTTCCTAGAGACTTTAAGTTTTATTTCACCATATACTTCCTGTTGAATTTAGAATTTTATATTTTCCAAAAGCATATTTTTCTTATTCAAGCATTTTTGCCATTTCTTAATGAGGATTTTAGTGACTTTCTACCAGAAATTTAATTAATTCAATGTATTTTCTCCAGTGTGTCATCAGGACGGCAACTAAATAAGTAGAGATTTACCAGGCAATTATCTTTTCTGTTCTTAAAAAAAAAATGCTTTCATGTAAATAAATGTTCTGGGTTCCTGCTAATTTGACAGAAATATAAAAATTCTCTGCCCTGAGAATAATTAGTTGAATTTAAATTATATAACCATGGCCAATATATTATTGTTTAAATTGCAGCACAATTCTCTTTAATTCACAATCAGACTTAATGGATTTTTTAAGGTAAATCTTAAATGTAACCACATATCTTAAAAATAGCAACTTTTACAAATAAGAGTGGAGACTTTCACTTCTGGGAAGATAAATTGATCAGACTCTTCCTTATTCCTCCAGCTAAGTACAATAAAAACACCTGGACATTACCACAGAACAAGCACAGGACTCTGAATGGGAGACAGAATAAGGTGCACTACTAGGAAACAGAACTCAAATGACAATGTGGTGAATCTTCTGGGATTCTTGTTTCTTTTTTGCCTCATGACCCAGAGCTAAAGAAGCTGAAAATCAAAAAACACTAATGGGCACAACCAAAACAAAGGTCCAAAAAAAGTCTGCTTTCTCTAGCCATAGAACCAAGAATGAGCAGCATAACAAGACAGAAAATGTTTTTTATTCAGTCACCACTCTACTCCAGCCACACAGCAGAGACACTGTCCCCCCTACCCATTCATGCCAACTGAGCTGGGAGCCTAGACTTCCATGCTACCAGGCTCTAAGCCTGCAAGCCTATCCCTCCACTGTGATGGTGTCAAAGATGGAACCACAACTTTCAATCCCAATAGGCAGTAAAGAGGTCTTATCCAATATACAGAACAGTGGAGACCACATGGGCAGCTAAGACTTCTTCCTTCACCTGGATGTAACAAGATACCCTTCTCTATTAAAAAGACAGAAGAGACATCTGGCAGAGAATCATGATTTTTACCACCAGGAGGCAAAAATGAGACTACCTTTGCCCTTTTGCCCCCAAGGTGTCAGTGAAGACCACCTGGGGAGGAATAATTACCTTTCTGCTTCTATCAGCCAAGGAAGTATTAATGGAGTTCTAACAGAAAGCCAAAACTTGCGTCCATCCGTCCATCCAACAGTAACAATAAATCGCCCTCCCCCCTCACTCTCTTTGAGTGTCAGCAGAAATTGGTGGGGGGAACCTGGATCTTCTACTTCTGCCTGGCAGGAACTAGAAAGTCGCTTTTCCTTTCTCTGCTGGAATGGTTTTGGAGGAACCCAGCTCAAAGGCAAGATGTAAAATCACATCCAGAGTTTTATAGCATCATACTTAAATGTCTGGCTTTCAACAGAAAATCACATGTTATGTCAAAAACCAGGAAAATCTCAAACTGAATGAAAAAAAAAAAGACAAAAGATGCCAATGAGGAGAAGACAGATGCTCAAATGAACATAGAATGAAAGGATGAGTAGATAAAGGGATGGGTAAATAAATGCATGCCAAAATAATTTAACCTTCTGATAATGTAAACACCAGCCAGATAGGCATGATCTATTCTTCTCGCTAAAGAGAATATGAAGACTTTCTTGCAGCATCCACTTGCCCTAAAATTTTAAGTTTGTATGCCACTGAATCCCTTCTATCCAGGGGTGGAATGATGGTCAGGAAAGTAAATTATGTTTCTCTTTTTATCAGAAGCTATTTTTTTTAAAGATTTTATTTATTTATTTGAGAGAGAGAGAGCATGAGAGAGGAGAAGGTCAGAGGGAGAAGCAGACTCCCCGTGGAGCTGGGAGCCCGATGTGGGACTCGATCCCAGGACTCTAGGATCATGACCTGAGCCGAAGGCAGTCGCTTAACCAACTGAGCCACCCAGGCGCCCCTATCAGAAGCTATTTTTAAGATAGGAAAAGAATATGCAGAGTT
Organism: Nasua narica; assembly: GCA_028533885.1. NCBI lineage: Eukaryota > Metazoa > Chordata > Mammalia > Carnivora > Procyonidae > Nasua > Nasua narica. The sequence continues at coordinate 41,260,642 of CM052802.1, read as the reverse complement.
TTATAGACTCAGGTTAATAATATCTTTTTTGGTTCTCCAGTACAGATTTTTCTTTCAGGTAAATTGATTAGGTTTTTGGACTCAACAAAAAAATATAACTAGCTCTGAAACATGTGATGATAAACATAGGAAACAATGATATCATTTCAAGATTTAATAGGAAATTTTCCATATATTGGAAAGATTTAAAATACAGACCTATACAGTTTTTTCAAGTGCCAACTGCTGACTGCTGGCAGTGATCAAGTCCATGAGACTTATCACTGCATCACTGAGCTCTTGCAAAGTGTCCCTGTCTGGGAACCTCCTCTTTACCTGGTCCCAGGGCTGGCATCTTTTGGAACAGTGGTTCTCAAACCCAGCCGACGTCAGAGAATCACTTGGAGATTTGTTAAAAGACAGATCCTGTGCTGCACCGTCAGAATTTCTGATTCAGTAAGCTTGGGGTGGGGCCCAAGAATATGCATGTCTAAGTTTGTCCATTATGCTAATGTTGTTGGTCCAGGAACCACACCTTTATTAGCTCTGTTTTAGAGTAACATTTCCCAGACATGACACCACACTTATTCAAGACTGAACAAATATTCCACAGTATATCTCATAAAGCCTATTAAAATAAGGATCTAAGAAAATTCTGTTAGAAATAACTTTATTATTATGAGAAACTCTCTTTTTAAAATGTGCCACAGCTGTGAAAACCAGGCAATTGAAAATTACCAGAATCAAGTATGCCTGGTTTCAAATTGCCCACAGAAGCAACATTCCTTAACAGTTTAATATTTTTGGTGTGATTGCTACTGGTCTATAGACTATGTCATATTGTCCTTAGTAAAAAATTAACAATTATATTATGGTTTATTTTTGTTTCTTACAAAACAAGAAGTTCTATGAATCAAATTTTGATCATTTTATGACAATAAGCCTGCTGGCTCATTTTTTTTTCCTGACAAATTATTTCAAGTTACTATTAGAGTCCAAAAATTCTGGTGGATATGTCACCAATACATTATGAATTACAATCTACTTTGTAATCATATAATCATATAATAAAATACTCAAAAGCATTTTAACCAATAGTACTTAGTAATATACTCTCTGATAAAGGTGGGCGAATTCAATATACCTATCAGAATATATTTTCAAGATCAGTAAATTGATACTTCATCAGCTTGGTTCTCATAGAAATTTTATTTCTACTGACTAGTAAGAACACCTTCTTTAAAAAGCAGAATCTGTAAGTGTGCAATGCAGTTAGGTAGCCTTTATTTAGACACAGGCATCTGTTTTTGCCTGCAAGGTATATTTTCTTTTGTTCTGGACAACAAGAATTCCTCTGAAGTTTCTCACTTATAAACCCAGATATGGCAATGTTCCAAAAGCTTGTAAAGTGCCTTTCTAAAATATTGGCAGGAGACTATGAATTCTGGTGGTTTTATTTTGACTTCTTGTTGCATTTTTCCATCATTCTTTTGTTTCCTTTTTTCTCTTTGGAGGATACAAGACTTTGCAAACAATACTGGGGCTTGCCTGGAGTGCTGTGACAGGGAATTACATCCTGTTTAAAAGGGAATTGTTTATGATGAGGTATTTACACCGTTCACGGGGCAGATGGAGGAGAGCCAGACTCATAATTAGTAGGAGAGACATTTATCTCCCAGCAGCACAGTGCTCCCCATGGGCAGAGCCCTGGAGCCAGGAAAAGGCAGCTCTAAATATCCTTCTGCAGGTCTGCAAAGGCTGAGTCTGGGGTGGTTTGAGACTCAGTGATTGTTGCCAGGACGATTGGCTCAGGATAGTCTAGAAAAAGCACATCCGTACGTAGCTGTCCTCTCTTTTGTTTTTAAGTAGTTTGCCTCAAAACCTCAATGCCATATTTTGTTTTCTATATGTGAATAAGTCTCATCACTGTATAATTTGAAATCATTTTAAGAGTACAAATAGTCCCTGACTTATGATGGCTCAACTTTTGACTTCTCGACTTTACAGTGGTGTGAGAGCAATATGTATTTAATAGAAATTCTTTCAAATTTTGAGTGTTGATCTTTTCCTGGGCTAGCAATATAGGATACAATCCTCTCTGGTGACACTGGGCAGTAGTAGGGAGCCATAGCTCCCCATTGGCCACGGGATCATGAGGGTCAACAATCCCTACACATACAAGCATTCTATACTCATAGAACCATTCTGATTTTTTTCACTTTCAGTACAATATTCAATAAACTACATGAGATAGTCAACATTTTATAATAAAATGGGTCTTGTGTTATATAATTTTGCCCAACTGTAGGTGAATGTTCTGACCATATTTCAGGTCATCTCGGCTAAGCTATGATGTTTGGTAGCTTAGGTGTATTGAATACATTTTTTGATTTATGATATCCTCAATTTACAAAATGTAATGTAACCCCATGGTAAAATCTGTATAGCAATTTTCTGTATGCTCTGTATAACAGTATATTTTTCAAGTTAGCAGAGCAGCATCATCTGGCTAACAGTGTTTAACCAATGATTTCTCATTATCACCTCAAATTAGGTATAAAGAGAAATTTATCTCTTCTATGAAAATTGCCACTCCTTATAACTATATGTTGATATTTTTGAGGCATAAAATTGTAATGTTTAGGTTTGGAAAACAATTACAGAGCGTGGAGTGAGGGAGAGTAAAAAAGAAACAAGGAGCAGAGTCTGAAGGAGAAAGAAGAACAAGCAGCTGATTTCTCGAGTGAACCAAAAATCACCAAGACACTGCAGATAGAGAAGGCTGTATCCAGAGAAACGTGAAGTGGCAAAGTGACAATTGTCCTGGACAAAGTTAAAGGCAAGGGAGATTTTACCCAAGTTATAACAACAGGGGAGTGAGATCAGAGCTAAATTGGAACTCAGCTCCACTGGAACAAAGGGTGGGACTGTTTTTGAAAGGCTGGAGTAAACCAGTGGAAAAGTGCAGGACAACACGAGGGGGAGATTAATCAATGGGATGTGATGAGCATGTGGATTTATTCCTGAGTTTGCAGATATTTCTCTCTGTGATTAGGCCATCTGTGTTTTGCTACTGGTGTCCATTGAAGTTAGGTTCCCACCCTCCCTGGAGATAGGGATGCTATCTTCCTTGATGACTATATTTCAAAGGGATGGTTTTCAGGTCTTTGAGAAAGGCATTTCTGGGCTATAAACCTGGCAAGAGGCTTTTTAGAGGATTTACATATCTCCCAGAGAGGGAAAGGATTCGCAAGTATGAGTTTTCTAAAGAAAATGGACGAGAAGTCAAAGAAAGGACTAGAGTCAGAAAGAAAGTTACCTAAAGTTTCATCAAATGCTCCAGCCTGTGGCGTGTGCCACCACTCTGTCTCTGTCTCACTTCACCAGATACAGACATATAAATCACAACCCTGGGTCATTTTAGCATCTAAATTAAGGTTTTCTACACTAACTGTTAGAGTAGGCAAATCTAGCTAACTCTTTTATGAAGAATACATTCAATGTAACAATTCTTGCAAAAATATCTAAAGCCGGGGTGCCTGGGTGGCTCAGTGGGTTAAAGCCTCTGTCTTCGGCTCAGGTCATGATCCCAGGGTCCTGGGATCGAGCCCCGCATCGGGCTCTCTGCGTGGCAGAGAGCCTGCTTCCCCCTCTCTCTCTGCCTGCCTCTCTGCCTACTTATGGTCTCTCTTTCTGTGTCAAATAAATAAATAAATAAATAAAAATCTTAAAAAAAAAAATATCTAAAGCCACACCCGGTACAATTTGGGGACTTTAGTGAATACTAGTAATTATTGTTTGTTACCTTGTTTTTTTTCCAGTAAGGATGGCACACAGGTTGGACAGTACTATGGATGAAGGACAGTGAGTGATATGGATTCTGTAAGGCAATGTGCTAACAGCTCTGATTATCCTCCTTTCAGGTTTTTGCCCCCCTAGGGTATCTGTGGAAACATATTTTTCTTGAAATGGTAAATGTAGAGTCCTCGATACACACAAATATGTTTCCAACCACAATCCTCCACAACGTATTCAAGCAAGAACCATGGCAAGAATAGAAAACCTTGCTAAAGATTTCCAACTAGGGAAATTCTAACTTAGTTGCCATCAGAGTTTACAGCTCTGCAGAAGAAAAACCATCTGAGTCATGTGTCTTTGTCCTTAAACTAACCTTGGAATAAACTAATTGTTAATACAGAAGGATATCTCATCTTACATGCACTCACGCACATCATCACACATATATAAGAAGATACGTATATCCATTAACATCCATTTGGTATCCATTATAGTTTTATTCCTTTGATCTAGCTTGAAATAGGATGTGGGCAATTCTATTTTCCTAAAAGAGCCCACAGTTAGGAAAAGAGTCTTTCCTAAAAGAGTCTGAAACCACACGCTTCTTCGGGATCTCGCCCCTCCTATCACATGTTGGAATCTATTTCTTCTTCCCTTGATCCTATACTGGCCTTTGTGACTTTGTGATAAAAAGTATGGAGTCAATAACACTCAGCAGGAAGCCTGCTTCCCCCCCCCCTCTGCCTACTTGTGATCTCTCTCTCTCTCTGTCAAATAAATAAATAAAATCTAAAAAAAAAAATAAAAATAAAATAAATAAAAGTCTCTATAAAAAGAGATGGAACTTTTTTCATGCTGGCAAATGCAATACACAAAAAGAAAGGCCATAGTCTGGCCACAGACAGTGACTCACTCTGTGGTTGAACTCTTGGCAACCTAAGGACAATAGAAATCACTTAACATAAAACCTTCTCAGCTCACACATTCTAGTTAGAACTGCCTTGATGTGTGTTTACCTATGCTCCAAGTAATGTCAGGCCTGAGAATGTGCTCTGGTTGATTTTCAAAAATAACTTAATGCTACAACTTGTAGAACTTATTTCTACAAAGTTCAAACAAAACTTTATTCTATAGTGAGTGAAAGGTTTATTTGTGTTTTTATATTTATTTTTCAAATTTTACTTTAAGTTCAGCATAATTAACATAGAATGTTATATTATTTCCAGGTGTACAATATAGTGGTTCAGTACTTATATACAATATCCAATGCTCATCACAAGTGTACTCCTTAATTCACCCTTCCCCTCATGCACCTCCCCTCTGGTAACCATCAGTTTGTTCTCCATATTTAAGAATCTGTTTCTTAATTTCTCTTTCTCTCTTTTCCTGTGAGAGGGTTTATTTAAAGCTAAGAAAATTTTCAGCCAAATTCCATACCTTGCAGAGTTGATAAGTGGATTATAAGAACATGGGTTAATTTTTCCAAAAATTGTTGTGCCCTTGCTATGTCTTTCACTCAGGTTACCTAGCCCCTACTTATTCATTGTTGAAAGCCTAACTAAATTCTCAGAAGGTCATTTGGTGTGCACAAATGACAGATATCACTCTATGTATGTCAGTTTCTATATCCTGAGCTCATATTGTCTGAGAACATCTCTCATTCCTCAGTTCTTCAGTGACTGGAAAAAGAGCATGAATATATGGCAAGGTCACTCACTGTCTTTTAATTTAATAAGGACATTTTACTGCATATTCATTGTTGGTCTAATGAGTTCACTTTATAAAATCCTATTCCTAGATCTCATTCTTAAATAGACCCAAATATCTTATTTAATTGTTATTTAACTCCTCAATAAGAAACTTTCTTCAGATCCTTTAAATCATTTTATTTTGATGAAAAATGTATCCTTGATAAAGCATGCTTCATTAACTTATTAGCATAAAAAGTACCTTACTCCCTTCTTCTATTTAAATTCAAGTAAAAGGTAACTATAGCATTTCAGGGTTAGAAAACTAGAAAAGTACTGATGCCACGGTAAAAAATAGGGAATTAGGAAGCTTGATATCTGTACCGAATCATGCAGGAAACCTGAACCTAAAGAAAAAAAGTCAGGATGGAGCCCTAGAGTTTTGAGATTTTTCTGTACAGAAATAATAGCAGAAATCATTAAAATGAGTTAGCTTTCCGAGTAAGTGTGAAGAAATAAAAATACCACCTACTCGTATATTAATTCATGATATATTTCCAATTGTCTTCAATTCATTTAAACCTATTATTATTTTTGTCTGTTTATACACATCAACCTTCTTCTACTATTTAAAGCAGCCTGAAGTTGCAGGCATGGTAGAAAAGTAACATTGTTTACAAAATGTTTGTTATAGGACAAAATCCACTGAGGCTACAAAGACTTTAATAAACACCCTCAAACTTCGTCATTATTTTGAATTTCTTCTAACATGCCCAAAGTGGGGGGAAAAAGATCCTATGTACTGAACACACTCTGTGCAAGGCACTATCCAGCAATGGTGATACAATGAAAAACAAAACAGATGAAAACCCTGCCTTTATGGAACTTTTATTTTATTAGTGATGGGGATGAGTAGAGACATAAAGTAAATAAACAACTATTAACCTATGTAATGTCAAGTATTGCCATGGGCTCTAAGGAAGAGCGCATTTGTGAAGGAGGATAAGGGAATGCTGAGCAGGAAGGCAGGCATTACAATTGAATAAAGGGCACTCAAATTTAGCTTGAATAAATGCAAGCTGCCCTGAGAAATGACAACTGAGCAAACGCAAACGTGAAGGAGAGTATTCCAGCATGACAGAAGTGCAGGGCCTTGGCAGGGCAGATGACTGACATACTGGAAGAATGACGAAGATGGCAATATAGGTAAAGGGAAGTGAGACAGGGAAGTCAGAAGGGAAATGGGAAGGCAGGTTATCCCATAGACTCTCAAGGACTTTGTAAGGACATTGATTTTTCCTTTTTGTAAGATGGGAAGCCTTTAGAAGAATATGAGCAAAGGAGGGACATGAGCTACACTATATCCTAAAAAGATATTTCTGGCTACTGTATTGAGTCTAAATTTACGGGGGTAAAAGTGGAAGAGCTATTGTAATAAATACAGGCATAGTTCAGGGTAATTAGGGCAAGGTTATTTGTCGAGAGGAAGTAAAAGGATACCTAAAGGGATTTCTTGATAGGTATTAGGAAGAAGATTATTATGAGAACCCAGTTAATGGAAAGGAATAGTAAAGTATTTGAGAATGTATTTAGCATAAAACTAAATACTGTTGGCCCATTGTCAGTATAAATTGCAATCATCTCATGAATGTGGGTTAGAACATTATCTGTGTCTTAACTGGATCATGAATGCCTTGAGTTTACAATAAGTACTCTGTAAATGTTTATATATTTGAATTTGATTTTGAAGTTGCAGCATATTAACATATAGATCCACCAGTCTTGTTGGCCAATTGTTCATTTTTGTTCTGCCCTATAATTATTCAAGCTTTATTTAACATTTTAAAAATAATCTGTAAGCAGAACTTCTCATGAAAATGCTATTTGACATAAACCCTCATTAATAATTAGAATGTGTAGAGCTATAAATATACCGAATCAACAATAAAGGAGATGTTGTTAGTATGAAATATACACTATGGATGAAGATTTCTTTTTTGCTCCACTCCATCATGAGATGATTTGGAGTAAAACTGTTAGGAAAAAAGTATTTGGAGCTGAATCGGTAATAAGAATCATTAGTATTTACCAACCATTTTAGCTGTCACTTAGAAAATATGTTGTACACATCCACTTTCAAGAGCCATAATTTCAGGTACAGAAGGAGAGAGAGGGAGGAGAGAAGGAGATTTGGGGGGGTTGCTGTGGAGATAGAAAAAAAGAGAGTGATTTTTCCAGACTGAGCATGACCTTATGTCTATGGACCCAAATGATTTTTGGATTACTCACTGTTTAGGATAATTTCTATTATTCAAAATGTCCACTGATGTCAGTAATGGTATGATTTTAGGAATATACCAATCTAAAAATTGAATAATAACTGGGGATGCATATAACTCAGGGATTAGCAACCTTTCCATGTCTATTTTCCTGCATCCTATAGGAATATGGGAAAAGTAAGGAGAAAAGTGAAAATTAAGAAAGGGATCAAGACAATATGGAAGATCCTTCAGTCAGAAATACCTTTCTCACGTTGCCTACTATAGAAATCCACTATGAACTAACAAGTATATTTTTTTTAAATGCAAACAACCCCTGAGAAGATGAAGTACTGGGTTTGGGGTCAAATATATCTGTTGTTGAATCCTGGCTCTGCCATTTACTACTCATGTGACCTTGGGAAAGTAGCTATTATTTATCAATTGATTTTTTTACAGAGACTTGCTCCCTTCAATACAGTGGAAAAGACCTGCTGAGGTTGATTAACTGCAAATAGCTTCTTTCCCCCTAAACTATGCATTCTTTTTGAAATACTGACCCTCATTCTTTCTCGTCTCTCTCCAGCATCCCCCCTCCCAACACACACACACACACACACACACACACAGCAGTAGTCTTTCCTGGGAGATTTATATCACTTTATTCACTTGTTTCCAAATAGAAATCTTTCATACCTTTATCTATTCATTTAATCAGCTAAATTTATTAAGGATGCCAAACAGTATTGTGCACCTTTAGGCTAAACCAGCATACAAAGCAAACAGTGGTACCTGTCCTCATGGGGCTTATCTTTTAGTAGGAGATGATAAACACATACATAATAAAGCATCACTTTCTATAGAATTTTAGAAGGGGATAAAGCCTTTGAAAAAAATAAAGTGAAATACAGTACTGGGAGAGTACTAATCAGAAATTAATTAGTTATAAAAGGTATCCTTGAGAAAGTAACATCTGAGTAGATTGGTAGAAAACAAAGGAGCTTAAGGAACAGCCAAGAAGCCAGTGTGACTAGGAAAGAAGGAGAAAGATGAAGACAGGAATAGAGCTGAGTCAGACCTGAGAGGGTAGAGTTGATGAGTGCATGATCAGTCATATACAGGGCCTTGCATGCAGAAAGGCCCTGAGTTTGGGGTTGAATGCTCCATGGCCACCTTCTTGAAATTATTAATAATTGGTCTTTGAATTTGTTTTTTGCAGGTGTCCGCTGACAGGACAATCTGGTGTTCTCCAGAGCATGGAGGCTCAGTAGAGTTACAATCCCACCTTCCAGACCTTCATTGACTTACTCTCCTGTACCCCCAGACACTCCATACCTGGTGGGGCCTGCACGGGGAGTGGAAAGGGTCTGGGTTAGTCTCCAAGCAGAGCACAGTGGTGGCCTTCCAGTTCAGGGCTAGCAGCGCTGTGTGCCTTCCTGGGTGATTCAGATGGGTGATTCGCCCATCCTGGATCCAGGGGCCTGTGGCACCTTGGTACAGAGTTTGCAATACACTTAGCAGTTTTCCACCAACCCATATGCTTAGCTGGACTTCCCTGCTCCCTGCAAGAGCACAGCCTCTGGGTCCTACAGCTTGTGGGGAGAAGGGAAAAGAAACCCCACAGCCAGTCAGTGCCCCACCACATTCAGTACTGAGGCTGGGCCCCTGGGCATCAGGGAGGACCTTTCCTTTCCCAAGGGAATACCACATTAAATAGCAATTTGAAAATAGCATGACAGGTCAAAGGAGACTATGAAAGGAAGAAAAAAGTCCTATATGTTAGAACTTTCTTTAAAAAAGGTTTATTTATTTATTTATTTATTTATTTATTTGAGAGGGAGAGAGAGCTATGTGGGGGGAGGGGCAGAGAGAGAGAATCTTCAAGCAGACTCCCTTCTGATTGTGGAGCCCCACACGGGGCTCACTCTAATTACCCGTGAGATCATGACCTGAGCCTCAAACTCACGACCCATGAGATCATGACCTGAGCCAAAACCAAGAGTCAGACACCCCAACGACTGAGCTACCCAGGAGCCTCTATATTTTAGTACTTTTAATAGAACTTAGAAAAGCAGAAAAAGGGGCCCTGCGTTTTCATTTTGCACTGAGTCCCGCAAATCATATAGGCAGTTCTATAGATAAGTAAGAGAGAGCAGATTATTTAGGATTGAATAGGCTTCTCATTTCAAAAATATTCCCTGCAAGTTTTAAAGCGTAGGGGCATGGCATAATCTGCTTATGTTTTAAAAAGTTTCTGCTATTGTTTTGAAAGAGCCCAGAAAGTGCTTAAGAGGTCATTTCCAGCCCTAGGGAGAGATGACGGAAGCTCAGACCAGGTAGGAGTAGAGGTGGTAAGCTGTGAGAATCAATACAGGATTTGAAGGTAGGGTTGAGATAATTTCCTGATGGATCGTCTCTGGGCTACACAGGTATATACAGTTTCCCAAACTCAGTGAGCTGGTACACCTATGATCTGTGTATTTTACTCTATGGAAATTACACTTCAATAAAAGGTGTAATAAAAAAATAAAATAAAATATGTGTAGGGGCGCCTGGGTGGCGCAGTTGGTTAAGCGACTGCCTTCGGCTCAGGTCATGATCCCGGAGTCCCGGGATCGAGTCCCACATCGGGCTCTCAGCTCCATGGGGAGTCCGCGTCTCACTCTGACCTTCTCCCTTCTCATGCTCTCTCTCTCTCTTTCCTAATAAATAAGTAAATAAAATCTTTAAAAAAAAAATATGTGTAATAATATGTGTAATATGTGTAATAAAAAAATAAAAACAAAATAAAAACAAAAGCACTATGAAGAACAATGTTCATGGTATGCTCTCCACATGGGAAGAAAACAAAGAGAAGAGGGGATTTTCTTCTTTAAACCAATATTCTTCCGTGTATGAAATAATAATTTCTGAGAAGTTACACAAGATCCATTAGCAATGTTAACCTGTTCAGAATCTGGGTGAGTAAATAAGCAGGGAAAGATAATTATTCTCTAAAGACTTTTAGAATTTCTAGATTTTTTTTAACCATGTAGAATATTGCTTAATAAACTGCTAAATAAATATATTTTAAATTATGCATTTGGGGCATATTTTAAAAGTTTCCACCATCCAGTGTTAAGGGAATAAGACAAGCATTGTCAGTACCAATAAAAGAATCTCTGGTTTGGGCTAGCACCAGGTACTAGCAATAACATTCTCTGGTATTCTGAATCCGTGAAATTCACAACTTCTAGCCATGACAAGGAAAAAGAAATATGCTTCCTTTTGCGTGTCACTTTTGAAAAAGGAAGCAAAGATGCCTTAATCAAATATAAGAAGGCAGGAGAATCAGAAAGTTGCATTATGTCTTTGGCAAAACCCAAACAGGGCAAATAAAGGAGTAATTTCCTAAAACTAATAGAAAATGAACAGAAAGAAGTATAATAATAGAGAACAGTCAGCACCCATAGGAGAAAATAGCTGACCTAAGTTAATAAAAGCAAGCAGTATGTTCTAGGGCAGAGAACAACAGTACTGTGCACCCTGCTTAGATCTAACACCTCCCCTCTCACTTCGGCCAACTGCACAAATCTCCCCTATTGTTCTGCCCCCCACTCCTGCTTGCTGTGCCTAACTTCACCACCACACTAGAGAAACATTTTTAGACTATAAACCAATCATTTAATTATCTTGCTTAAATCTCTTCCAATGTTAACATGGCCAATGATAATAAAAATCTACATTCCATCTATAGTTACCTTCCCTTCTTTTTTATCTCCTTAGCAAATTAGTCCTATTCATCTTTTTCTTGCCTTAGGATCTTTGCACAGGCCATTCCGTAGGTATCTAGTGTTTTCCTTTTGCAACACTCTGACCGGCTGACTCTCAATCATACTTCAGTTCTCAGTAAGTGTTGTTTCCTCAGAAAGGTCTTCTATGCTTTCTGATCTAAGCTAGTAGTCTTTGTTGTAGTCTTTCCATTACTTTTACTTAATGATATTTATCATAATTTATAATTTTATAATTATTTAGCTTTTGTCCCCTAAGGATATTGTTGACACTATCAGTGCAGGAATTATGTGTGTTTCATTCATCATTATTCACCCAACACCTGGATGAGTGTCTGACATAGAGAAGAAGCTCAGTTAATAATTGTTGAATGAATTATTATTTTCTTTTTTTTTGAAAGAATTATAACATAGTAGCAACCTGTCCTCCTTCAGAAGCTCCCTTTATTTGTATCAGTATTGTACAGTGTGAGCCACATAGGTAATTTTAAACATTCTAGTAGTCACAATTGAAAAATACAAAACAATAGGTGAATTAATTTATTTTAATAATAAATTTTATTTAATCCAACATATCAACATAAGGCTATTTTAACATAAAATCAGTAACAATTATTAATGAGAAACCTTTTATTTATTCCTTCCTTCATTTATTTGTTTATTTAGAGAACAAGTCAGCAGAAGGGGCAGAGGGAGAGAGAATCCTAAACAGGCTCCATGTTCATTCTCACAACCCTGGGATCATGACCTGAGCTGAAATCAAGAGTAGGACCCTTAACTACTGAGCCACCCAGGCACCAGGAGATAACAACATTTAAATTTTCATGGTAAGTCTCTGAAATTTTGTGTCTGTTTGACACTTAAAAACATCTCAATTTGAACTAAGCACATGTTAATGCTCAGAGCCTTTATAGCTAGTGACTACCACATTGGACAGAGCAGGACATAGAAACTTTGGGGTGGAAAGTTTTGACTCCCAAACTTCTGTAGGCTGTTCAGTCCCATGGGTTTCTTTTCTGAACACATGTTCTTTGCTTCTAGCTACAAAGAGTCATCTCTCCTTTCATGCTGGTCATTGAGTAAAATATTGGCCCTCAGTGTCATACAGCAATCTTCTCTTGAGCCCCAGGGAAGGAGAATATGTGGAGCAAACCCTTTTCTTTTTCTTCCCTATCTTTCCCACATACTTCTCAGTTAACTTATGTATATATGTACATCTTTCCTTGAGAGGAAGAGAATGGAAACTAGTAGACTATTGTTAGTTAATTCAACGTTCAACCTGGCCAAAGAAAATTACTCATACAAAAGGATAAATTTAATATTTGCTAACTATGAGCACCTATTATCCCCATGTCATCTCTGAAAATTTAAGAGAGAAACAGACGGAAAAGCAAATCTTTAAAAAAAAAAATTCCCCTGGAATGCTTAAGTCAGACTATGTTCTCCCTCTCCTGACATTGGCCTACTCTTTTCTCTAAGAATACTTCCTTCTCAAAGTCCACAGTATATATCTCACTCCTTTAGGAAAATTACAATCCTACATCTGAGTTTACAACAGCATTTCTCGATAGAGAAAAAATATTCACTAAAGAGTATTTTGGAAATCAGTGGGAGCACCTTTGGTTGTCACATAACTAGCATTTAGTGGGAAGAAGCTGAAGATGCTGGATTTCCTACAATGTATAGGATGCAAAGAATTGAAATAATTCAATTTTTAGCAGACTTTTTTACTTCTACATTTTTTATTTTTATTTTTTCCCCAAATATATTTATTTTATCTTTTCAGTGTTACAAGATTGATTGTTCATGCACCACACCCAGTGCTCCATGCAATACGTGCCCTTCTCAATACCCACCACCAGGCTCGCCCGATCCCTCAGCCCCTCCCCTCCAAACCCCTCACTTTGTTGCTCAGAGTCCACAGTCTCTCATGGTTCATCGCCCCCTCCAATTTCCCCCCATTCACCCTTCCCTTCCTTATCACGATGCCCTCCATGATTTTCTTTATGCTCCACACTTAAGTGAGACCATAAGATAATTGACTTTCTCCGCTTGACTTATTTCACTCTTCATAATCTCTTCCGGTCCTGTCCATGTTGATACAAAAGTTGGATATTCATCCTTTCTGATGGAGGCATAATATTCCATTGTATAGATGTACCACATCTTCCTTATCCATTCATCTGTTGAAGGGCATTTTGGTTCTTTCCACAGTTTGGCGATTGTGGCCATTGCTGCTATGAACATTGAGGTACATGTGGCCCTTCTTTGTAGTGCATTTAGCAGATTTTCTAATGACCATCTGGATATTCATGTAGATGTGTAAGTGAAAGAGTGTTTAATTAGAAAGAATTGACATTTTTAATTAAAAGAAGTAATATATTTAAAATGGTGACTGATTACACTTGATTATATAAAACCAAAGAAAACAGTTTCTCAGCCTTGTTTTGGCTTATAATAAAAATTTAAATGAAGTTTATATCAAGGATAGATAATCTGTCCCTTTTAAAAAATTATTTATTAAGCTTAGATTTCTGTCTCAGAAAAGGAAAAAAGATTTAAGAACAAGAATTATTCAATCAAACAGGTGGCTGGAATGGGGTAGAGGGTAGGAAAGACCCAAGCTGGTTAATTTTTGCATCATAAGTACAAACACACACATACACACAGACACACACACACACGCACACACACACGATTTATGAGTTAAAATTTCTCCCTAGGTTTTCACCAAATTATTCTCTGGCCCTAGGTGAATATACATCAACTCTTTCTGTTGTTCTTGTGTGATTTGAAGCAATTATAAATGAATATAGAATGTATTTGACACATAACTACAATCTTCCTACTGATATCAATGGATAACAAGTGTTTTTAGTATGAGAGATTTTAAGTGCTTTGTCAGAGCAAAGCACCTTCCTGTGGAACAGTTCTCACCCCTGAATTATCCTTCTCCTATTAAAAGGAACACCAAATTCCCTTACTAATTCACTGGGGGTTAACAGATTGGGGTAGGGAAGGCAGCAAAAAAGAAAAAGAGAAGAAGCATATGGGAACTAAGCAAGTCTTTTCCCTGATTTCACCCACCAGGCAGAGGCAAGAAAGAAGCCTAATATTCTGAATTTCATCACAGTCCATTCTGCTCCAGATCACCGTGACCTATTTAAACTAGAAAGTACATATTTAATGACTCATATAGCTGACTGGCTCCTTCTCTGGCTTTCTGCAAGCAGGTGATCAGAGCATGGAGACAATGGCAATGTCACCTGTGTGTTTCAGGCTTCTGTTGCACATCGTGCTACTGAGAGGGCAGGGACTGGAAATTGAAAAGAAGGACATAAAGCAGCAGGACTTCAGTGTTTCCACTCCACAAGCCTGCCAGCCATATGGCTCTCCCAGTGTCCAGAAGCACACACACACGCATGCATACACTAGCACATTTATTTCACGTGACCTCATTATTTCACAGTTTTATTTCTGTTTATGTGTATTAACAGAATCTAAGTTGTCTACAGCCTTTCAAATTTATTAAATTTACTATAGAAAATATTGAGAAATATTATGAAAATCATGGGGTTTTTTTGTTTGTTTTAAAAATTGGGTCTAATCGCTTCTCAGCCTTTTGGCTAAGATCGAGTGTAAAAATTGGGTCTAAATTAACAATGAAAAAATGGATAACTCAAATGAGCCAGAAAAACAGACCATGAAGACAGTCCTGGGATCATGGAAGCTTTGACGGTTAAGATTAAAAAGGGGCTAAATATAAATGTCTGGGAACAAGAATTTTCTGTCCCCTTCTAAGTCCTTCTAACTGGACTAAGAATTAAATTGCCATGAGACAGATTAACAGAAGAAAAGCAGACTTTAATTTCATACATATGGAGAGTCCACATAGACATGGAAATCTCTAAGACAGTCAGGAAAAATGAATATATGTATGTCATCCTGAACGAAGGAGAAGCGGGTAGGGGTCTGGGACTTCAAAGGGAAGGAATGTAATTCACAGGGTAATATGATGAAGAACAGATGTTTGGTAATTAAGTAGATGTTTGCCCTGCCATGCAGATGGGTCACTCAGATAAAATTTATATCTGCTATTAACCCTTATTCTGGAAAGGACCACCAATTTAGATTCTTCTATATACTTAAGAGAGCAGCAGAAGTTTCTCTTGAACCTGCACGTTCTCATTTGACTTCAGCTCAGAATAATCTTCATACTAAAATGACCCAACTTAGGGTGGCCTGCCCTTGTCCCCTATATATCATCTAATCAATGCTCTCTTTCTACAGCCAAAAAACATGAAGCTCTCCAAGAAGCCAAAAGACTTGCCTGAGATACTCAAGATCACGAGGAGGGATACTGGTGGGACTGGAACTGATCATGTTAATCCCACTCCAAGCCCCATCCAATCTACCAGAAGATACATGGATACTCAAGGGAACAATTAAAGTTTGGGAGAAAGAAATAGAAGACAACAAAATGGAAGAGGTTGAGATTATAGTGTATATTCCCTGTTTATGTGATATGTGGGTGATTTTTCATTGTGGCAGATGAAGTGGGCCTATTTAAGTCCCCTAATATTAATGCTTGAACAATCTTTGTTTATTTTAAATAATGTGATATGATAGTAAAGTGTTTCAAGACTATTTAGAAAATTTTCAGAATACTGACAATTGTAAAAGAATAGCTCATACTTGTCATGCTTAGCTCACTTAGACCACAATGTTTTCAATTCTATTAATAAACATTGGTTCAGTGTTCTGAATATAATATATTCTTTATTGGTTTTTTTGGGGGGAGGAAGAATTGTTCCAATTTGCTGTATCTACTTCACTGATCTTTTTGAAAGGAATATGAGAATATATAAACATACATAAGAATATGAGAAGATATTATATAAACATTATAAGACATCCACTATTCCATCTCTAATTTTATTGAACATTTGACTAAATAACAATATATCATCCTTATTTGCAAAAGAAAATCCTGCTTTTATAAGATTGCAAAATTCATATTGATTTAAAAATTTCTTTATAATCACAATATTATATATAGTACATACATGCTATATATGTACATATATCCAAATAGGACAAAAACAACTTTTAAATATGTAAATTCTATACCTTTGAGACTCCCAAATGCTGGACCTTAGTTTATAACTTTTTAAAAATTCTGGATGTGCCCTGGTATCCAAAGTTTCTAAAGAGGTAGATCTTCATAATCTAAAATAATAATTCAGTTTGGAAGTATTCAGGTAATACATTCTTTGATATTATTTCTTTAAGAACTATTAAACAGCCTTCCAAGTTTCATGGGTTAGCAATTTTTTTGTCTTATTTCTATTTATATGAAAATCTGAGAACAAATCCCCACTTTCATTTACTATAAGTCATACTCCTTGTTCATCTGGGAGGCATGGAATATAGCAGAACATATGTTCAGATTTTCACAGGAGAAAGGAAACTGTAAAAATGGTGATCAAACTATAAAAATGTAGCTAAAAAAACCATATCTGAATTATATTTTCACAGAGAGACTATTTATTTGGGTGGTGGTAGGGAGGTCATTTTATTTTGTATCTTTAAAAAAAGTAACTTGTTCTGAGTAATTGTTTCCCTTTTCCTCTATACAGCTAAAAATCAAGAAATGAGTTTCCTTTTGTAGTGAATATATTTCCAAATTTTTGTGATAAAAAGTAGGTTGGATATGTGTGTGTATATATATATATATATTGTCTCAGTTAAACAAACAGTAAGTTAACATAGAAAAAGAAATGCTGGACAAGGAAAGTAACTGTCTACTTAAGGACCTGAACTCAAGAGACAACCTCTCCTGGCCCACACCACCAGACGGGGATTTCCTGGGCCCTATTGGACCATTTTAGAGAGCAGTTCCGTCCCCTAATTGAAACACAATCAAGCCACATGGCCCACCAACCCCCAGAACATGACATTGTCCTTCTTGGCTTGAGCTTTTTGTTGTATACTTTTATAAGTGAAATCAGACCTCAAACAGTTATTGTGCTTCATCTGGTCCCACAAACTAGCAAAGGTGTCACATTAAATCACTGATTCTTATTGTTTTTTTGTCCTGAAAACTTCTCACTCTTTTCCATTCCCTTACATCCTTTCCTTGCAAGCTCATTGAAGACCCTCATTGTTTCCCAGCCCGAGCAAGTGCAAGTACAGGGCAGTCTCTTAAATGACTAACCTGTTTCCAGTCCCACCTGTGTCCATCCATTTTCCCTGTCCATACATTCCTATAATGCAAATTAAGGATAAATCTCTCCTGCTTGAAATTCTTCACTTTCTCCCTTCTCCATGAATAACATTTTAACTCTTTTGTGTGGCATTCAGGTTTTTTCAGAAATAACCCAAGTTTATTTCTCCTGCATTCTTTTCACTTCTCAAGTTTTTCCATTTCTAGAACCCAAAAAAATCTAATAAGAAGTCCTCAAAAGTGTCATTCTTTCATATTTGCCTTTTTGGGGGCAAATTTTTCCTCTGCTTGCCTTCTTTTTAGCCTAATTGCCTCAATCTAAGGGAAGTCTTCCTGATTCTCCAAACTCTAATGTGGGTTGACATCCTTGTTTTGTGTCCTCAAAGCACTCTGTGATTTACTTATATCCAGTAATCCCTTATGTATTAAATTGTCTATTTTAAGGGCCGAGAGCAGGCTGCCCCAAAATGCACTACCTTGGCAGGCAGATTATTTCAAGCTGAAAACAATCAACGCCCAGAGAATAAGGAAGAAATTTTGATCTTTTCCCTTCAAAACTGCACAGAAGAGTTTAGATGGAGAACCTGCTTCATAAAGAGAGCTATCACCATAGATAACTACATTATGATATGGACCAGGCATAGTAGACGGGGAGGAACCTAGCAGGGTCTCTTTAATCAATGTTCTCTAAGTCCCGATGTTTCTGAATGGCCCAACAAACATTTCTTTACCAAACATTTACACATTTTCATCTTCTTGTGAATTTTATTCTTTCCCCTTGAAGTCCCTTCCAACCTTTGAGACTTAGCATGTTTGCCAATGAGCTGCAAGTTATAGCCCATCACCCTGAAGTCCACTAATTTTTTGTTTCACTGAGTTTAAGAATAAAACTTCTTGACTTTCAAGCCTGCAAAAGCTCTTATGCCCAAACCAATTTACCTTATTTATTATAAGTTATATCTTAGTTTCATCTCCACTCTCTATGTCTTTAATGGTCTTATTTTTTTTTAAAGATTTTATTTATTTATTTAACAGAGAGAGAACACAAGCAGTCAGAGAGGCAGACAGAGGCAGAGAGAGGGGCAGGTTCCCTGCGGAGCATGGAGCCTGATGTGGGACTCGATCCCAAGACTCTGGGATCATGACTTGAGCCAAAGGCCGCTGTCTAACCAACTGAGCCACCCAGGCGTCCCCTAATGGTCTTATTTAAAAACAACACAAACATTGCTGAAGTTACCTTGAGATTTTGAAAAAAAAGGTGCAGCTTCAAAAGTTATAGTCCAATATGGTAAAGATTTGAAACAATAGCTTCTCCTTAGTATAACTTATAGATTTTTTTTTATGACACCCAGGGCAGCCACAGGCTGTCTAGAGGGTGGAGTAGCTATTTCTTGTCTGGCTTCAGTGGGAATCACAGCTATAGCTGTCCTATGCCCCTTCTCATTTAGGTTCTTCCTGGGTTCTACTGAGGTCCCAGATTCTTAGGAGTGAGAATTGACCTCAACAAGCCATCCCTGTCACAAAAGGGCTGAGTAATGGGCTGATAGCAAAGTACTAGATTCAGTCTTCAGTCTGCATGGTGTGTAAACACTATTCCAGCTGGCCTGAGGCAAAAGGCCATACTTGATTCCCAGTGCAAATCACCCTTTATAATGTCCACCTAACTCAGTGGTTCTTTAAGTGTGGTCTCCAAATCAGCACCGTCAGTATCAATTGTGAACTTTTTTGAAATGCAAATTTTGAATATTCTCCTAGATTGTTGAATCAGAACTTTGGGTTCCAGCAATTCGTGTCTTAAGAACCCTTTTGAATGATTCTACATGTTATAATTTGAGACCTCTGATATAACTTTAATACTCTTAAAATTAATTACTGAGAATGAGTAAAACAAGAACTAGCATAGAGTTATTTTACCTGAGGGACATCGGTGTTTGTAGAACTTTCCTTCCTCTACCAATTACCTGAAGATTTCCTATCTACATGCTTTTGATGTACAGAATAGCTTTTGTAAAGCTTTAATTTAGGTTTTTCTTCTTAAGTTTTGATGCATTTCTGTCCATCTTTTCTTAAAAATAATAGGAATTTTTACTAAACTTATCTATAATATGAGAGAGTAATTTGGGTGCTTAAATTCTTCAATTTTGACATTAAAGTGAGCAGTTGAAGGCTTTGTCAATCTCGGGGAACATGGAGCTTCTCAAAGGGCTAACCCAGGCTCCGCGGGGGAGGAGGACTTCTTGTTCTTAGTCAACAAGCCCAAAGCATCAGAATCACTTGAGGCAATTAGAAGAATATCAATTTGTTTACTCCACAGGAAATCTACTTCTACTTCAAAGTTTGAAGGTGAAGCTACAAAATCTTTCGCATGAATATACTCTTGTTCTAATTCTCATGCCCACTAAAATTGGAGGTTTTTGACCAGAGAAATAATTGGGAATTCAGACAGTTGTGGTCAACTTACAAAACAAGATCCTCAGGATTGTTTGGTGCAAAAACTGACAAATTAATTTATATAATTGTCTCACACAGAAAACATTTGTACTTTCATGTGACTTAAAATATCTTTTTTTTCTTATCCTGAGATTTCACCTTCAAAGAAATTGTATGCAGTGTCTCAGAGTCAGCCAAGTATACAAAAGTGAAAAGCATGACTCAAGATTACAAAGATGTAGGAGTTGAAACAACTGCTCCTCAGAATTCTTCTATTCACAGGTACATCATGTGCACACACCGGTATATTAAAAAACCTCAAACTACACCTGTTTCTAACATGCTCAGTGATAAATCCTTTATATATCTGTACCTGTGAAAGTTGAGGTTAGGTGTTCAGAGTCTTAATTAATTGCATGCAAGCATTTAATTATGGGAGAGAGAAAAAAATAACCAGAAAATGTGTGCTGTTTGGAGATTTTAAGATTTTATTTATTTATTTGACAGAGAGAGATCACAGGTAGGCAGAGAGGCAGGCAGAGAGGGGGGGGAAGCAGGCTCACCACTGAGCAGAAAGCCCGATGAGGGGCTGGATCCCAGGACCCTGAGATCATGACCTGAGCGGAGGGTAGAGGCTTTAACCTACTAAGCCACCCAGGCGCCCCTGTTTGGAGATTTTAAAAACTACAAATGCCTAATGTTTAACCTAATAATAGTCCTAGAGCGAAAGATAAATAACTATTAGGGAGTATCTTATAAAAATAGAGGTGTTTTTCTTTTATATTGTCAACAAGTTCTTGACCAACCCCCCCCCCCATTCAAAGCATGTTGGTCTAGATACCTTGACTTTATAAATGTCTTGACATAAATATTTTAAAAATAAAACGTTTTAGATACTGTATTTCCAAAGTCTTTTAATAGATATTTATCACATTAAACAGATAATTCTGAACGTAAATATGTAGATACCTATTTTGCTTTTGCTTATCGACTTAACAGTCATCATGAATACAATGGTATTATGCAGAGAGAAACAGAGTGGACCCACTCAGGATCTTCTGAGGAATAAAAAACTATCTGCCTCTAAACCACATGGTTCTACTTTGCTGACACTTGTTCTGTCTGCCAATCCGTAGTATAACTCAATATGTATAAAAGTAACTGTAGTCTTGAGTATTTTACTAGTGAAACTGCTAATAACATTGGTATTAACACTACCATTTTCCTTCTTTCTTTCTATAGGTGTATATGTATAAGTGTGTGTGTGTGTGTGTGTGTGTGTGTGTGTGTGTTTAGGAGGAAGAGGGGGAGGAGCAGTGGTAGTTGTAGTTATTTCCCCAGCTTTACAGGTTGCCATTCCGGCTGGCAGCAGCTTTGTCTTATTGCGGAAAGTCTCCACTCTAAAAGCTTTATTAGAATTACAGGTAAGGTAGAACAATGGGTCTCTTATAGTCCTGGCTTTGAGATTTTGAAAAATGTAAAGAATATCAATAGCTAACGCTTATTTACAGCTTTTTGTGTGCCTGGTATAGTTTTATGGTGTTGATAGATGACATTCTATTTAAACCATACACAAGTATCCTAAATTTATAAACCCTTGTCTACAGATGAAGAAATTGAAGTTTTAAGAGCTAATGAACATAGATGTGGAATAAGCCTGGGTTCCCTGACTCAGGTTCTGGGATTCTACCATCTAGGTTTTATTACTCCACCTCCAGCGGACACCTGAGGTTTGCATGAGAGTGTTTCATATGTAAGTGATTCTGTTAATCAGCAAGTT
This sequence comes from Nasua narica, assembly GCA_028533885.1. NCBI lineage: Eukaryota > Metazoa > Chordata > Mammalia > Carnivora > Procyonidae > Nasua > Nasua narica. The sequence continues at coordinate 41,238,713 of CM052802.1, read as the reverse complement.
TTAAAAACAAGTAAAAGGATTTAAAGCAAGGTCTTGAAAGGGTTTCCCCTGATTCAAAAATATGCACTTCAGTGCATTTTCAAAAACTGATATTTGTTTTTTGTTCCCCCCCCCCCCCGGCTTATGCCCGAACAGATCTGGTGATCTGAACAGCAACTAGTGGTCTAGAAACGTGTTCAAAAGTCTGAATAACTGGAATTAGAGAATGTGAGAAGGTCATAAAGAGGATCTGGTTATGCTTTTTGCAAGAACAGTCTTCCAAGTAACATTCACATAATTCTGCTCTGTCTGCAAACACATGAGATAAAACTAAATAGAACCTCTAAACTGATGCGCTGATTGGAAAAGATTAACATATATTGTGTACTTACAATGTATCAGGAAACGTATATTTTACTGCTCTGATGAACATTATTTAAATCTCTGTTAACTACAGTTAACTCATTTATAAACTGATAATAACATTTTCCACCTCAAAGAACAGTTGTCAAGAGTAAATCTACCCCAATGTATTACTTATACTCTATATGAGTTATTCATCCATAGTACACGTGTATAGATTTTTTAAAAAGTCTTCTCTATTCATAATCTTTCCATGGGCTATTGATACTCATACCACATTGTTCAGAAGAAAAAAGGTACAGAACGATTTGCAATTGGGCTGACTTCAAAATAAATATACTTTGGCATGTTTTATGTATTCTATATCAAATCAGGATAAAACAAGATCTAGGCATAACAGCCTCTTCTTTCTGACTGTCTCCATTTAGGCATTTGGTCAGGTAACATTTAACATCATAAAAAGCAATTCTAATTCCAAAGCATATAGTGACAATCCATTGTACATCTTCCACCAACTCATGGTTGTCATTTGTCATGATGATTACCAGTTCCAGGTACTTTCAGGAACTATAATGCTTGTCTGAGTCTTCATTCAGAATTTGAGCTCATTTCTGCCATTTAATACCACCAAATGTCACTGAATAAAAGGAAACATTACGTGCAACTATTGCATGAAAAGCAAGAAAAATGATAAATGTTTCTATAGCTACAGGTTTGAAAGAAACAGAACATGCTGAATATGAACCGGAATAAATGTGGTGCACAAATCCACTGGGCATCCTAAATTCTTTTCTCTAAAAGCAAGTAGATTAAAATACAAACATGCAGTAAGTAGTCAGGACACCATTCTCTTAACCAGCAGATTCAAGAAAGTGCACAAGAGGTATGCACAAAGGGTTAAAAGGTGTGTGCACATGTGCACACGTATATATACACACACACACTATCAAAATCATGTTTGTATCAATAAAATTCTCAGAAAATCACTACCAAAGGATATGACAAGAAAAGAGACACCCCAAAGGGGAAAAGTTAGAGTTTCGCCCACCTTATCTTAATTGTTGATGTTTTGATGGGGACATAATTCACATGAGTATCCTCTCAGTTACCAGATCACCTTTCCTTTCTACTCACCAGAGCCTGTTTTTTTTCCTCACTGCCACCACTCACTGAGAGCTCGTCAAAGACAGTGTGCCACTCTGGGATGGTTCAGCCCACAGGATGCCCTGTAGTAGTAGTTCATTCAGCCCCAAAACAGAAAAGGAGGATGGATTAGCAGCCATATGGATAGTACGGATGCATTGCGGTCAAGTTTAGAGAAAGTTTAATTCAATTTACATCTCTCTATAGTGTAACTATAACAAGATATGTTGTGTTTTTTCTTAGAAATCTTTTATGATTCTTTCCATTATAATATAAACTAGTTTTATATAGTTATATATATATATATATATATATATATATACACACACACATTACAATATAAACTATATTTCAAGATTACATTATGCATTTTTTAAATTTTTTAATTATTCAAAATGGTTTCAAAATCAGTGAACCGTGATGGAGTTTGTAAACAAGTCATGTTCTTACTATTCTACTATTTTGAGTTTTTTCACTCACCAATCTTATTGGTCTGAAGGAATTCTACATAAGAAAATAAGAAAGCAATAAAGGAGTGCCTTAAAAATAACTGATTTGCAATTTGAAAATTATAAAGGATAGACTACAACTACAAAACAAGTATAGGGAATTAAGAAACAAGAGCAAGTATTTATGAAAAGGAATCAAAAGTAGTGCACTCGTGATGAGCACCAGGTGATGTATGGAATTGTTGTATCACTGTATTGTACACCTGAAACTAATATAATGCTGTATGTTAATGAACTGGAATTAAAATAAGAACTTCAAAAAAAAAAGAAGGGTAAAAATTTTTAAAAAATCAAATGGAATATTTAGATATAAAAATATAACTGCTAACATAAATTTTCAATAGAGGATTTTATCTAGAACAATATTTTGGGTTTGATATTTAGAGAAGTTCTTGCTGATTCAGAACACCAAAAATGCTGCATAATGTTTGAAAATATTTTTAAAAACATGACTGATCAAATAGTAGTGAAGAACACAATGCTAAACCAGAATCTAGATAGCTCAGATCCAGTGGGAGTCAGCAAACACTGGAATTAGAATTTGATTTGATAATCTGTGTTTACTTAGACCTTGGGTTTTAACATACAAATATGGGGAGCAGGAGGTAAAGTCTAGGGTTTGAACAAGATTAAACAAGACCAGGGACACATGGAATAAAGACAGAAGCCCCAAGCTACTTAGGTTTCTTGGTGAATTGTGAAAAAGATATGCCTTGTAGGAAAGCCTTGCATGCTAACTTGTTTCAGCCATGTCATTAGGTATAAAGGGAAAAAAAATATTAAAAATTTTTAATTACAAAACCAGACCCAGTCCCAGTGAGAACTGGAAACAAAACAAAACAAAACAGAAAATATAATACGATCTGGGGTTGCTAATGCCCATATATATGGAAAAAGAAAATGGGACACGCCCCTCAAATATTTCCTCTGGAAATGAGTACACACACACACACACACACTTGTACACACACACAAAAGGCAAAAAGCCATATTAAAGAAAGTCTTAAGAAATAATTAAATCCAAAATGAGGGACACTTGGGTGGCTCAGTGGGTTAAAGCCTCTGCCTTCAGCTCAGGTCATGATCTCAGGGTCCTGGGATGGAGACCCGCATCGGGCTCTCTGCTCAGCAGGGAGCCTGCTTTCCCCTCTCTCTGCCTGCCTCTCTGCCTACTTGTGATCTCTCTCTCTCTGTGTCAAATAAATAAATAAAAAATCTTAAAAAAAAAAAGAAATAATTAAATCCAAAATGAGATGTACTCAAACTAAAAACAGTAAAATCATCTGGTAAGCAAAAAGTCTTATAAGCAACATACACAAAATATTCGTTATGTTTAAGGTTGTGAAAAATATTAAATATATGTTGAAAGATAAAGATTTTTTTAAGTTTAAATGGAAATTCTAGATATATAAAATGTGGTAATTTGGGGCGCCTGGGTGGCTCAGTGGGTTAAAGCCTCTGCCTTCGGCTCAGGTCATGATCTCAGGGTCCTGGGATCAAGCCCTACATCAGGCTCTCTGCTCAGCAGGGATCCTGCTTCCCCCTTTCTCTGCCTGCCTCTCTGTCTACTTGTGATCTCTCTCTCTCTCTCTGTCAAATAAATAAATAAAATCTTTAAAAAATGTGGTAATTAATAATTCAATAAACATAGTTAAAAGGCAGATTAAAAAGAGACTTAAAAGTTTTGATATACTCTAAGATATATTTGAAGAAATACTCAGAATATGGACCAGATATGTAATCAGGAACATGAAAGTGATATTACAAGTCATGAAGCACATGTGAGGGAAACCAAAATATGAAAGAATAGAATGTTAGAAGAAGAGACTAGGACATGGAGAAAAGGTAATATTTGAAAAAAAAAACACTTTATAAGATTGATAAAAGACAAAAAGTCCAATGGATATCAATACAGCAAATAAAGAGATTCATGCCTAGATATATATCAGAGAATACTTTGAAATCTCCCAGAAAGAACAGAGAACTGCAAGTGAATCACCATTCAACCAATAGCTGACTTCTCAGCAGCAAAAAAGAAAACCAGAAAGAGATGATTATTCTCAAAGTACCAAACAAAAAAAAAGTTGACTAGAACAATGTGCCCCTAGAAGTATATTTGAAGAGAAATTATTGCTAAAAACTTTACAGATAAATAAAATTAATAGTTTACCTAAAATCAACTCCCATTAAAAGGACATAAAAGGTACTTGCAGTCACATATGAAAATGAGGGAAAATAGCCCTACATGGAAAATCTGAGATACAATAATGTAATGGTGAGCAAACTGAAGATGAAAATATTTGTTAGACCTAAAAGGTCTTTATGAAAGAATAATAATTATTCTTATGAGATTTAAAATAAGAGCAGAACCATAATACTAAACAGTAATAAGGCAAGCTGTTAAGGGTTGATCTAAGACAAAGAATTCTAAAGTCCTTGTATTGTTTGTGGATGTGAATAGATTGGTAGGATGTTGTTGATTCACTTGTGATCTTAAATATGTGTTTTATAATTTCAAAGATAAACACTGAACACATAAACATGTAACTTCTAAACCAATAGATGGAGGACAAATGAAAATAGTAAACAAACAAGTGAATACAAAATATAAATGTAAAATCAGAAAAAGAAAAAGAAGCATAAAAAAATGAGATATGTTAAAAGTACAATATAAGATAGTGAAAAGGAGACCAATATGTTAGCAATCATAACAAGAGTAAATAAACTAAGTATACCAGTTAAAAGTCAGATTGTCAAAAAGTTCTTTTAATCCAGTAATAATCTTTTTCAAGAACTGTTCATGAACTATCAAGCCATAAAGAGCTGAAAGGAAATTTATAGGAAATATATATAAGTCAAAAACTAATGAAAATAAAGCTGGAGTAATTATATCAATAACAAATAAAAATGGACTTTAAGATAGAAGCAACACCAAAGAAAAATAGTGTTGCTACCTAAGGAGAAAACGTTTAATTTAATTTACCAGGAAGATAAAACACATTTAAACTTAGAATCATCTAACGTCTCAAAAATAAAACTGATAGACATATGGAAAGAAGTTTACAAATCCTACATCATATATGTGATTTTAATCATATTTATTACATACAGTAGAACTAGAGTAATTTTAGCATATTAAATGAAAATAAGTGACTTCATATGCAAAGACCAGTACAATAAGTACAAATAGGCATAATAAGCAGTTGGAAATTACAATAGTTCCAAATAATTTAAATATTTAAAAAACAAAGAAATAATATACAATGGAAATGCTAAAATACTTAGAGTTTAAAGCTGTATGACAATAAAATGATATATCAAAAGTAAATATGGGGTGCCTGGGTGGCTCAGTCCTTAAGCGGCTGCCTTTGGCTCAGGTAATGATCCCAGGGTCCTGGGATTGAGCCCGCATAGGGTTTCCTGCTCCGGCGGGAAGCCTGCTTCTCCCTCTCCCACTCCCCTGGCTTGTGCTCCCTCTCTCGCTGTGTCAAATAAATAAAATCTTAAAAAAAAGTAAAATTTGGTTCTTTGAAAAGACCAACAAAATAGGCAAGCTTCTATTGAGATTGAGGAGAAAACAGAAGAACGTCACATTATATCAGGAATGAAATGTGTAGGTAGAAAGTAAATGAGATAAGATAATTTACAAAGACCTTCCAGAAAGCCTGAAGTATCTTTAAACAATAAAGAAGTTGACTCAATATTTTAAAATTTTCTGAGAAAAAAATAATTCAACTTAAATAGCGACGAGCTCGAAGTTATCAAATTTAAAGGCAGAACTACTTTCAATCCTGTGCAAACCCTTCCAGACAAATAAGGGAGGGAACAATTTGCATTCTAATCCTTGTCTCAGGTTCTGTCTCTGGGGAAATCCAAATCACACAAATAAAGAATGTTCCCCTAACCTGATTTTGTTGATTTTATGGTCAATTCCCTATCCATCTTTTCAGGGAAATTTTCTTGCAGTCAAATGCTTAATGTTGCTTGATGAAGACCAGACCCTAATTCAACCAGTGGAAATATTCTCTCCTTCCTGTGATATTAAGCATTATTTTCAGGATTACTAAAAACAGGAGTCCCCCCCTGATCTTCAGAAGGATCTTCATATGGGTTTGCTTTTCTTTATGGTGGTCATTGGCACCATTTCTTCTGCCCCTTCATTAACTTGGTCACAGCCCCTGTGTACCTCCTCTCCATCTTAAAAATATTTGATATAGCACACAAGACAAAGGAAACTGGGCTCAGTGAATAGAACCAAGTACTGCCAAATTTCTTTTATTTCCATGCATTCAAGAAAACACAGAATGACTGACTCACAATGTTTTATTTACTAATTTGTTTTTTTACAAGGTACAAGGATGACTAACATGAGACAGTCTTCAAAAATTAGAGCAGAGGTAGGGTGAGATGGAGCACAATTCTTGCTACTTATATTTGAATACAGCATTGTTTCAATAGCTTTTTCTTTTTTTTAAATTTAATTTTATTTTTTCAGTGTTCCAAGATTCATTGGGTTTTTTTTCAAATTTTTATTTATTTACTTGATAGAGAGATCACAAGTAGGCAGAGAGGTAGGCAGAAAGAGAAAGGGGGAAGCAGGCTCCCTGCTGAGCAGAGAGCCCGATGCGGGGCTCCATCCCAGGACCCTGAGATCATGACCTGAGCTGAAGGCAGAGGTCCCAACCCACTGAGCCACCCAGGTACCCCTCAAGATTCATCGTTTATGCACCACACCCAGTGCTCCATGCAATAGGTGCCCTCCTTAATACCCACCACCAGGCTCACCCAACCCCCCCACCCCTCTCCCCTCCAAAACCTTCAGTTTGTTTCTTAGAGTCCATAGTCACTCATGGTTCATCTCCCACTCTGATTTCCCCCAATAGCTTTTTCAATTACTACCACCAACATGGGGATGCAGATAGAAGAATGGGGATGATATAATCAAATAGAATTTGTAAATACAGCAGATACTGCTAGTCCCCAAATCCATTATTTCCTTTAATAACAAAACTCCTGAATTTTAGATGAGAACATACCGTTCAGAGTCAAGACAGAATTTCTCAACATGCATTGTTACTAAGTGTCGGCGTGTAGCTCAGCAGTGAGCTACGGACTAGGAAGAGAAGAGATTTGTTGCCTTAATTTTTTTTTCTTCTCACCTTTCTGGTAACTGTGTGGACCATGGTGGGAACAGGAGCATCTGGAACTATAAAATAAAAGATGCATTTTAGTAATTCAGCAAGATAGAGGTAATGTTTGCACCCAGTGTAAACAAGCCACTATAGCAGCCCTGAATCACAAGTCCATACCCAGAGCAAAAGCGTACTTCTACCTTGATTAAGCCACCGTGGTTTAAGTTTACTTTGCTATAGCAATGTAACTTGTATCCTAATTACGACAGTATCCTACAAGACTAACATGGATTTGTCAACATTTAATATTGATACTAGGAAGAAAATTAAAAATCGATTAAATCATGGATAAATTAAAATATATGGCATCAAAACATTTTGTTGCTTTGTTTGCTGAAACTATAATACATTTTATTTTATTTAAATAATGTATTTATTATTTATAAATAATATTCTTGAAATTACTTCCACAAATAAGTGAAAATCTTATACAGCTGACATTGATATCAGTGGTACAGTCTACTGCTATCTTTAAGTAATAACGTAAAATAAAAGCATAAAACAAATAAATGACTACTTTCCATCTAGAACTGTAAATAGATACTAGTTATCATTCCCCAAGTTTTATTCTTTGCTACAGGTGTGCTTTCGATCAATTCTGCTCCATCAAATATACATACATAAATAACTCTGCGACTAACACTTACTCTTCTACACTATACACATTATCTCACAATCTTTTAGAAAAATTTGTTGTTTATATTAGTAAAAGTGGAAAGGGAACCTACCTCAAATCATTTAATATATATGATATAAATATCCAATTGCTCATTTAAATATAATACAGTTGCAAAAGATGTATTAAACCTTATTCACTTTCTATATAATCATAGTTACATCAAAATTATATTCCCATTTTTTCTAAACTTTATCAAAACTATTAAATTGCTTTGCCTTACTTTCTGTTTTATGCATTCCTACATAATACATAGCAAAATTATGATCAATTCATATTAACATTTGTTAATCTAATACCTGATTGTCACATAAATATCTTGATCATACTCAGACTTTAGGAATAAAAATGTAATGGATTGAGAATAATAAGAAATATCACTACTTGTTTGTCCCATAATATATTACTTTTAGAGCAATTAACAAAAAACAAAAAATAAATTGTAAAAAATTAAAAAATCAAAAATTCTTTTTAGGAAAAACACACATGCATTACATAAACGCAAAAAAGCAAAAGTAAGAGTAATTGTGTTGGAACTAAAGTTAATATATGAAAACAAACCTAATAATGATGAGAGAGAACAGATACTTTGATGTATTTGATCAAAAAATTACTTTGTTTATAGAACTTTCATATATTAAGTATATGAAAAGCTGGTGAATTTGCATGAGGACCATAGTATAATAGGACTCAGTGATTATAATTTTTGTAAGGATATTGTCACTGTTAGATGTCTTGTGTATGTAAAAGGGAGTTTTAAAATATGTGGGACAATTAAACAAAACATTGCTGTAAATAATATTTGTCAGGTCCATGTGATATTACATCCTTTAAAGTTAAATGTAATTCGCCCAACAAAAAGTACATTAGCATCACTAAGCTATTATTTTAAAGAGAAAGAGTTGGGAGTTCAAAATCCCTTTGAAATAATCTTTGTCAATTCAAATTATTTTAGAATAGGTAAGGCATATGGCATAAAATGCAAAAAGTATAAAACACCATAAAAGTCTTTATTCTCCCCTGTCACCAGATATCTAGAGGCAACTATTGTTACTACTTTATATGTTCTTCAGATCTGTTTGTATTCTTGTTTTCACAGTAACAGTTGCATAACCTAATTTGCCTTTGTACCTTATTTTTATTTTTTGAGTCCGAATATCTTGGAAATATGTCTCTGTTGGTGCTCATGGAACAACTGCAGAGTATTCAATTTTATGTATGTACCAAGAATTTTTTTAACCAATTTCTGATGTTGATGTGTACTTATGATGTGATTAAACTTCTACAAAAAATATTGCAATAAATATTACCTATTATCTATGTTTCTTTTCACATCCTATCTGTAATATAAATATCTAGAATTGGAATTATTGAGTCAAAAGGTATACACATATTTAACTTGAATAAATAATGTCACATTTTTCTTCACAGATGTAGTAATTTGCTTTCTCACCAGCATTAAATAAAAATTCCTATCCTCCTACTTTTCTCTTAAAATCAGTGCATCAGTCAAACATTCTTAACTCTGCCAACCTGATAGTCAAAAATTGGGGTCTCCCTATGTTATTTATACTTCTCTTATTATGAATATTATTCTTGACATCATAATGAACCATTTATGTTTTCTTTTCTTTTTTTTTATATGTCTTATCCAAGTTTTAATTGAGTCATAGTATTATCTAATTGATTTCTAAGAGCTCTTTCTACATTGGGTGCCCGGGTGGCTCAGTTGGTTAGGCGACTGCCTTTGGCTCGGGTCATGATCCCAGAGTCCCGGGATCAGGTCCCACATCGGGCTCCCAGCTCCATGGGGAGTCCGCTTCTCACTCTGACCTTCTCCCCTCTCATGCTCTCTCTCACTCTCTCTCTTTCCTAATAAATAAATAAATAAAATCTAAAAAAAAAAGAATTCCCTTTCTACATTAAGGGAATTCTCTCTCTATAATATGAGTTACAAATAACTTACTTATTGGTCATTTGTATTTTGATTTTTGTTTATGGTAATTTATTTTACATTTTATCAGTTTTAAAAATGTCACCCAGTAATATTTATCAGTATATTTTTACAGATCTTTAGTTTTATGTTCTATCTAAAAATTCTTTTCAACTTTGAGAATATAGAATATTGTATTTATTTTTATAAATATTTTTAGCTTTTAAATAAGGAATTCTTACAAATGTGTTATCTTATCAACAATGAGACATGCACTATGGAAGTTATTTAGTGCTAGTTATTAATATTTTTAGCTTTCTCTAGAGGCACAGGCTAGAATTGTATTTTCCTGCTTCTTTGAATTCAGATGTAGTCATAGTACTTGCTTTGTTAAAAAAAAAATGTGGTGGAAATTTTAAGAATCAGTGTACAATTCAAAATGATCTTTTTTTTTATTTTTTAATTTTTATTGTTTTTATTTTTCCACAGATCGCCACTGTTTGGATAGCTTGGGTCCTAGAGTTTGAGTGATTTTACCATACAGGAGAGAGCTCCATTCAAACTACAATGAATCTGTGATATTAATAAGAAATAACTTTGTTATTTTTAGACATTGACATTTGTGATTTGTTTGTTGGCATAACCCAAACAATCTCACTGAATATAACAACTGGTAACTAAAAGTGGAGAACTGCATCAGACTCCACCACTCCCAAAACCATTTAAAACATGTGGCAATGATTATAAGGGCTTGGAAGTGACCACCATGGAAACTGTATCAGAGACTGGGGACATGATGAACCATGACATGATATGATAAAACACTTAGCAATATTGTTGCTTTTGGAAGCAGATCTTGCATCCAATGAACTTTCAGTCCCATAGCAAGACATTGGTTAACTAAATGTTTCACTGTGCCTTGTTTATTGCTGATTACATTTGGCAAAATTTGCATGAGCTGAGATTAAAAAAAGAAAAATTAAAATCACCAGTTTGCAATCAATAATGAAAGAGAATAGAGTCTACAACTCAGGGATTTGTAACTTTTAAACTGGCAACTCCTCAGCCCCCAAAATTATAAGTTAAATGTGAGAAATATTTTAAGGAAATTCAAATTTAGTCTAATCATAGAGATTTAGCTGTCAAGTTCACTGTTAAAACTCCAAATGAATGAAAGTATATAAAAGTAAAGGTGTGGCAGGAAATAAATTCATTCATTTGGATAAATGTCTCAAGGAAATGAGATATAGGCTCTCCCCCTCAAATAAGATAAGTGCAAAACATCCCAATTCATTTAAGAGAGAAAGTCATGAGATTGCAGTCTGTGGGTATATCTGTTGGCATATAGAATTAACTAGTGTCACATAAATAAGAATCTTATTAAGTTTTTAAGAATATTCTATTGCTAAACAACCTCAAGTGTGTGGGGGAAAGCATCAACAATTGTTAGACATCACTGGTCCCCTGCCATCTACTGGGCAGACAGAGAATTCTGTTCAGTCTACAAGGAGAGTACATGCCCAGATAACCACTCTAGGTGTGATCTAGAAGACAGTGAAAAAGGAAGAATTTCACTGCAAGTGAAGTCAGGGACAGAGGAAAACAAGAGAGAAGAGCATTCCTTCCAGGGAGTGAAATCAAGACCCAATCATGGAATAAAATATCCTTCAGAGTATCTTCTTTGCAGTTTCAGAAATGCCTAAATAAATACCAGTGTCTGCTGTGTGTCTCAAAGTTGTCTCTTTCCAAACAAGAATGTTTATTGTCATTATCCTATCCCTGTTTCATTATTATATAGCAGTTGTATGGGTCAGACTTGTCTCTTTCATCTATTGGGGTGACCTATGAACTAAATCTAACTAAATTTCATAGGTACCACACCCAGAGCTTCCGTAGTGACTACAGGGCATGTTTTTATCAGTTCAAGCTGCTAAAACAGAACATCATATGCTGGATGGCTTATAAACAACAGATTTCATTTCCCAGTCTTCTCATGGAGAAGCCTCATGGAGGCTGGGAAATCTAAGATCAAATCACCACCAAACTCAGTCTGGTAAGAACCTGCTTCCTAGTTCATGGAAGACATTCCCAGTTCATGCTTTTGTTGTGTCCTGTCATTGCCGAAAGGGAGAATTCTCATCTCTTTAGCCCCTTAGAATGGCCCTAATCCTATTCCCTAATATTCAATTTTCATGACTTAATTATCTCTCAAAGGTCCACCTCCTAACACCCTTACTTTGGGAGTTAGGATCTCGAAATATGAATTTTGAGGGGATAGAAACATCCAGGCTATAGCAGGGCATAATCCAGAGTTCCTGAACTTCGCAGATGATGACATTACTAGAAGGTGCTATTGGGTAGTTGTGCTTGGCAGTGTGGATGAAGATGGTTGAGAAGAAAGATAAAGAAGGAATTAATGGGTTTTTCCCCAAATCTTTACAGTTTTCCACTTCCAAGCACGTGTAGTGTTATATTTTCTTATTCTCTACCTTGAAAGCAAGTTCATATACCTTACTTTGGCTCAAGACATGAGAATAAAGGTGATGTATTTGTTATTTTGCTAAGAAGCTTAAAGAACCAAGGCATAATATGCCATCTTGTTTTTATCCTTATAGCTTTCTGGCAATTTTGGAAGCATGAAGTAGGAACCTCATTCAGCTGAGTACCTGAATATGAGAATATGATGCAGAGCAGGGTCCCCATCTAACCTACAATGCACATGTAGCACAAAAAAAAAATCTTCCTTTTGATTTTTTAAGTCACTGATATGTGGCGAATGTTTAATACTGCAACATATCTTAGTTGTTCCTGACTTGTCTTTTCACTGATGGTAGAAGGGCTCAATACTACTTACTTATAGAATAATGTACTTTTTTTCTCTTTTGTTTATTTATCACATATTACATTCCTGAAAGTATCTGATCCTGTTTCTGAATTTTCTATTCTATCCCATTAATCTACTATTCATTGAAAACTACATTATTTAAATTGTTGTAGCTCTGTGAATATTAATATCTAAAATAATAACCTACCATCATTACTCTTTGTTTTCAAAATTTGCTTGGTTTTTCTTGCTTGCTTTTTTTTCCACATGACGTTTACAGTTTTATTAAAAACAACAAAAAAGCCCTGTGTGTATTTTCGTTTGTATGTTAACTGACGAGTTTATTATCATTCTTATATTAGCTATCATTTTTCTTTGTGATTACTAATTGTTAAGCATAAAACTATTGTATAGTTATACTATGTATAACTATTACATAGATTGACTGTTCCAGTTATTTTGAAGATGATTCATGTGTATACAGGGTATTTAAAACAACTTATTCCAACAGAATATATGTATTAAGATGGCTACTATGATGTAATCATTGTAGTGTTTTAGTAAAAATTGTGTCATTTTCCATGAAGTATTTACAAAAGTCTCGTTCTATGGAAGTCCCAACATACAACAGAATATGACCAATCAAGAGAGAAAGACTTGTCCTAAAACACATTTATAAAAAGCTATTCACTTCCTAGTTTAATGAGCAAGAGAGAATACTGTAGAGTTAGATTATCTGGATTCTAATCTATATTTTATTATTTACTATCTTATAACTTAAGGCAAGTTATTGCACTTACCTGTATCTCAATTTTTTCATATATAAATAACTCTATTTCTGAAAAAAAAGACCCACATAACTCACAATAATTCATAACCTTATAAAAACTTAGTTCATCAGAATTAAAGAAAAATAAACAGAATCTTTTAGAAAGGAAAAAGAAAGCACAGATCACATAGAAATGATTAGACCTCATACTGCTTTGAGCTTTTCAATAACACCGGAAGCTGGAAGCAAATGAAATAAATAATGCCTTAAGTATTCTGAGGAAATAATTTTCAAGCTAGAATTCTAAACTGGACTAAGAATTCACCACATATGAGAGAAGAATAAAGACATTATCAGATGCAAGGACTCAAGAATTTTATACCTATGTACCTTTTTCCAGGAAGATATGGGCATATTTACTTCATCTAAATGAGGCCATAAAATAAGACAGAGAAAAGAAAGAAATTTAGTGAAGAAGGGATTTACTTTGGAAAAGAACAAAAGAAAATCTCCCGAGAGGTGAAACTAAAACCCAGGGCAGTCATCCGGCTGCTAGCCTCTTCAGACAATTCAGATTGGTACAGAATGTCAGGGGCACAAGGAAGGATATTTTCTGGGGAGAAAGTGGACCTGATAGATCATCTGGTGTGTTTGGTCTCATTGAGAAAGCCATCTGACAGTTTGTAGATTAGTAACAGTTACAACAAAACCTCAGCAACTGAAAAATCAAAGCCATTATGACTCCCAGAGAGAAGAAAAAGTTGTACAAGAAAAAGACACAATATAACGCTGTACCATGTAATTGAGCTAAAAGTTGATTTACAGTTGAAATGAATATAGATTTAACAAAAATTGTGAAATCAATGCATTGAAAGCATGGAAAAGAACTATTTATGTGTGCATATGTGTGTGTAAATTCTTACATTCCTTAAGTAGGAAGTCGGTAAAGATGTCAAAATAGTAAAATCAACAAATGTCCATACATTTTTTATTTTGAAAAATAACAGGAACTTCAAGAAAAAAATAATTGAAATTGTGTTGAAATTGGTTGCTTTGTCAAGAGAAGGTATTAGGGATAGGAGATAAGATAGGAGACTGCTCTTTTGTTCTTATAAGCCCTATATTATTTGACCTTAAAATGTATAAGTGCTATTTTGATAGATATTCAAATTAAATTTACAAAACTAAAACTGAAATAATAAATTTTTAAAAGAGAAAAATAAGGAAAGGACACTGCTTATGCAGCTTAAAAGATACTTTATTGGTTGGGGAAATGACCATATCTGTAAGTAAAATAAAAAGTCTGATTGGAAAAAGTAAATTATAAAAAAAAGGGATAAGTCCTGAAGCGAGTATATGAATTAACCACTTTACACTGTCACAGAATGTGCACAGTTTTGCTCTAAGGGCCAAACTGGAAACAAAGCACAGAAAAACAACTGAAATTTACTAATTTATAAATATTTGTATATTTGTCACATATAATTGTGCCTATATTACCTTTGTTTTATACCAGGAATAAGGATGTAATTTTGCTTTAAAACAACTGAAAGAGATTAGGTTTGTGAAATAAAAAATAAAGTTTGAAATCCTAGACTTTTGAAATGTAAATTCAATTTCAGCAGTAAAATAACTGCCATTTTCTTTGACATTTAAGAAGAGAACAATTTGTTAATTTCTAATTTTTTTGTAATTTTTTTCTATTACTGTGAAATTAGTCACCACCCTAAATGAATTCTATGTGAAAGTAAATACAGTGCTGTATTAAAATTAAAAATCAGGACATTTTTAGATAATGCTTTGTCTGCAATTCTCTTTTTAAGCCAATAATTTATTAAACTGATGCATGCAAACTTCATTAGTGACTGTTATCATATTAGCATTATTTTCTGAACAGGAAAGAATAATCCTTTACGCTTCCGCTTGTTTTGTTTTTTTTTCCTCAAACTAATTACTGATTTTTGGATGCTGTGGTCCCAAGGTTAAAAAGTTAAATAAGTGGGAGGTGCCTGGACAGCTCAGTCAGTTAAGCATCTTACTTTACTCTGATCATGATCTCAGGGTCTCCATTAAGCACCCTCCTTGAGCCTCACCTGGACCCCCCTCAGGTCCTACGTGGGCTCTGCACTCAGCAGGGAATCTGCTTGTCCCTCTTTTTCTGCCCTTCCTCCCTGCTTGTGCTCTCAATCTCTCTCAAATAAATAATTAAAATCTTTTTAAAAAAGTTAAATGTAACAAATGTTACATACCAATATGAACACAATTGTTAAGCCTGACCATTTATGAACAATGACTATTTAAGAATATGTATATATAAGCATATACAGAAAATAACTTTTATTTTTAGAGCTATAAATATATGTATATAGAGATCTAATATTTGTTTTAATATTGCACTAATTTTGTCACTCCTGAACATATTTATTTACACAAAGTTGAATTTTTGTTGCTCCTTTTATATTACAGCAAATGAATTGGCTACAATTATGATATGCAAGCAGAGTGAAAACAAGAACATGTCTAATTGCTGTGGTACAACTGCTTCAGCCTGATGCCTCAGCATATTGGAAGAACAACAAATGAGGCAACTGAGTTATCTAGTACAATCTTTAAAAGTAAACTTGAGTTCATGACCAAAAAAAAAAAAATAGACTTACCAATATTTACTTATTTCGCCTTGTAGGACATGGAAAATTGTCTGAGTATCTGTGCACAGTGAGTATAATGTAGGCAAAATGATTGATTTTTGGAATATACTAGTCAACTCAAACAATAAAACCCGAACAATCAACTGTGAGATTACCCGCTATTACCTAAAAGACTATATGGGATGCACTGGAATAGAATGTGTCTATTGCCCTGAGTAAGTGAAACAACCAGGAAGGAATAAATTACTTAATGACATCACTATTCCAAACATAGTAGTTCTCAACATGTCTCCTTTCTCTCACATAACTGTATTGCTGAATTCCAACTAAGTTTGTTTTAAGTATTCTCTTACTGAGGAATACTTGTAGTTTCTTTTTAAAACAAAAATAGAGAAAGAAAATGTGAGTTCAAATTTTAGAAGAAAGATTCCATTTCACTATTACTTATCTTAAATCAGCACTTGACCCCCAACTGTTACTGACATAGACAGCGGCTATCAAAATCCCAAAGATGGGGCGCCTGGGTGGCTCAGTGGGTTAAAGCCTCTACCTTCGGCTCAGGTCATGATCCCAGGGTCCTGGGATTGAATCCCGCATTGGGCTCTCTGTTCAGTGGGGAGCCTGCTTCCTCCTGCCTCTCTGCCTACTTGTGATCTTTCTCTCTGTCAAATAAATAAATAAAATCTTAAAAAAACATTTAAAAAAATCCCAAAGAATATTAGGTGTTCTGTGAGAAGAAATCTTTTTTTTTTCCCCAAATTTGTTTATTTTAATTTTTCAGTGTTACAAGATTGATTGTTCATGCACCACACCCAGTGCTCCATGCAGTACGTGCCCCTCTCGATACCCACCACCAGGCTCACCCCCCCCACCCCCTCCCCTCCAAAACCCTCAGTTTGTTGCTCAGAGTCCACAGTCTCTCCTGGTTCAACACCCCC
>CM052802.1:41170079-41221239 GCA_028533885.1 Nasua narica | reverse complement strand
GATATCAGCTCGAGTGATCCCACTTTGCTTTTACCTCTCCACTGCTGTCTTCTGCTCTCGGAGAGATCCCGGGGTTAGAAATCTTTCTCCTCAGGGTGATTTCATGGGTGTTCAGCGTGTTCTGGTAGATTTCCAGCTCACTTTTGGGGACCGGTTGCTGCAGGATCTCTTACTTCTCCGCCATCTTGCCCCCTCCTCGTGAGAAGAAATCTTTAATTTGGAAATCCACTCTGTTCACTAGAACCCGTAGTTGTTCAGACATCCTACCGATATTTTGGTATCTGATCTTTATTGGATCCTTTTTGGGTGAGGAGTGAATAAAGGACTCCTTCTTGCATATGCAAAACATGGGGGGGGCACACAAGACAGGAGAATGGGAATTGTTATCCCAGCTTTACAGTTGAGAAAAAAGCCTAGAAAGATAAAGTGGCTGCACAAGTTTACACTACAGCTATCTTCACCTGACTCAGAAAAATTTTGAAGCAACCTGTTTAGCCCAGTGATAACAATTCCTATTAGACTTTATGTACATTTAGAGCAGTCCATTCTTGACCTCGGCTGCATATTAGAATCATATGCACCACAGGGAGGCTATGGCCCCATCCCAGGACAATCACAGTCTTTGGGGGTTAAGCCCTAGGAACTTTTTGTTGTTTTTTTAACTCCTCAGGTTGAAATCCAATACACATCTGGATTGAGAATGGTGATTCAGAAAAATGTTTAATTAACAAGATATTTTGGATAGTATGTATGAAAGCAAGCCAAGTTACTCCACTCTCGCAACTTGGGTAAAATTTTAATTTTAATTAAATTTATATTTTCATAACATGTTAGACTTATTTTACCAACAATAAGATAACTTACATTTGTGAGACTTGCCCTCAAAAAGCAGAGAACGGACTGAGTCAGTAGCTCTGCTCTGATCTACCTATCACTCGGGACAGGCTAGTTTTTTCTAAGGTAACAAATATCCAACTTGAAATGACAAAGCTTCTTTCTTGCCCAGGTTACATGTCTTTTGTGGGCTGGCAAGGGGCTTGGTTCACCGAGTCAGACAGTGACCCAGGTGGGACAGATTAACTGAGACAAGCTTCCCTGATCACAGAAGGGGAGAGAAGAGTGTGGCTACATGGTGGCTCTTCAATTACATCCAGAAAGTGGATGTAAGCACATATCACATCTCCCTACATTTCCTTGGTGGAAGCAAGTGACATGACAGCAGCTGGTTTCAAGCATGTGCAAGACAGAGGTCCCACCGTGTGTTTAGAACAAGAGAACAGGCATTTGTGAACTGTCCTGACCACTACCATTCTACTTTACCTAGTTCCACAACCCCCAGAAGGGAAGGTACAGGAAATGGGGAGCACGGCCAGACAAAATAGCATTCCACACAGACTGGCTAAACACTAACAGGTACTGGGACTAAAATGCATGGGACCTGAGGGGATATCAAACAGAAGGTAGGGTAGGTGCAAAAGCCCCAGGGAGATGGATGCTGGGGAGCAGCCTTATCTGCAGGAAAATAAAAATTAAGGTGGTGAGGCAGTCAAGGGCCCAGGGCTTTGTAAGTTCTTTTAGAGATTTATATTTCACTGTGATTACCATAGCTGTCATAAATTCAGGAGACACCAGGTGCCAGACATTTTTCTTGGGTATTTTAGGTGTTTTAAGGTACATAATTCTCACAACGCTCCTGAGGTATGAGCTACTGTTATTTCCTTTTTAAGATAATGAGATTGAAGCATTGAGAGACAACTTCCCGAGGGAGTGACCTCAGAAGAGGCAGAGGTCGGATTGAAGCCAGCTCATCGGGGCCCTGAGTCCTTACATCACTGTGTGCCTAAGAATGGCAGGGTTTTAATTCTGCAACTGGTCAAAGAGTTACCCAATTCAAGATTCCCATGTCACAGGTAATATTATCAGATAAGAGCGAAGCTGGAAAACTCCAAAGCTCACTGATACTCACTCTAAGATTTTTCCATTACAGCTTCAGTCCATTTAGTGGTGAAATATTGTTACTTTTTTGAAGCTATAGGAAAACAGGGCCTTCCTACAATTAACCTAGAGTTCATGAGTTGCTGCCATTCAGTCTCAGGGCACTTCCTCCAAAGTTACCAAGTAGACTCCATAAAAGGGCACCTGCTTGAATGTGTGAGTGAAGCAAAACACAATCAATGTTCTATTTGCCAAGACCTGTGACCTGGGTTATTAAAGTCAGAGAAAGGGATGTAATTTTCTAATTTTAATAAAACAGGGTTTCTTAGCCTCAGTATGTGACATTTTAGTCCAGATCGTTCTTTGTTGTGGAGAGCTATCCTACACATTGGAAACATCCTTGGTGTCATTCCAGCATGTGTTGGTAATATTCCCCCACCCCTAGGTATGACAAGCAAAATGTCTCCACATATTGCCACATGGCCCTGAAGTGTGCATGTGCGTTAGGTGAAGGGAGGGGCATAATTGTTGCAGGTGGAAAGCCCCTGCTACTAGAGCATGATCGGTTCACCATGCCGTGCGCCCCTGAGGCTCTGTCTCCCTGCAGAGCTGGTATTTTTTTTCTTAATCATCCAAAATTTTTGTAAAAGCTGACAGAGAAATTATCTTCCTTCAAATTTCTGTTGGCTGCTTCTCAACCAGGCCAGGGGCAGCATTTCTAACATTTATTTCCTCAAACAATGAATAGCATCCAGAAGGTTAAATAAGCTCAAAGAGAATGTTCTCTTCATCATAATGATGAGTATTAGAAGACTTAGAGGATGCCATCCCTTAAGAATGTTCGCACAGACTCATGAAGACATGCGCGCAAGAATGTTCTTTACAGCTGGGATTGCAATATTGAAATACTGAAAAGCAACCTAAATTCTTATCCATAAGGAACTGGTTAAGTAAAATATGGTACATTCTTAATATGTAAAATGGAGTGTCTATTAAAAAATAGATATATATTTCTGATATGTATTTGATAGTATGTGGATTGAAAAGACAAAGATCAGATAACATATATAATCTGATCCAACTTATGTGTAAAATATACATTATTTATATGCTCATGGAAGTATAGAGGGAAATGTCTAAAGGACAGTGAGATTAGTAGAGAATGAAATGAGATGTGAATGTGTGTGTGTGTTTGTGTTTAAACACATCGTACTGCTTAGTTTTTGTATTTCAAAGTAATACAATAACACAATTTCACTAAACATTTCCCCAAATCATAACAGCATCTATGTGGACTGGAAGTCAAACAGTTCTACAGGTGATTTAGAAAGGCCCTATTTAGCTTCATGAAATAATTATTATTTTAAAGTTTAAATATGAAAGTTTTACATTTTCCATCTTATGAAGGAAATGGGCATTCAGTCATCCCAAATAACTGAGGGATATTTTCTAGAGTTATAGTTTTTAAAGACGGATCATTGCAGTGGCACTTTAGCTTTCTTTTGCTAATAAAAATGAATTTGAGAAAAAAATGAATTGGGGGGCAGGCCTGGGTGGCTCAGTCTGTTAAGCATCTGCTTTCAGCTCAGGTCATGATCCGAGGATCCTGGAATCGAGCGACCCATCCAGCTCTCTGTTCTGTAGGGAACCTGCTTCTCCCTCTGCCTGCAGCTCCCCAAGTTTGTTCTCTCTCTCTCTTTCTCTCAAATAAATAAATAAATAAAATATTTAAAAAAATTAATTTTGCTCACCAAAATTATAAAAGATATGGAAATTTATTTTACTTTATTTCAGTTCCAGATGTTTTTAAAATATCTCTCTGGCAAATGTAAGAGGTCAGTTTCTAAGTGAAACTATGATAGAACTGAACAGCATAGTGTATACAGTATTTAATACTAGACAGAGAAGACTAAATTGAGCTTTAAAAATATGATTAAAAATATATATTAAACAAAATGTATATATTATGTGTCTGTTAATGGATTATTATTGCCTCTGAGGAGAGCATGAATAAACTATAAAATTTTCTTCTATTATCAAGTATTATTTTTATAGAATTGTTAAAAATATGATAATTGGTGCCACAATACTTGGACAAATGAATATTTTTTAAAAATAATAAAGTAATTTCATTAATAAGGCTCATTCAAGGTTAAATTTTGGAAAGTAGGAGAGCACTTCTTTTCTTCTGCATGTTTTATTTTATCCTTGAACAAAAACAGCTAATCATTTTTCCATTCCAACTTGTTTACATTGGATGGGCACAAAATGGTTTTATTCATCTGAGATTTCCTTCTACTTGGTAGTTAGTTAGGTCATCTGGCTTCTTCCCATTCATAGAAGGCTGTCTGTCGAAAGTCTCCCCCCTGAGACTGTGGCGAGTTCTCTCTTCTGTTTTTTTCTCATTTTGGTTCTATCTTGTTAGCTCTTTCAACCTTAAAAAAGCAATGCAACTAAGGCTATGCATATGTTTGTCTTTCTGTATAACTCAAGCATACAACTGGGAAAACAGAGTTCACACATTCTGTTTTTACTGCAATTAACAACTATATTATAAACTGACAGATAATTAATGAAAAACAAGGGGTTATGAAAATAATAGCTCCAGTGAATGGGTTGCAATTAGAATCTTATCAATGCCCACTTTTGTTACCATTCTGTGGTGCTCTGAAACCTCTATAATGTAATTAATATTTCATACAATTCTCATCCTCTAAATGAAATTTTGCATTTACATCAATGGGCAAAAATTAATTAACAGTCATCAACAGACTGTGTAGGAATGTCTTGTTTACACAAAGATTATTGTCCAACTCAACTTGAGAAAAATAATTACCTGCTATACACTAGGGAAAACTTTACATTGTTATAGAGACCTCCACATGGGTGACTTTTTGAGTGAATTATTGTTAAACAAACTGTTGGAGAGTTGAAAACCCTTGTCCTACATGTAATAGCAATTAGGAGAGTTAATGGAAATTCTGTTCAGAGTGCTGGAGAGAAATATAATGTGATGGCACCACCACCTCAATGAAGAAAGGGTAGAAATTTCTCTGAAGTAGCCTGTCATGGTATTATCACTCTCTTTTTATTAAATTAGATTTTTTCTTTATATATAATCAAAGAATAATCATTATGTATTGCCTCTAAGCCTCTTAATCACTCAATATTACACAAACTTTTTTTTTTTTCAAGCAAATATTGCCTCCTTACGACGGAACTACTTTCATGACTGGCAAATATAACCCAATGCAGATTTGCACACTGCTAAATTTTGTGCATTATTTTCCTAAGAACGTATCAAAGAATCAAACTAAATCTTTTCTGGGATATGACAGTGGGTAGATAGATGGGTAGATGAATAGAAAGACATTGACAGACAGCAGATGTCTAGAATGCTGGCTAAATAGATGATAGGCAGTTTCCGATTTCTTCAAGACAGCATTCTAGACTTAAGAAGCAGAACTAAAGATGGAATCACCAGGAAAAATCATAGGTTCTAATTGCACAGTTTCATAATTCCTTCTTCTGCTATACCTAGAGAAATAAAACTCACTAAACATCATATCTTTGACTTATGCATGAAAAAGAACACACGGCACTGTACTAAATCCTTCCGTTCTGTTAATCTTTTTAATCTGGTTTTTAAACATTTGGCAATTGAATCTCTCTGTTTGAATTTATGAACTTAATCTCCTGTGGCTAATGTCTCCAGTAGGAACTTTAAAACTGAAAACAATATCTATATTTTCTTAAACATTGATCTTTGAAGTAGTTGGGTGTAAATCTGATTCCCCTGTGAATTCGCAGTCGTCCATTCTAAGGACTTACAATATCTCAAAAGTATACTTATTCTTTTGTGAACATCATTATAGGATTCTCCAAGACCTTACCTTTGAACTTGCAAGATATTGTGTTCCATGTGTATTGCACAAATGACTCTCAGAGTTGTAGTCTGAGTTAGTAAAGTCTGTCCCCTGAGCTTCAGCATATGTGGATGTAGTTGTATAGAGTTCATAACATCATTCAGGCTGTCTGGACTTTCTGTGGTGGAAGCATTAGAAAATAATTCTGATCTTGAGTCTAACCAATCAGCCACAACTAATTTACATGACAGTGTAATTATAGGCATCCATGAGGATTAGTTGTTCCAATTACAACACCATGTAGATATGCCAAGTCTGACTAGTTTGATTAAAAGATACAGAGAAAAATACCGGAAAAGTTCTGCCTCCATATAGACAGACTCTGCTTCACTCACTTAACTACCACTAAGCTTTTTGCTTTGTATTGAATGTTCACACCTAATTTTTAATTTTGTCATAAATTATAGAATCTAAACTACTAAAACCAAGTGACATTGTAGCTAACACTTCTCTTGATCTACAAGGCCTGTTACTGTGTCATCGGAGACCTTAAATGAATCTAATTCACTGTGTTCTCTAAAAAGTCATGCAGATTTTAATCAGGAGCTCTCTTGTCTTCAAGATACTGGTAAGTGGATTTTTACAATCCATTGCTATCATTTTTTTCTTATTTTAATGGTAAATAAATCAAGTCCATAGGTGTCTCTCTATCCATCTCCTTTCTCTCTCCATCTCTCCTTCCTTTCTTCCCTTCCTCCCTCTCTCTCTCTGTCTTACTCTTTCCTTCTGTCTCCTTCAATGTAGGATATTTAGTGATAATGAATAATGAATATGGCTAAATCTCATTCTCTGTATAGATCTAACTATAATATATATTAAAGCCTTGTTTTTATTTCTGAATCACCCTAGAAACATTCTCATTTGGCCAAGAGTTTAGAGCTTTCATTGTCCCTGCATCACGCAATACTTAATATTTATTGAGCATTTACTGAATATTTTTAAGCTCTCTCCATTATATACAAGAAGATTATGAAAGAAGAGTTCCTTGAGGACCTTACAATTTAGATAGGAAGATTGTATAAGTATGCTTGTGACAATTAGCATCCAATATGGCTAAGTTTGAAAGCAATTAATAAGTCATTTAAAAAAAATAAGTCATTTTAAAATTTTTTCATGAATTCCTGTAGGCCACTGTAGAAACATTATTTTTTAGAAAGTGAGTTCTAGGTTTAATCTGATCCTTTTTTATATTATGTTGTTAGATATCAACAGAATCATCTCTCCAGAGGCATCACATGCTGGCTAGAATAAGGGAAAGCATGGTCTGTATGCCTTGCTTATAATTGTGAGGAGGCTGAGAAATCCCCTAAACTTATTCTAGGTCCCACAGCCATGGGTCTGAAGGAATCAGATCTTTTCTTTGGCTCTTGTAATGGAGGTTCTATATTTTATAATGTTTCTAAGAAATTTCCCTTTAAGCTATTCATATTTTTTTAGGTGGTTGAGTTCTTGCTCTTTAATATGGAGGTTTAAAAATGTTAGCATGTGTACATATTGCTGAAAAGTTTGTTCAAAGTAGTAATTGAAAGGGGCTCCTGGATGGCTCAGTCAGTTAAGTATTTGAATCCTGATTTTGGTTCAATTCATTATCTCAGGGTCCAGGGATTGAAACCCCAGTCAGGCTCTGGACTCAGCAGGAGTCTGTTGAGGATTTCTCTCCCTCTCCCTTTACCACTCCCCCTGCTCCCACACCATGTACATGCACTCTATCTCATTCTCTCTCTCTCTCTCTAATTCAAGTAAATTTTCAAAATAGTGATTGATGGTCTCTCTCCACAAGCATTCAACTGTGACTCAAAGGGGCAGGAATCTGTATTTTAAATAAGTATTTTTTGTGGGTTTTTTTTTTATGTAGGCGCCTTTCAGATCATGCTTTGAGACACACAGCTTTAGTTACTTCGGTACTGAATTTTTAATATGATGATGTCTCTAATTAGATGAGCCATCTTTGACTGATTGTATTTGTGTCCGTGGCTTTAATATGCCCCACCTGTAATCCCATTACCTGTTGGTGTAACTATAGTATTCATAACATCAAACTAGTAACTTAAGTGATGCTCATACCAAAAAGACAAGGGATGCCCTATACCCAATGATCTGAGAGAGATCAGCAGGGACAACCCTGTAAGGGTGAATTCAATGGCAGGAAGTAAGAGACACAGGAGATACTCAGAAAGAGCCCACTAGATAGGGTGAATGCAACAGTCCTCACAAGCAGGGACAAGCCCCTGTCAATCAAAAACATTCCTTCAGGGGTGCTTGGGTGGCTCAATCAGTTAAGTATCTGAATCCTGATTTCAGCTCAGGATCCTGAGATAGATCCCACGTCAGGCTCTTCTCTGGGTGTGGAACCTACTTAAGATTCTCTCTCTCCCTCTTCCTCTGTCCCACCCCATCACCCCAGCTCATGCACTCTCTCTCAAAAAAAAAAAAATTCCTCTAGTGCTATGGAGATTTCGTACCTTATCCTACTTTCTTTGTCTTCTAATCACATATTTATTGTTAATCTGTATCCACCAACTCCTCTTAGAGTATGCTTCAAAGGAACCTTTCCTTTATTTACTGCTGTATCCTCAATGCTTAAAAATGCACTTTGTGTATAGTATTTGATTGAAAAAAAAGCTGAATGAATTAATATTAATAAGTAGGAAGGGCTTTGAATGCTGACCCAAATGACAGATTTTTAGTGTTCTAATGGATGTTATCATCACTTACTACAACCATATGTTCAAAAGTTGGATCATTTCTCACCTATATATTTTTTTTTTAGGTTTGTCTAAAAATTCTGTAAATTTTTTTTATTAACATATAATGTATTATTTGCCCCAGGGTACATGTCTGTGAATCATCAGGCTTACAAATTTCACAGCACTTACCATAGCACATACCCTCCCCAATGTCCATAACCCAGCCACCATATCCCTAACCCCCACCTCCTAGCCACCCTTAGTTTGTTTCATGTGTTTAGGAGTCTCTTATGTTTTGTCTCCTTCCCTAGCTCATCTTGTTTCATATCCCTCCCCTACCCCTCCGCAACCCCCTGCCCTGCCTATCAAATTCTTCATATCAGAGAGATCATGTGATAATTGTCTTTCTCTGACTGACTTATTTCACTTAGCATAATGCCCTCTAGTTCCATCCATATCAATGCAAATGGCAAGATTTCGTTTTTCTCAATGGCTACATAGTACTCCATTATATATATACCACATCTTCTTTATCCATTCATCTATTGATGGACATCTAGGTTCTTTCCATAATTTGGCTATTGTGGACATTGCTGCTATAAACATTCAGGTGCATGTGCCCCTTCGGATCATTACATTTGTATCTTGAGGGTAAATACCCAGTAGTGCGATTGCTGGGTCGTAGGGTAGCTCTATTTTCAACTTTTTGAGGAACCTCCATACTATTTTCCAGAGTGGCTGTACCAGCTTGCATTCCCACCAACAGTGTAGGAGAGTTCCCCTTTCTCCACATCCTCACCAACATCTGTGGTTTCCTGACTTGCTAATTTTAGCCATTCTGACCAGTGGGAGGTGGTATCTCATTGTGGTTTTGATTTGTATTTCTCTGATGCTGAGTGATGTTGAGCACTTTTTCATGTGTCTGTTGGCCATTTGGATGTCCTCTTCGCAGAAATGCCTGTTCATATCTTCTGCACATTTCTTGATCAGATTATTTGTTCTTTGGGTGGTTGAGTTTGAGAAGTTCTTTATAGATTTTGGATACTAGCCCTTTATCTGATATGTCATTTGTGAATATCTTCTTCCATTCTGTCAGTTGTCTTTTGGTTTTGCTGACTATTTCCTTTGCTGTGCAAAAGTTTTTGATCTTGATGAAGTTCCAATAGTTCATTTTTGCCCTTGCTTCCCTCGCCTTTGGAGATGTTTCTAGGAATAAGTTGTTGCAGCTGAGGTTCAAGAGGTTGCTGCCTGTGTTCTCCTCCAGGATTTTGATGGATTCCTGTCTCACGTTGAGGTCTTTCATCCATTTTTAGTCTGTTTTTGTGTGCGATGTAAGGAAATGGTCCAGTTTCATTCTTCTGCATGTGGCTGTCCAATTTTCCCAACACCATTTGTTGAAGAGACTGTCTTTTTTCCATTGGATATTCTTTCCTGCCTTGTCAAAGATTAGTTGACCACAGAGTTGGGGGTCCATCTCTGGGCTCTCTATTCTGTTCCATTGATCTTGTGCCAGTACCACACTGTCTTGATAATTACAGCTTTGTAATAGAGCTTGAAGTCTAGAATTGTGATGCCACCATCACCTGAATCTTTTCTTATTGACATTTCTCCAAGGTCATGAATCCATTACTTTCTGACGAAGTCATTCCCATTTTTAGAATTTCTGACTACTAGATAATTCTTCCTTCTAGTTAGTAGAACTCTCTCTTCTTGGACATTGTACACCTTGGCATTAGTTCTGCCTCTTACTTACATCAGCACACACATAACTGGCGTATCTTCTTTACGGCATCTGTTCACACAATTAAAAGCTGGCTTTTATGTTCTATCATCCTATGACCTCAAAATTAAGCGTCTCCAATTATTTTAACCATTTTTTAAAATAAAATATAGTTAATATTTTGAAATCATCCTTGTGCTTTGCCTCTTGAACTGCTTATCTGCAAAGACTTATCTAAAATTAAGGCAGCCAGAATTTGAATCAGTAATACAGGTAAAATTTGAGAAATACAATGGGACTGTCACCATTCCGGACATCCTACTTATATGAATGTAGTTTATAATTGTACTAGGTTTATTTGTTTAGCTTTTTCCTATCCAAGTAACAGTGTAGAATCATACTGAGCTAATTGTTAATTAAAAGCTGTTTGTTCCCTTTTGTATATTTGTTTCTTAGCACTTATGAGTGAATATAATAATATATATATTTAAAATATGTAAATCTCTGCCTATAAGAGCTATTGAAAATTTTTTTAAGAAAAACAATGTTTTAAAATATTACCTAAAGGCTATTCAGCTCATCCATTTCTTCAGATATCCTAGACTACACTTAGATTAATTCTGATCATCAGCAAGCTGCATTTGTGGACTTCTCAACCTGAGTTGAATTTTAGTGCAATGCCATTGTCCAGTACAGAAAACTGTATATAATCTATGAATGGATTTTTTTCAAGGCATTATTGAGGATATCATTTATAATATTGCATAAACCCTTCTTTCAGGTGCATTTTGAGTTTATTTGGAAAAGGGGTGCTTAATACTTAGAATAGCTCTTATTATTATCTTCATTTTCCTTATTGTTTTCTGCAATTGTGGTACTGATTATCTTTCTACTTCCCCATAAGTTGTTAGAAAACATAACCAAATTGATTTTTACCAAATCAAAGGCGTTTCATTATATGTATTTGTAACGCTGGCCTAATTCCTGGTTCCATTTCCTGTCCTTATCTATTTTCCCCCAATCCTCTGCTATTATTAGAGCAAACTGCCTCTGGAACCCTGTGTCCCAATATTTCAGCCTACCTCTGATTTTAGCTCTAGTTTCAGTAGATACATCCTAGGAAATTTAGAATCATCTGGTGCCACACATCTTTCTTCTTGCTGCCCTGGGATCTTTCTAAAGTCCTGGAAAACAGAGATTGACGTGAGGGTAGTTATGGTTGAGCTAAGTCAGTTGAATCAAAGTGAATTTCAGGATTTCAATGTGAAGAGTAGGATGAAGATATTCCTCTTCTCTGCTGGATACAAATCATGTAAGATTAGAGCTCTTGACTGTTCTTTTTGATCTCCAAGTGAGTGAAGCCACTAATGCAAAATCATAATAGGATGATGGGAAAAAAAATGATCTCCTTCTTCACATTGCTTAGATAGCATAACTATCCTCATATAAAGCCATATTTATCTCCGGTTTTACATTTTTTGTGTATTTTAATCCAGGTAGACCTGGATTTTCCAATATTTTCATTAAGAAATATTTTATTTTGTCCCCTTTTATACTAAGGTTTTTTTTCATTCTACAATGGGTATTGAAATAGAATAAATATGACAAAATTATGAGAATTCTTTAAGGTAAGGTAAGGTAATCAATAAAATGAATGTAAGTTTAGCACAGCCCTCAATAAATATTAAGTATACCAATTAATATCAAATAGTTGCACTACTTGAAAGTCCATATATAGATTTATGATTTTTAAATTGAACTCTGTCCAGACCTCTTTCCTGAATTGCTGTTATACACATGTAATTGATGGGGTTTTGGAATATAGGTGAAGTTTGGTGAGGTGAGGTCCGGAGCCCACAACCAAGAAAGAATTCTTGAGATGTCTTTGGTGCAGAATGGTGGTTTATTAAGTCACCAGGATAGGACCTGTGGGCAGAAAGAGCTGCTGCCCCAGGGTTGTGAAGGGTGGCTGATCATATACTATGGGATTGGGGGAGGTAAGGAAAAGGGAGGTTTAAAATGGATTTTTGTATACTAAAGAAGACTCACAGGATATGGAGGGCTTGCCATTGCCAAGTTAAAGTTATTTTTTCCTCTAGCAAGGCATTAACATAAAGATCTAAGATCAAAGATCCTTGGGAACTTCCTGGAGGAACATTACAATCTGCCCACTTCAAGTATCTGTCAATGGGCTGCAGATTATAAGGACATTTAATTGTATCTACATTTCCATCTGGAAGCTAGGTTATTGATAGAAGTACTTTGCTCTTGTAGATTTTAAGACATTTGTAAACTGAGGGAGACTCAGGTGTTGCAGGATTGTGATCTCTATAAGTTAACTATTTGTTTTTTCTTTCCTTAGTTTTAGGGCAGCCAGGAGTGCATGAGAAACATCACATATATCCCATCTGAGAGGGAGGAGGGGTCGTGGGGTGTCAGCTTCTGCTTTGTCCTAAGTTTGCCCTCTGTTCCCTCATCATAACTGCTTATTTCATATTCTTACTTAGAAAAAAATTGTAAGATCTTAAATTTAGACTGTCCAGACCTATATATTTAATTATTTCACCCACTAACTTTACCCCACACAAATAAGTAGCCATCTCAGTAAATTGCAATATACACTAATGTGACAATGGCAAGACTTAGACTCATCATTGTTTTCTCCATTTAGTTTCTTATTCACGTCCAAATTTTCAGCAAGTTCTCATGTTTCTACAATCAAAATTTATTTTAATATTCACTTTTACTCATCTTTCTACAAACCTTCCTAGTCCCAGTTGCCTTAAGTTTTGCCTATACTATGACGATAGCAACCTACCTAGTCTTTTCAAGCAGCTGAAGGAATCTAAGGATGTGGCCTCATGCTATTTATCTGCTTAAAAAGGCACCAATAGTTTCCATAACTGACAAAAGGCCTTCATTATCTGATCCAATTTCATCTATCACCACTACCTGCCTGGCTCACTAAGCCCTAGCTACACTGAGCTGCTGAGAGTTCTAGAAAAATTAATTTTATTTTCTAATAAATGTACATGAAATGTGCTTTTCCAAACTCTATGAATGCATGATATTTTCATTGTAGAGATCTTATTATTAATGTTACCGGGTCTCCTTCCTCTTCCTGTTATATCTTTATAGCACAGTGCAAATGTTTCTTTATAGAATTTATCCCATTTAATATCATTTTATTTATTTTTAAATTATCTGTATTTCCACAAGAAAAGTAAGGTTCATGAAGGCAGGCCCCATCAAATTCTTAGAGAGTAGGCCAGTAGCTGGTATATATAATAAGACCTCAATAAATTTTACTTGAATAAACGAATGAATAAATCTACTTACTGACCATTTTCAAAAAATATATTTTCTTATTAATTGTACATATTTAATATTAGATAACTTTCTTCAATTAAACAATCTTTGTACAGACTTATTTTCTCAATTTTATTATATTGCTTTTATTTTGTATATAAGGGGAAAAAAATTCACTGAGCCTGCAAAATTCTAGAAATAAGTTTCTGCTTAAAACTCCACATGGAGAAAATTCCAAAGCATACACCTAGTATCACATTAAGTGATAAATTCTATAAAAGGGGTAACATTAATGAAATTCAAGAAAGGAACAGATCAATGTTATAGAACATCTCAGGAAAAGTTTATAATTGTAAAAAGAGATTAAATAAATTTTGGAAGAAAACTAACATTCAAGTAGTTGGAAGAGCACAGGCAAGTTTTTATAGATTAAGGAAGCACTATAAAATACTTATGGTAAGCAATATATTTTCTATGGGAAATTGACTTCCATTAAATAGTAAATATTTCCATTAAATAAAAATACTATATATCATGTAAAATATAATATTGGTTTACATCTAGTAGGATTTATAGGTTTTCTTTATCTTTTTTTTTTTTTTTTAGAAAGAGAATTTTTTTTTTTAAATATTTTTTTTTTTTTTAAGATTTCACTTATTTATTTAACTGAGAGAGAACACAAGCAGGCAGAGAGGCAGGCGGAGGTAGAGAGAGGAGCAGGCTCCCTGCGGAGCAAGGAGCCCGATGCGGGACTTGATCCCAAGATGCTGGGATCATGACCTGAGCCAAAGGCAGCTACTTAACCAACTGAGCCACCCAGGCGTCCCTTTATCTTTTTAACTATGCATACAACATGGTATTATTCAGTTTTTCACTTGGTGAAAATTAAGTGCTTATGAGAATAATAAATGAATTAAGCTAAGCTTACCAAATCTGATAGTTTTCTTTAGTAAAGCCTTTAATATAAGACAAAAATGAAGAAGCATGTGTGGCAAAGACATTTTTAAAAGATAAGAACTGACTAAAAAGATGAAATTATAAAATTACATGAAACTCCAGAGTAAATGGAAAGAGAAGAAAACTCTTATTCATTTATTCTTGTTATTAATTTTTATATAAAATTATAAGAAGATGGATGACATTTGTAGTGATATATGTGAATAATGTAAGGAAATAGTTTCACTATTTGAAACGGTACCTAACTATAAACCAACAATTCAAAGGGAACATTTGAAGACTTGATCCTTTTTAACTAAAGTTTTAAAATGAGACTAAAATACTGATATATTGTATTGAGCTGTATTTACAAAATGATTTACCATGTGACATATCACAGGACAACTATATAGCTATAGTTCCAAAATTTTCTTTGATCATTTGACAAACCTACTAAACATTTCTTAATATTATATTGCACCCACATCATGTCTCTACCAAAAACTTTTTTTTAAGGAAGAAGCAAATGTTTCTTAAAGTTCACTAATGATCAATTGTAGAAGATGAATTTGGATTGCATATTAATTGGACTCCAAACTAAGGTCTGTAAGAAATATTCTACTTTTAATATTTTCCTTTAAATAAATCATAATCCATTTTATGATCATTGTTGGGTTCCATTTATGTCCTGTCCACAACCTAAGAGACTATGGAAAAGTAGAAAATGGGTCTATGGTCTTCACTGGAGAAGTGGTATATTGGCCTCCAGTACATTGCTTTTGACCCTGACATCTTCAGGGTTCAAGCTTACAATGGTCCCTTGAATTGTACTATCTTTTCATATCTCTTCCAAGGATGTTAATTTTGTTTTCTGCCACCTTCCTAAATTGTTCCATGGAACATGATATAGTTCCTAATAAGTATAAGATTTATTGGCAATATAGTCAACCTCTTCCCAGGACCTCAGAATCACTTCTCTTTTTTTTTAAACTGTACCTTTCTTTCACCTCCTTTTCTGATACATCCTATCATTATGTTTTCAGTTAGTCCAAGTTTTATAAAGCAAAACGCCAAAAAAAAAAGATTTTTGTATACAAATTCTCATTTTAGCCTTGCCTTAAGGAAAATTTTCTCAAAAATTCTTGGCCACATTCTTAAAATGGAACAAAGACAAAAAATAAAGAGAAAAAAATATATATATATAAATTATTATCCTAATAATTATCCTACCTCAAAGTTTTTTTTCTACCTCAAAGTTTTAATGAGAAACAATCATATCCAAAGATAGAATGAGGAAAAGAAAACATATAATAAGAGGCTAGAAAAGAGAGAGCAAATTTCAATTTTAGTATATGTGCTGCCGAAGCGAGCACGAGAGAGCAAATTCCAGAACAAAAAGACAATCTTCTACCAAGATCTCAAAATGTTCTCTGTATTTTAATGTGTAATGGAGGTGTTTAAATGTTTAGGATGGATGGATGGTTTGAAAAGACTAAAATAGGTACTTGGATAGTTGGGAAACCTATGTATATCATATATAAACACACGCTCACACCACAGACAATATATGTGCATCCCACTAAATATTCTCTAAACTATGTATATCATATATAAACACACGCTCACACCACAGACAATATATGTGCATCCCACTAAATATTCTCTAAATATTTGGATAAAACAGGAAATAATTACATTCTAAACAGTTAATATAAAGTGCTGTGTTCTGTTGGAGGCTGTAAATCTGGCTATTCTAATAAAAACTGGAAAAACTCATCTTAAGCTAATTTTCATAGACTCATATTTTCACTTCAGCAATATTCCATTTAATTTGACTGTCTTAAAAATACTGTAAGAAGAGTCCAGAAACCTTTCCTAATCAAGAACTTGTAGAGGAATAGTATGTTGTTCCATTTGTTCTTATTAAGATTACAATATTATATTGCCTAATTTTCTCTAATTTGATAAAGCCCATCATCTAATTTTGTCAAAGTTTTACTATTATAATTACTATGATTAAGAGATTTGTGGAGGTTACTAATTCTTGAGCACAGAATTTAGAATGTAGGAAATGAGCTTGACCAGGTCAAGGTATTTACAAGCCAGGAACTATTATTACTTTATAATGAGCAATGAGGCAGTATGGTTTTATAGATAGAATATTAAATATGATTGGAGTCAAGAGTCATATTTTTGACTGTTATTTTAAATATCATAATCATTTAATCAGTTGATAATTTAATAGTCATTGCTTTTATTTGAATGGGAATAATTCTTTAAACTCGTTGGGAACTCAAATTTTGATGCAAACACATATAAATAATAATAGTTACCTCAATTTTGCATAGTATGAACATATCAATGCATGTCAAAAGTAGCCCAAATAACTCTCTCTTCTTTAACTCCTTCCCTTGGATGTGGGTTTATTAAGACTATCTCAAGAGCAATGTCCTGGAAAACAGAGGTCCTTTTACTAGGTTTGAACCTTTGATTTTTCCTATGTAACTTGCTTTCCCTGATAGATAAATGAGAAGCAGATTATGTTCTAACTGTTCAATGACTGGTACCTTCGTGTGGGTGCCTCCCCTGAGATCTCTGAGTCTTCTAGAAGATCACTGTCAGAACCTCAATGCTGTCATCATGGCCACAGTGTGGGAAGTAGTGTGAGGATGTGAATTAAAGGAGGAAAATGAAGCCAAAGGATCTAGGTCTTTCAGGTGTCCCAGTCACATCCGGCAGCTCTGTGGTTTCATATAGGTAAGCTTCACCTCCCAGGGATATAGGAAGATAAGGTTAAGGGAAATCTCTGGTGACAATATTTCTTCTCCACGTTTTTCCTGGGATGTGTGAACTCACCCTTTCCCTCAGCAGAGGCTTCATTAGTAATAGCTAAATTTAACTTTAAGTTCATATGTGTGAATTACTACTTTCCCTGATTTTCTTTTTGCAGTTTGAGGAATCACTGCCACTCTGGGGGTGAGGTCCCACTCTGTAAGATTTTCTGCCAGAATCCTCCAAATCCCCCAACATTCTAGGTTGTGGCACAGTAGTTTTTAGGTTTGCTCTGGTCATCCCCTGCCACTTTACTATCTTCCGATCAGGTCAAAAATATTAGTAATTTGCTTTTCTTTATCCTTAAAAAGAGATAATTAATTATATCCACTCTCATTTATAATAAGTAAAACTGTCAACTTTTAAAGACAACAATATAAAAGGGAATTAATCTCTGAGATAAATTTCGATAAATTTTGTTATATTGATTTCATTATTTAAAATGTGCCTTATGAGTCAAAATATATTTTAGGGATTTCTTGTTTTTATAAATTTTTGTCTACATTATCCATACAAAGGAAGTTATTGGTGCCAGGAAAAAAAAACAGAAAGGCAGATAAGTGTCAGAGAAGGACAGAAGCACACCCTTGAATATGAATACATTTCATGCAATCCAAGAATTATCACAACATAAGTAAATTACTCAAGTGACAATAAGGAAATTCATTATTCAAATAGAGAAAACAATTAACTGGGGTTTTCACCACACATCAAAAGACAAAACATGTGCTAGTTAAATTTTGTTTTAAAAGATCTTTTTTATATGAGAGAGAGATAGTGAGAAAGAGCACAAGCAGTAGGGAAGAGAAGAGAGAGAAGCAGACTCCCCACTGAGCAAGGAGCTTAATGCCAAACTTGATCCCAAGACCCTGGGATCATGACCTGGGCTGAAGGAAGATGTGTAACTGACTGAGTCACCCACGTGAAGGTTTATGAAATGGCCATAACATTTATTTGTTGGATGAGGAAATTTTTCCAATAAATTTCTCAAAGTAAAATCAACAGTTTTATTTACAAATGTAAAGTTTCTGCATGTCTAACAACATCATAACAACATAAAAGCTGGTCAGCATATTGGGAATATATATTATCCCTGGGTTGGGAGCAAAAAATACCTACTTTGAACTCTGATCATCTTAATGGACTTTATTGGATTTTGTCATTATCTGAATCATCTCCTGATATTTAAAAAAGACCACATTCAGGGTGCCTGGGTGGCTCAGTGGGTTAAAGCTTCTGCCTTCGGCTCAGGTCATGATCTCAGGGTCCTGGGATCGAGCCCTGCATCAGGCTTTCTGCTCAGCAGGGAGCCTGCTTCCTCTCTCTCTCTCTGCCTGCCTCTCTGCCTACTTGTGATCTCTCTCTCTCTCCCAAATAAATAAATAAAATCTTTAAAAAAAAAAAAAGAAAAGACCACATTCTATTGATACCTGCAATAGAAGTTAAATACTTGATTTTCCCCCATCTTCCCACAAGCTGCTATACAATACTGAACTTGAGCTCTGGCCTATCATTTACATCCATCTGGGACACTGATTCAGTTGATTACTTAGCAAAGCAGAGAAGAAAGTCATTCAGTCGCTAATAGAAGAAACTAATTTCCATGCATATCCATTTCCATCACTAAAATGATGGTTCAACTGAATTAGGATTACTCAGTCACTAATACTACATGTGATCATACTTATTTTTCATATTTACAAGGTTTCTTTAGGCTTCTTACTCTCTCAGATAATAACATTTTTCTTATTCACCAGCTTATCATCATCTGGCCCTCTTTCTCCTCTAAGATTCAGTTTTATTTTATAAGCTTCAGGGTGCACCTTCTGCTTTTGTTTAGTTCCTTTTATTTATGTGCCTGGACTAAACATATAATGCATCCCACCTGCCAATTCTCTTTTAATGATTTTTGGCAGAATCAAACAAGAAGCCAAATGGCAAATGAGTGTGAGAAATGTAGTTCTTAGAGTCCTAGCACCAGGATCACATGGTAGAGAGGGTAGAGTTGAAGTTGATAAAACAATGGAAAAATAATCACAATGCCTCATGCCATTCTTTTGATGATTGAGGTAATTATTAAAATGTTCTTACAAAATAAGTGCTAAATAAGAATCATGGTAATAATAATTTAGGATTTACTTTATGACCCTTTTTTCTTTGGAGTAGCATCTCTGGGTGATGTTATTGGTTGAATTTGTACCTCCACCCCCAAACCCAACCCCCATCCTCAAATTCATATGTTGAATTCCTAATCTTCACTACTTTGGGGTATGACTTTATTTGGAAATTAGGTTATTGCAGATGAATGAATGGCATCCTCATAAAAAGGGGAAATTTGGACAGAGACATACATGTAGTGAAAACACCATGTGAAAATGAAAATAAATACATATAAGCCTAGGAGTGCCAAAGTCTGCCTGCATACTACGAGGCATGCTTACTCACACTCACAACCTTCAGATGGAACTAATCATGCTGACATTTTGACTTCTAGCCTCCAGAAGTATAAAATAATAAATTTCTACTGGTTAAGCACCCCCTTTCGTGGTATTTTATTACAGCACATCAGGCAAGCTAATACAGTTGGGAATCATTGTTTGGTTTCTCCACCCACCCTGGCTACTAAGACCAGAAATGTGCACTGATACAAAGGTAGACAAGTTAAATGGTGTCCAATATTCAGTAGTTAACAGGCAATTTCTGTCACAATTGCTCACATGGATTTGGAACACAAAACAGAGACAGAGAGCAACTATTTGGTGGTTAGACTCCAAAGCTGAAAGATGTTAATAAATAAAGCAAGAAACAGAAATTATAAGCAAAAAGTAATGTATTAGAAGGGAAGCTACAGAATTAGTAGCATAGACAAACATAGGTTAAAGACACACAGAGTTTGCATTAGTAATCAAAGGACAAAACAATGAGTTTGTTGGATAAAGCTAAAGGAGAATTTAGGGGGAAATTCTTATTTTTATTGCATATATTGGAAAAGAAGAAAAAATAAAAAATGACTGAGCTTCACTCTCAAGACTCTGGAAAAGAGTTAATTCAAACAGCTTGAATAAATAAATTAATCAAGATAAAACAAAAATAAATTAAATAAATGTATATCTACAGGAACGAAAAATCTATAAAGCCAAAATTAGTTCCGAAGAAAAATGAAAAAAATTAAACTGTAGTAATAAATAGAAAAAATAAAATGAAAATAATCAATATTCAAAATTAGAAACAAAAAAGGGAATATCACTATTGATCTTTCAGCCATTAATAAGATTACAAGTAATTACATACCAGTAAATTTGAAAATGTTGAAGAAATGGACATATTCTTTGCACAACACAGCTTTACATAACTGACACAAGAAATAGAAAATACGAATGTTTCTCAATCCGTTAAAGAAATTTAATTAATAAAAAAGAATTTTCTTCAGGCGCCTGGGTGGCTCAGTTGGTTAATCAACTGCCTTCCACTGAGGTCATGAACCTGGAGTTCCGGGATCGAGTTCTGCATCAGGCTCCCAACTCGGAGGGGAGTCTGCGTCTCCCTCTGACCTTCTCTCCTCTCATGCTCTCTCTAACTTTCTCTCTCTCTCTCTCTAATAAATAAATAAAATCTCTTTTTTTGAAAAAAGAATTTTCCTCTAAAGAAAATTCCAAGTCCAGGTAGCTGTGCTGGTGAATTCTTTTATACGTTTAAGAAAGAAATGAACATTGCACAGCTATTTCAGAGAATAACAAGAGTGAATACTTACCAATATATTTCATGAAATCAAAATACCTTGATATAAAAACTTGACAAGGATATTATAAAAAAATTATAGAATATTCCTCATTAACTCAGACAAAAATCTTAAACATGATTTTAATAAATAAAAATAAAAAACATATGAAAAGGATAATATCTCATAAACAAATGAGATTAATTTCAATAATTAAAATTTGGCGTAAAATACAAAATTAATCAATGCAATGCAATATATTCAAAACAAGGAAAATAATATCATTTCACAATAAATAGAAAAAAATAATTTGGTTAGATTTAACACTCATTCGTGGTTGAAACTATGAGTAAATGAGGAATAGAAGGAAGTTTCCTGACTTGACAAAAGACATCTAAAAAAGTTTTTAAAGAAAATGTTATAAGTCATTTATTGTGAAAATTTTAATACACCCTGAAATGGCAAACAAGACGCTTCTTTTTGACATTCTGTTGGAAGCTCCACCCAATACAACAATTAAAAAAAAAAATAAAAAACATAAATAATTAAAAGATACAAATTTTTATTATATGCTATTGACATATATGTATAAAATCCAGAATAACACAATTATTATAATTTATATGTGAATTTAATGATACTCAAATACAAGATCAAAATACAATAGGTTCTAGCAAAAAATAGTTCCAAAGAAAATAATAAAAACAAATCCCTTTTACAAGTTACCAAAAAACATTGCATTCTTAGGAGCAAATTTAATAAAAGATGAGCCCTCTGCATTGAAAACTGTAAAATACTTAAAGGAGAAATTAAATAAAATGGAAGGACATAGCATGTTAATGGGTTGGAACACTAAATCTTGTTAAGACATCAATCTTCTCCTAAGTGATCTATATATTCAAAGCATTGCCTATAAAAATCCTAGCAGATTTTTTGTGTGTGTGTTTTCTGTAGAAATTGAAAGGCTGATTCTGAAATTTCTATAAAAACTCCAAGGAACTAGAATGACTAAAGGCAATATGAAGGAAGAACAAAGCTGGAAGAGTAAATGTACTGGCAATCGACAATATTAGCAACAATAAATGGAACAAAATAGAAAGACCAGAACAAACTTATGCATATAATGTCACCTGGCTTATGGCAATATCACCACTGCAGTTCATATAAAAATTTTTTATATAATTATAAATTATATAATTATATATTATATATAATATATTATATTTATATTATATTTATTATATAAATATAAATTATATTATATAAATATAAATTATATTATATAAATATAAATTATATTAAATTTATATATAAATTTATATAAATTTTTGGAGTCTAACCACCAAATAGTTGCTCTCTGTCTGAAGTGGTCTCTTCAGGGGCACCTGAGTGGCTCAGTCGTTAATCATCTGCCTTAACAGATCCCAGGGTTCTGGGATCGAGCCCCACATAGGGCTCCCTGCTTGGTGGGAAGCTTGCTTCTCCCTCTCCCCCTCCCCCTGCTTGTGTTCCTTCTCTCGCTGTGTCTCTCTGTCAAATAAATAAATAAAAATCTTAAAAAATAATAAAAATAAAAAATAAAGTGGTCTCTTCAATAAATGGTGTTGGATCAATTTGATATCCATTTCAAAACATGTCCTTTGGGCGCCTGGGTGGCTCAGTTGGTTGAGCGACTGCCTTCGGCTCAGGTCATGATCCCGGAGTCCCGGGATGGAGTCCCATATCGGACTCCCCGCTCTGCGGGAGGTCTGCTTCTCCCTCTGACTTTCTCTCCTCTCATTCTCAGTCTCTCTCTCTAATAAATAAATAAAATTAAAAAAAAAACACATGTCCTTTGTCTCCTATTTCACTCCAGACACAAAAATGAAATCAAAACGGATCATAACAACTAAATGTAAAAGCTAAAGCCATAAAACTTCTAGGGGGAAACAAAGAGTATTCTTATGACATTGAGGTAGACAAAGATTTCTTTTTTTTTTTTAAAGATTATATTTATTTATTTGACAGAGAGAAAAAGAGACATCACAAGTAGGCAGAGTGGCAGGCAGAGAGAGAGGGGGGAACAGTCTCCCCACTGAGCAACTATAAGGCCTGATCTCAGGCTGAGATCATGACCTGAGCCGAAGGCAGAGGCTTTAACCCACTAAGCCACCCAGGCACCCCTAGACAAAGATTTCAGAAAAAAAAACAGAAAAAAAAATACAGTAAAAGATTGATAATTAGACTTCATTTAAGCTAAGAATTTCAATTAGTGAAGGTGATCAAAAGGTACAAATATCCAGTTATGAAATAAATAAATCCTAGAGAGACAATGTACAGCATGGTGACTATAGTTAATGATAATGTATACATATTTGAAAGCTGCTAAGAAAGTAGATCTTAAAAGTTCTCCTCATAAGACAAAAAAAATTGTAACTATGTATGGTGATAAATGTTAATTAGACTTATCGTGGTGATCTTTTCATAATATATAACATAGTGCATCATGTCCTACACTGAAACTAATATGATGTTATATGTCAATTATAGCTCAATTTAAAAAACAATTTAAATTTTAAAAAAGAAGCTTCAATTATCCTGAAAAAGCAGCCATACCGAAAATGTAAAAAGCAGTTCTACGAGTTAGTAAGAAAAATGCATCAGCACGGTGAAGGGATGGCTGAAAACCCAAGCAGGCCCTTCACAAAACAAGATATTCAAGTGACCAATAAACATAAAAAACACGTTCAACATCATTTTTCATCAGAGAAATGCAAACTAAAAATGCAAAGAGATTCCACGGCAGGATGGTTAAAATTAAATAGACAATGATAAATGTGGAGCAGTTCAAACTCTCATATGTTGTTGATACAGGAGAACACATTTATACAACCATCCTGGAGAAAACTAGCAATATCTGCTAGAACTAAACATATGCTCACCCTTTCACTCAGCAGTTCCATACCTGGGCATATAACCAACAAAAACAAGTGTTTGTTTTCATCAAAAGACTTGTATGAGGATTGTTTTTATGGACATTATTCATAACACAGACCTGGACACAATCCAAATACCTTTCAATAATAAATAGGAAAAAATAGACCATATAGTCACACAATGGGACAGTGCACAGTAATAAAAGAATAAAAAAGATTTAGACTGAAATAAAACAACACGATGGATCTTATATGCATTTTGTTGCATGGTGGGAACAAACTCAGAAAACCATGTATCACCTAATTCTATTTATATGAACTTAAAACAAGCACCTTAATTTAAATTTGGGATCTAAAGTGGTTTTTTCTGTGGGTGGGTGTTTAGAAGAGACATGATAGAGTCTGTGAAGTGCTGGAGAACATTCTATATCTTGATTTGATGAATAATGGCATGGATGTACACATATGTAAAAAGTGATCTATACACTTCATTTTTTTAATATCTCAAAAACAGTAAATGATAGCATTAGAGATCAAAAAAAATCTCACCACTAAGAGGAGAACAAGTAAACTGTCTCAGGAGAACTGCACGATTCCCATCTATTTCAGTCTCCTTGAGTTCTGGGCTCTTCGTGCCTTCTTGCTAAATAAGTCTGAAGCTCTTCTTATTCTCTTTTGCTCTTCCCATTAGTTCTGGGTCTTCCACCTGACTTACTCTCTTCCAGTTTTTCCCTGTGTGTCTTCAGCAATAACCTGATTACCGAGTGAATCTCTGGGGCAACTAAGCATCACTCCACCCCACCACCAAGCTTACATCTCCCTATGAACTTCTATAGGTTTGTTCCTCCCACTTGTAAAGGGATTTCTTTCCCTCTTCATTTATGCACAACCTATTACTTTCTAGAACTCTCTGAAATGTCACTGCTAACAAAGTACACTTCTATTTCTATTAGCTTTTGCATTGAATCCATACTGCATAATGAATGCTTTATTTGATACTCTGGATATCCCCGTGGTCTCTATTTTACCTTATTCAGATTTTTGTTCAAATATTTTTGGTCCTGCCCTAAAATTCCTACTCGTAATAGCAAATCCTCAACTTTCCTTCTGCCTTTACACTGTTTTATTTTTATTTCTATTAGCTTCACATACATATACATCAAAACAAAGAAAAACACTCATTAACATTAAAAATAATGACTAGAACATAATGAACACTCAGTAAATATTTATTTAATGAATGAAGGAATATTAGAAAATGCCTAATTTTGTGCACAGCACAATGATGGAATATATTACTTTGTATGTTTAGTTGCTAATATTTGTCATCTGTGTATGTGTAGCAGTTAAATAGACTTTAAATTTATATGAACTCATTTACCGAAGTGCTATTTTTTTGAGTTATGTGAATATTTTCCACCAATCATTGATATTTGGTAATATTTTCCTTTAAGTTATAGTTAAAAATAAACTTATGGATTAAAATCTACTGACTTCACTTTTTTCAATTCATCAAATGCAGCAGAGACATTGTAAGCACTCAGATAGTAAAAAGCAAAAATGCCTGTCTATACTGGAATATAGGTGATTTTAAGAAAACCAAGACAGTATTTAAATCAGTAATACGCTTAAAATAGTGAGGGTGAAGGAATCCAGAGAAAGCTAATGTTAAGATAATATATGGTTGTATGATCAGAGGTGAGATCTTAACAATCTTAAGGGTGGTCTGAAAATTTAGATATATGTGAAGCAATATTCCAAGTAGTGGAAATACAATCAGATAATTATTTTTTCCCATAAGGTATTTTATTACCTCATATTATTCATTTTTATCCCCTAGTTTTGCCGAAAAATATTTCCTTTGTTTCACTAAGTACCTTCTTGATTACAAATGTACTGCCCAAAGCCATTTAAATAATGCTATTTATAAGACATAATTAAAATTCCTACTTTTTTCAATAAAAAGCACAGTTAAACACTAACAATCCCAAATAATCAGTATAGCTTAAACAAGTCAGGATTAGTCTAGTCATACAGAAGCTGGAACAAATCATTTGAGAATCAAGAACTGTTTAGT
Organism: Nasua narica; assembly: GCA_028533885.1. Classification (NCBI taxonomy): domain Eukaryota; kingdom Metazoa; phylum Chordata; class Mammalia; order Carnivora; family Procyonidae; genus Nasua; species Nasua narica. Next base: position 41,195,184 of record CM052802.1, on the reverse strand, counting down.
TTCTTAAAGATCTCCAAATCCTAATATAAATGAGCAGTTTGGTGTAAAAAAGAAAATGGTAAAAATTCTCAGCATAAACTCCAGTATTTCTACAGCCTTCTTAAAAAAAAAAGGCTGAACTGATATATGCTATTGTAGCACATATTCTTAGTGGCACTAGTATCTTTAAATTGTACTGATAGTTTTAATTTAAATTAAACTCATTGTGATCAGCCCCTGCAGATGTGTGAAAAGTTTACTGTCTAAATGGCCCCATAAAGTGAAACTGAATAATACAACAATAAAAATGAAGGCAGGTTAATTAAAATGAAACCCATGAAGACTTCTCTAGAAGAGACATCCTATTTCATACTGTAAGTCAAATCCTTCCCTTTCCCCCTTTCCCATATACCCAAACTCTAAAGCTTAAATTTGAGATAAAATTTTATAATAAATTTGAGTAAGGAATTGCACTTCAAATATACCAATGTGTATGGGTTTTTAAAAAATTCCACTTTTCTATTTAAAAAAATGAATTTAAATCTTTTCAAACAGTATATTATGAAGGCGAGCAATTAGCTTAGCCAAGCTGAAAGGAAGAATTTGCCCAAGAAATAAAAAGAGGAAAAGAGCTATAAATGAAATATTTTGTGTTATTTAAATTGCAAATGTAGTTATTTTTTATCAATGCCTTCAATACCATTTTGGCAGCTTTGAATAAATGATGAAAGTAAGATCTTTTTCTTGCCACTGTTATCAACAACTTAGGGCAATTAATTTCTCTTAGGTGTGGAAGATTTTTTTCCCCCCTCAAAATTTTGTCAGTTGTTTTCCTTACGTTCAGGGTTTTCATCTGTTTGATGGTAGATCTGATAATTTCATAAAAAGATAGTGTCCATGAGGGGAAAAAAGCAAAAATTAGAATCAGAAGAATAATGAATTTTGGTAGAGAATTCATCAACATGCCATTTTCTACCATTTCCTTCATTTTATACTGAAAAATTTGAGCTCATATTTAGTATTTCAGCTTCCTGAAAAGATGATTTACAAACATTGTAATTTTTGAAAGTGACTTCTAAAATAAGCTGTTACTAAATGTTTCAAGCTATTTTTAATCTCGGCCTCCTTATATTTAGTCTTTTGACTATAACAAGGAGCCTCTAACTCAGTTTTTCCCCAAACACGATATGAAGTAAATATTCCCTTCACTGTCATTTGAACAAATTAGTATAAACTTGGAGATGAGTTTGGTCATAGCCATTTCTAAATTGTCATTAAGTAAAGAAAGTTGAGTTTGTGCATCTTGCCTTATAAATGAGTGATTATTTTCTTTGTTACTTTTCTATCTACCTTCTTGCTAGAATAATCTACTTTTCAGGGGAAGTCCCTCTGCTGAATACCACCCAGAGCCCTTCAGGAGAAGTCCTGACAGAAACTGCTTAGAGCCTTGAGCCTGGTTAGCAGGATTCAATCTCCAGTGTCTATGGAGATGCTTTCAAAGAGAGAAAAGACCTTTCTCTCCTTTCTATAGAAGATTCTCCTGGCATTAAAAACCTAGGCCAGCCCATGACATTTATGTCTCCTTACATTCTTCCATGGGAGTGCATCTAGAAATGGACTGTTCAGATCTGAGAAAGTCCGCAAGGGCTGGCAAATCCATATATGGTGCAGCAAATGCTTTCTGTCTGGCCCTGATCCTGGTCTCCGTCCTCTGACTCCAGCCAGTGTCACTTCTGAAATTTTGGATGGTGCATCTAAGCAAAAAGAAACTCAATTTAATAGGCTCACTAATAAAATGTCACTTTGGGTTTTTTTGTCTCTGTGCATGTCTTCCATTTTCTGGGTGGTTGAGTAGCTACCCACACCAGGAATCCAGTATTGGTAGGGACTCCAGAAGAATAGACTTTCAACCTTTTTTAGATACCTCCTCAGAAATATGGCATTTGACTTTTTTTGTACTGGCTTATTTAGAGTATTCCTCTAGAGTGTGTTTTCACCACACTTCTGATATGTGCTCTTATCTGTTGATATAATTGTCCCAATAGTTTCAGATCAAGGTAGGATATAAGCTAAAATATAGTTATAAGCAAATATTTGCTATAAATTTTTAACTGAAGGGGGGTCAGTATTTACTAAGTTTAGCAGCCCTAGCCAAAACCCATCTTCTTTGTAAACATATTCAGAGACTCCCGCAGCCAGGCTGTTCTCTTCATCCTCTGTTCTCCTACAACAATCTTAAAAAAGTCAGTTCATTTGGTAATTAACTGTATGTGCTTATGATATTTCTCCAGTTAGTGTGTTAACTGTTATTTTGAACTTACTGTTTTCTTTGTGTTTTTTAATCTTATCCAAATATATTGTGAGATTTTAAAGGACACAGATTTACCTTTTTAAAATTCTATGCCAGGGGCACCTAGGTGGCTCAGTGGGTTAAGGCCTCTGCCTTTGGGTCAGGTCATGATCTCAGGGTCCTGGGATCGAGCCCCCCATCGGGCTCTCTGCTCAGCGGGGAACCTGCTTCCCCCTCTCTCTCTGCCTGCCTCTCTGCCATTTGTGATCTCTCTCTCTGTCAAATAAATAAATAAAATCTTTTTTTTTTAAATAAATAAATAAAATACAATTCTATGCCAGTAATGTTAAGAGTTAAAATGCTTGGAGCTTGTCATACATACCAGATATCGTTTCATATATTGTCTCATATATATCAGCACATGGGGTCCTCACCACAAACCTGTGAGATTAGTACCATTATCATCATCTTTTCAACGGATGCATAAGGAAAAACAGCAAGTAAGTGGTTGAATTGCATATGTCCTAGCCCCCAATATTTGGTCCAAAAACCAGGAAATATTTTTACACACAGAAAATAGTAAATCAGAACCCACTGTGAGTACAATGAGGCCCTCAAACATGCAAATATGATGCTATTTATGAGTTTGCAATCCAAAGAGTTCATATTTCTACCTTTACATGGAAGAGAAAACCAAGACTCTATCAAAAACAAACTATAATACAGAACATGAGAGCTAGATGAAATACACATTTTCTAATCTTTAACCTCTTCTCATTGGCCCAGGCACAGAGCCATTGGTCGGGGAGGCAGGACTTTGGGCCAGAGCCTTTTCAATTTAGTGTAAGTTGAATTCCCAGGAAATATTTTTATTGGGTTACTATCAGGACAGGCCGTTAGTAAGTGAATTTATAAAAGAAAGTTTCCCTCACAAAGGCCTTAGTAGCAAGGCTTTAACAAGATTTGCTGAGTACTCCATGAGTAATAGATTTAAGAAGGTCAACAAAACAGACATTTTTATTGTATACTATATGGTATTTTATTATATCAATTCTTTGGCTTCCATGTGGTAACCTTTCAAAAACTTTTTAGAGCAATTTCTTAAAATCACTTATTGAATTTAGCTATAATAGAATCTTACAGAGCTCTGCATCATTTTTTTTCTTCATGATGAAATTTAAGATATTCTTTAATTAGCCTTTTTTTAAAGCATAACTCAAAGACAAAGTAAAGAGTTCTTGACATTTCAATATGGCTTGTTCTTCATTTTCCAGTCATTTATCAAAAATTGTATTTCAACATTAAATATATTCCATATATAGAATATATATATACACACACATATATATATACACATACGTATATATATTTGATTTTGTAATCACATATACAGATGAGTTTAAAAGTAAGATGATTGTTTTTAGGAATTTTTTGGCATATTTTAAAATATGCCTCTAATTGATCATTAATTTATCCAATCATTCAACTGGCAAATATTCACCAAAAGAACATATTATATACTAATCATTGTACCAGGATCTAAAGATATTTTGCTGAGCAAAACACATAATTTGCCCCCAGTCTAGTGAGGAAGCCAAATACTAATGGAGAAATTACATCAATATATAAATTCTAACTATATGAGTTCTATGAATCAAAATATAATAGTAACTCTGAAAATATAGGAGACATGTAGCACCTCTCTAGTGGAATTCTCTAGTACAGGTAAAGTAGCATTACCAACAGGGATTTTTTTTTTCAGCATCTCTGTTGAATAGTGAACTCTCAGTCTACACTAGGTAACCTGGAGCCAATGAAATATCAAAGTTGTGAAACCCCACACCATATAAAGAGATATGCCTTTATTTCCACTGATGAATAAGAAGATTTTTAAAAATGGCAACTGTTGACAAAGGCATATTAGTGTATCATTACTTTATAGGGGAAATAAGGCCTCAAGGTTCATTTCCTTATCAAAAAGATTATTCAAGAAATGTATTAATGTCTTTGTAAGTGAACTGCTTCCAGGTAAAAAAGTTGGCTGCAAATACAGTTTACTTGAAAAAGATGTCTCTTCTTCTAAGTTGATCAAAGTTAAGTCAAACATGATAAAAGTCACCATTAGGATCATGTTCCCTAGCAACATAGGGCTACAGATTTCTCTTCCAGAATGCATCCCCAGCTGTCTCAAATTGGCTTATGATCATTGTTTCTGTTGATATCTTTGACATTCTGTTTTATATTTTATCTTTACTTTGTGTTAAGAAATGTTACCTGAATTTCTTTTAAACTGTTTAACTTCCTACTTATCAATTTAAGACTTTGTTTGAGGGCAGCTGGCAGTTTCAGTAAAAAATAGTATAGTCTGACTCATTTCTTCCCATTTATCCAATTGAAATGAAATCATCAGTCTAGCAAAATATACATTTTTAATATACCACCATTTGCATAAAATTAAGGAAATAGTTTATTACCTGAGAATAAGATGGTAAAAACAAAACAAAACAAAACAAAGCAAAACAAAAAAACAGTCAAAAAGCCCCACAACTACATTTTAATTTTAGGAAAAAATTTTTAAAGATTTTATTTATTTATTTGCAAGAGAGAGAGCACAAATGGAGGAGGGGCAGAGAGAGAAACAAACTCCCCACAGAACAGAAAGCCTACATAAGACTCAACTCCAGGACCCTGAGATCAGGACCTGAGCCAAAGGCAGAAACTTAACTGATTGAGCCACCCATGTGCCCCCCTCTGAAATAAATTTTAAATAACTGCCCTACCATCCTCATCTTCAACCATACTAAAGTCTCTTTAAGGAAATAGAAATTGCCTGGCATTTGTGCGTTCTGTTGTTTTAACTTATTCTTTAACTACATGTCCTATTAATTCACCCTTCCCCCAACCCTTCATATTTTGAAGCTAAGATATATCTTTATTTTATTTTATAATCGTCCTAAAGTACATCTTCCCCAATTGCTCTCACAAAATTACAGAAATGTCCCCCCTCTCTGTTAAAATCATGATTGGAAACCACTGCCTTAGTAGACAATTATTACTCTCATTAGAAAAAGTACATTAGATACATGAGATATCATATATGCTCATCTAACGAGAATTTAGAAATATCCCATTAATGAAGCATTATAAAGATGGACATAAAATGAATTAATTTATTGCCATTTTAGATGTTTATGCAGATAAATTAATTTAAGGGTGCTAATAACATTTATGGCTTACCCTAGAGTTGGGCATGAATACCAATTCATTATTTTTCTTACATCTTTAAAATATATATTTCTTCAATCATGGAGGGCATCGTGAGAAGGAAGGGAAGGGCGAATGGGGGGAAATCGGAGTGGGTGTTGAACCAGGAGAGACTGTGGACTCTGAGCAACAAACTGAGGGTTTTGGAGGGGAGAGGGTGGGGGGGGTGAGCCTGGTGGTGGGTATCGAGAGGGGCATGTACTGCATGGAGCACTGGGTGTGGTGCATGAACAATCAATCTTGTAACACTGAAAAATTAAAATAAACAAATTTGGGGAGAAAAAAATATATATATTTCTTCAAAATACTTTAACTGAATTCATTTATACAGATGAAGTATAAAAATGTGTTTGAATGCTGTTAATTCCTGACATTAACTTGACTAATATTTTAAAATCCAGATGGTAAAAATGTCTTAGAACAAAATTTTATAATACTGTTGCAATACATTTAAATTTATACAATGCTAAATTATGTTTATGGAAAGAATACAAAAATCAAATGTGACTTGGAACTTTTTTCTAATGATTTACGATAAAATTACTTAAATGGTTGTCAGACAAATGTATAAAATAGTATCCAGAATTTGAGAAATACAGTAGTTTACTGCCCAAATCAAAACTAATCAGAAATATAATTTACATCCTTGAGTTTACAAACTTAAATAAAAGGTAACTTCTAATATTTAGATTTTTATTCTCAGAAGATTTATATGAACTAGAATGATCAAGTCAATAGCCAGATTAATTACATCACATTGTGTTAGTACCATGTTGTTCTCAAGCAGAAATATTGTTAAAAAACCAGATAATGTAAAAAAAAAAAAAACAGATAATGTGAAGTCAGGTATTCAAAGACAAACAATTGTGGAGCTATTCAAATTATAGGAAATGTGCAATGTCGATTTGAATTAACAAGTCAAAGTGAGTGTCTTTTTTCAAATGTCCCTTAATGTTCATAAGCAAAGAGGCAGAGGACTGGAGCTCCACTAATCAGGAGTTGTCAATGGTGGGTCAAAAGAACTAAGTGATGGAGGCAAATTTTATACACTTAGTAATAAGTAGGAGATTATTATGTATGATTTTATCTTAATTGGTTTTGAAAATTAATTGGGTGGTAACAAAAGCTGGCATAAAGCTTTTCATTTGAATAGAACAATTAAAAACCCCAAAAGGCTTGGAGCTGATGATAACCACTCTACTGGATTAACTCCCCAGCTATAAAATCAGAAGAGATTTATTATTTATCTGAAAATTGAGTTAATGTTAATGACTAATGTATATTACTTAGCTGAGAACATTTCTACTTTTCAAAGCATGTTTCTTTGGTCAAGGTCAAGTCTGTATAAAATTGATATAATAGTGACTTCCATGACTACATTTTTTCCTCATTCAATATTGAAAAAATATATAATGAAAGTAACAGGACCTAGTATTTATTACCCTACACTCCAATAACTGAACTCTTTTTTTTTTTTTGTCATCTGCCTGCTAAAAGTAATATTGGGTTTAAATTAGAAATAACAACCGCTTCTATATTTACCTATCTTGGTAAGACTGCAATTATATATCTCAGCCTTTCCTAAGTTTAATTTCTGAAAATTCAATCTTATCTTTTAATGTAGTAATTAAAACAGAAATATGGGGGCACCTGGCTGGCTCAGTTGGTTAAGCATCTGTTTGTCTTCAGCTCAGTTCATGATCTTGGGGTCCAGGGATCGATCTTGGGGTCCAGGGATCAAGCCTGGTGGCAGCTTCCTGCTAAGCAGGAAGTATGTTTCTCCCTCTCCCTCTACCCCTTTCTCTGCCGCTTCCCCTGCTCCTGCTCTCTCTCTCTCTCCATCTCTCTCTTATTTAAATAAATAAAATCTTTTAAAAAACAGAAATACGAATTCTAGCTTTGATATTTGTTATAGATAATATATTTTGGAATGAACAATAGTGTGTCAGCAACTGAAGGATAGAGTTCACTTTTAATCATGTTAACATTAACACTGATCATTTATTTCTAGAATCTTAAGTGTTAAAAAAATATTTATGACTATAGAATATTTAATGCAAGTGAAATATATACATATATTTACAGCACTGATGCAATGATATATATTTGTAAAGTTATGCTTAACTGGCTAATATTCAACAGGAACCACTAACTCCTGTCATAGCTTTTATCAATAATTTCTTATCAGATATTACAAACTTACTTTGCCCACATTTTACCTTTCTAGTGTTTACTTTTTGTGTATTTATTTATTTTTAAAGATTTCATTCATTTATTTGACAGAGAGAGAGAGAGAGAGATCACATGTAGGCAGAGAATCAGGCACAGAGAGAGGGGGAAGCAGGATCCCAGCCGAGCAGAGAGCCAGATGTGGGGATCAATCCCAGAACCCTGAGACCATGAGCTGAGCCAAAGGCCTAGGTTTTAAGCAACTGAACCATCCAGGTGCCACCCTTCCTAGTGTTTAAAAATGAGTGGCAATGTTTCTGTATGTCAATAGATTTTTAAGCAGATTATTTAGAAAAAATGCTAAATGCTTTGGGTATTTACATAAATAAAATGAAGTGATTAGTCTATATTCTGTTTTGTTTTAATATGCAATGTAGATTCTGTTTCCTATAAAGATATGGAATTTGAAAAAAGAAGATATCTAAAAGTTAAAAATACTTATTTTAAATTAAATGTAGATCCCTCGCCTTTAAAATATGTTTGTAAAAAAATATTTTTTAAGATTTTATTTATTTATTTAAGAGACAGAGAAAGTGAGAGAGAGCATGAGAGAGGTCAGAGGAAGAAGCAGACTCCCTGTGGAGCTGGGAGCCCAATGTGGGACTCGATCCCGGAACTCAAGGATCATGACCTGAGCCGAAGGCAGTTGCTCAACCAACTGAGCCACCCAGGCGCCCTGTAAAAGAATATTTTGTGTAATATTGACATTCCTCAATTACATTTGTAATTAATTAACTACCTAGAAAAGTGAATTTTATTTTATTCTCACACTAACAAAACATCAGGACTCAATGGAAATTTAGAGCATATCTGGGCAGATGGAAATAAAGCAAGAGAATGAATGAACAGAATGAAATAGCAGAGTATATTATCTCAACAAGAAATGCTGTATTTTGTCTTTTGAAACCTGTTCCAAATCAGTAAGCTTTTTATATTCACCAGGAGTGTTTGTTTTCACATTTTCATAGTCATTCAGCAGTACTTGACAAGCTTTTTGTGGCTAAGGAAATTTAAAACTACTTTAAAATTCTCTGAGCAACTCACAGATACCATCAAACTATATTGCCATAGTATGAAGAAATGTTGAAGAATTATGCCTTTAAAATTGTGCCAAGAAACCTAGCCAGCATCTTTCTCTCTTTCATTATCAAGCAGAATTCTACACTGCCTGCCTTTGGGCGAGGCAATTCCATAGATATTTCTCATACAACTGCTTACTGCAAAAGTTTTAGACCAGAAAAGGCTTACTTTTCTCACTCTGGGGAAGTAACATAGTGTAAGAAGAAAAAATAGTATGCAAAAGTAGGAGAACTATTTCTGCCATTAACCAAGAAAAGATGGAAACTCTCCAGCATTTGGTCTTTACAATCCAGAAAATAATGGAAGTGCATTGTGGGATCTCTAGTGCCCCATTCAGCTCTCAAAATATGAATTTCCTTCCTTTCCAGTCAGTTAAATATCCAAGTCTTATTATAAAGAGTGTGACCAAAATCTCAAGACCTTCCTCTAAGCTGCATAGTCTGTTAAAAGGAACAAGTTGTAGGGTGACTGGTAAGGAAGGGAGGAAGAAAAGGAAAATTTATATCCAGTTGCTTCTTGACATCTTGCATTGTCCAGGTACTTCAAATAAAGCACTCTTCTTTACAGATCTGATCCTTTCCCTGTGTTCCTCCTGCCAATGAATGACACCACCATCCAGAAACCTTGGAAGCTAAAAATCTCTTTTTTTTTTTAAGTAGGTTCCACCCCCAGCATGGGGTCCAACTTGGGCTCAAACTTACCACCCTGAGATCAAGACCTGAGCTGACATTAAGAGTCAGATGCTTAACCAACTGAGCCACCCATGTAACCTCTCTTTCAATTCCCAAATTAAATCACTAAATCCTGTTCATTTTAGCTGCTAAAATCATGCAACTCTGTTCACATGTCTCAGCTTCATGTATTATAATATTTTTGTTAGATTTTGTGATGTTGCCTACTTAAATGAGATTTGCTCTTCCAGGCAAACGAGTCTCCATTCTACAACCATCAAGTTCTTTCCAAAATATGCCTTCTGGTCATATCATTCCACACCTCAACATTGAAGAAAATTCCTCTGTGACTTTTCATTGCTCTTAGGATAAAGCTAAATCTAACACAATTCTATCCAGTAGAACTTTCTGTAATAATGGAAATGTTCTCCGAATTTTCCAGTCTCATAAACACAACTGAGCATATGAAATGTGGCTAGTTCAGCAGAGGAACTAAATTCTTAATTCTATTTAATTTTAATTCCTTTAAATCCAAATTTAAATAATCACATCATCTAGTGGCATCCACACTGAACACTGTGACTCAAAAATATGTCTGCTGCATCATGTGGTCTCTACCACTTCTCAGGCCCTTTTTCTATACTAAATCCTCTAGCCTCTTGATGTCTCTGACTCACTCCTTCTTTAAGTTTTGCAAATTCTGGGGTGCCAGGATGGCTCAGTGGATAAAGCTGTCTTCGGCTCAGGTCATGATCTCAGGGTCCTGGGATCGAACCCCACATTGGACTCTCTGCTCAGCGAGAAGCCTACTTCCCCCTTTCTCTCTGCCTGCCTCTCTGCCTACTTGTGATCTCTCTCTCTCTCTCTCTATTAAATAAAAAAATTAAAAATAAATAAAAAATTTAAAAAATCTTAAAAAAAAGTTTTGTAAATTCATTTTGATCCCTGCTGCCTCAGGGAAATTTTGCACACCTTATGACCCCTGATGGGACATTTCTTTCTGTCCTTTTTCTCCTAGTTAACACTAATCATACTTCAAATGATCCAAGAGTGAAAATAATTTCCAAGGGAATAAAGAAGCACTCTTCTTCATTGTCCTCACCATAGTTGCAGACTTACATTTAGGTATGTGGTTATTTGATAAAACTAGATGGCAAGTAAGGGTATGGGCCATTGTTGCCTAGAGAGTACTCTAGTGCTTAGCATACAGTAAGTACTCCATAAATATTAATAACATGAAGAAATGACTAATTATTCTGTGGCCTAATAGCATCAATTTGATTTGAATTTTTCTGGTTATATCTTGGGCAAATCTTTGTGTAAATACTAAGCATACAAAGTAGCAACCACAGGAAACTTATCCAATTGCCAGCCTTTTCTCAGAACAACAAGGGAATGGAACTTGAGAGCTTCCTCGGTATTTATTTGGAAATAAATAAAATTTATTTGGAAATAAATAAATTTGGAAATCATCCACTAACATCTGAGGTAAAAGCTCAAACAAACAGTGATTATTGGTATCCAATTTGTCCATAACAACTTAAATTACATTCAGTCTCACAAGTTAGTGAAAAAATCTTTCATAACTTTCACCAATAACCTGAGGTGCACAAATCCCTCTGCTCTTGATATCTTAATTTAATCCCTTTTGAAGTCATTTGTTCTTGTAACTGGCATTTTAATCTCCTGGTGTGCTTCTGGTTGTCCCCATTTCACACTTGTTATCAGCATACTCTTCTGCAGCTTAATGCCTTCAAAGAGTCAAGCATAGTTTTACTGTAACTCAGATTTTTAAGCTTCTTTTCAAGGATCTTCAACTTTTAATCGTTTTCATACCAACAGGCTCAATCCTAATTCCATGAATACATCTTGCCTTTTTGAGGGGACAGGTGCAGTCTGTGCATTCTTCCAGTTTGCCTCCTACCTTGAAAAGAAAGAAGTTGTCTCTCTGATTCTCTAAAGGGCATGTAATACGGACTAGTATACTCTGAATCTACATGAGTGGTCATACAAATTCAGTAATCTACTTGTTATAATTCCATAAAGCACTAGAGATTTTCCAATAAACTTTACATTAAATCTCTTTAGTCAAATGACATGTATGTGAAGGTATGTTATAAGCATTTACATTTGGCCTCTTTTAATATAAATGGGCTATGGATGCATCATGATATGGGCCATACATATGAAAATATATATTTCAACATTACGATATGCTGAACAGCAAATAATACTTGTGCCACCAGTCAACATTCTGAATCCCATCACAATTATAATAATAAAATAATAACACCCATCATTCACTAATATTAAATGAACTATATAATACAGTTCAAACACCTAGTTATAGTACCTTTGGCAAATGTTAAATTCTTTCCCTTTCTTATCTTTTCCATCCTTTTTTTAAATTTAATTTTAGTTTTCAGTGTTCCAAGATTCATTGCTTATTTTCTCATCCTTTTATTACCAACATCAAGAGTTCTATCTTTGTAGGCTTAGACCTGTCATCTTCAGCTGAAAGCAACGATGACATAGTCCTTCACTATCTTCATCCGACCAACTCCTATTTTCTAGCATTACTTTTGTTCACTAAGACCAGGTACTCAGTATGGCTGGACCCCAGGAAACAGCAAGTCTATGGGGTTGACCATTTGGTCTTCAGGGTCTTTCTGCCAGGTTAACTATAACTATTGTACATTACCTTGCCTATTACACCAAATTCCTTTTGCCATTGGAGCAGTAATACCTACATGACCAAAATCATGGCTAGCTCTTTCTATTCCTTTGTTTTGGGGAGGTAGATCCTACGGTCTCCATCCTAAACACTGATCTTATTTTGAATAGATAGGTGACTTGGAAATTCATTTCCGCCCGTCATTGAGTTTAAAGTCTTGCAGGTCATTTGTACTTTTTTTTTTTTTTTAACCATATAACATCTTTGTGGAAAATAACACCAACTAAACCACACCTAAGTTTGCTGTTGTGTGCCAGATTGTCTGGCTGCCTTTGTAAAGGTCAGCCATCATAGCTGGTTAATCAATCTGCTCTTTTGGCCTTATCTTTTATCTTCTCTGTTGTAAGGGCACATGCTTCTGATGTCACCGTATTTCTCTCCATCCTAACAGAAGTATCTTGTTAAAATGAAATCCTTTATGCAACCACTAAGAAATTAGGAGAAATAGGTCCTAGTTTGGAAAGCCTAAGCAAAAATGTGTTTTCCAGTAAAATATAACCATTGGCTATTATATAGATAAAATTATAATAGATACAGAACAAAAATGATCTAGCAATAATTGCTGATATTTCATTTTTAAAGCTAAGAAAAAGAACTTAACTTACTGGCAGATCTTACAAAAAAACCCCTAAAAGTACATAGTTCAACTTTCCCCCCAACATCCATTCCCAACCCCCAGGTCATGAATTCTCTAGGGTCAATGGCAAAGTTTCTATTTTCTGAGTTAATGTAATGACATTTGAACAACCACTGACCTGGAAAATCTGGAAACTCAGTCTCCTACGTCTAATAGCTTTTCAGGTAAAATGCCTGTCCTCTGTAGTGGCAGCACAACACACACTCAGTAGCAGGAATCTATCAGTTTGGCTCACTCCAGAAGAGACCTACAGGACTAGATCAAACTTTAAGATGGAAGCTCAAGCCAGGTGTGTGTTCGCTTGACTTCTCCTACTCTACATTTAAATTCTTTAACCGTAAAGCAACACACTGTAAAATCTGTCCTATCTTCCACCTGTATTCAAATTTGCTAGCCTTCAACCTTTATTGCCATGAAAACAAATTATTCTACACCCTTTGTAGACCAACAATTTCCTGAGATGCTGGGCTTAAGACCTACAGAAGTTTTATAGATACAATTTCAGTCAGTCAATTCAGAACCAGAAGGATAAATGTTTATTATCGTCTGTCTGTAGTTTGTTTGGCCATTTCTTTCTTTCTTTTTTTTTTTTAATTTTTAAACATTTTATTTATTTATTTGGGAGACAGAGATAGTGACAGAGAGGGTGAACTGAGAAGAGAGGGAGAAGCAAGCTCCCTGTTGAGCAGAAAGCTCGATGCGGGGCTTGATCCCAGGGCCCCAAGATCATGACCTGAGCTAAAGGCAGATGCTTAACCAACGGAGCCACCCAGGCACTCCACCTTTGGCCATTTCTAATTAGAATCTCAAAAGAGGCATGATATACTAATATATAGGTCAAATTTCATTACAGTAATTATAATAATAAGCAACCCAAAGATAAACACAGTATTCATTGTAACCAAATGTTTGAACACCCGTCTTAGAAACAACCACCTAAAAATTTACAGTAAAAGGATTTTACTCACTCATCAAAGTTTAAATTCAAAAGGTACTGAAAAAACAGGCTTCTGGCAAAAGATCTATTCTGCCTATTCTAATAAATAAATAAGTTAATGCCACTCTTATTACTGAAATACCTGTTAAATATCCTGTTTCTTCTCATAAATTCAATTTCACATTTGGAAAGCAACTGTGATTATGAAAGAGAAAGAGTTTCAAGTAAATGAAAATTTAGGAATAAACATTTTTATATTTTTAATCCAGTTGTTTTCTTTCTCTTTATATGTATGTTTCCCCCAAGTTCAGATTATAGAAAATTATTATTGTTTTTTTCATCATAATTTCGTGGCAAACCTTTTCCTAAGATTTTAATAATTTTTTAAAACCTTGGTTTTAATAAATGACTTATATTATCTGAAATGGTAATCATACCATATATACACTCCATTATTATATATTTCAGTTATTTCTCATTTAATCTTTACTGTAAAAAAGATTCTGTCAAAATCCTGTATATACATTTTTTTCTATGACTATTTTCTTGAGGTAGATTTCTAAAAGTGGAATTAGTCTTGCAAATAATATCAATACATTTATGATGTAATATATAATGAAAAATTTCTCTTTAGAAAGTTTGTACCAATTCACACTTCTACCACGACTGTATGGGAATGCTTTATTCAATAAACCATCTTCAGTCTTGAGTATTACCTTCAAAATAAAATCTTGCCCCTTTTGAAATATTGAAAAGAGATACTTGTTTATGATTCTTATTAATAAAATATTATAAATTCTATATACTTAATTTCTACAAATTGCTCATATTACTTTCTAATTTTTTTAAATGTGTTCTCTTACTGACATACTGACATAAATGAGATAAATTATTCACCTATTTATCTAATTTATCCATCTATCTAGACACAAAAGAAATCAAATTTAGCCTATTATTTACAAGAATCATTTTTCTAAAATGTCATGTTTCTCTTAATTTAGCTATTTTATTTTTATTTAGTTAAGGTATTTTCAGGTAGCCTTATTTTGAAAGATTTTCTTTTGTGTTGATGTGTTGATATTGATATATTTTCCCAAATTCCTCAATTAAATACAATGTACCTGATAAAGTATTCCTTTTCTATTCATTCTGTGGTCTACTTAAGGTCTACATTCTGCTCCTATAACCAGTCTTTTGCCTTTTATACCAATACCAGATTGCTATGATATTTTTAGTTTTAGAATGCACTTTAATATGAGTTGCAATGGATGAGACACAAAGGAAATATTGATAGATATGTCTTTATCTCAGAGGTTTACCAGCCAAGCTTTACTTCTTGCTTACATGTCATGTCTGTCTAGGTTGGCCATACTGGATGTTTTCATTCCAGAACATTGAAGATTCATGGGCTGAAGGAAAAGACACACAGCTGGCTCTTATTTAGCATTCCCTCTGTTCCTGTACTTCATTGGCCAAATTAAGTCACAGGGCAAGGCTTGAATTCAAAAGGTTGGAACTCCATTATCTTCCTGTAGAGAAAGGTGCAATGTAGCACAAGGTACAAGTCTACACTGAATCAAGTTTAAATAATTTAATTAAGTTCAAGAAAGATCCCATTGCAGTTTGACTAACATTATCCTAAACCCATAAATTAACATAGAAAGAACTGGCATTTTTACAGTATCCAGTTTTCTTTTTTCTTTTTCTTTTTTTAAAGGTTTATTTATTTATTTGACAGAGGGAGAGAGATCACAAGTAGGCAGAGAGGTAGGCAGAGAGGCAGGCAGAGAGAGAGAGGGAAGCAGGCTCCCCGCTGAGCAGAAAGCCAGATGCAGGGCTGATCCCAGGACCCTGAGATCATGACCTGAGCAGAAGGCAGAGGCTTAACCCACTGAGCCACTCAGGCACCCCTACAATATCCAGCTTTCTTATCCAGATATACATTTCTTTTCATTTATTCAAATCTCATCCTCAAAACTCTCAGCTAAGTTTCCAAATTTTTAATATTTCTAAGAAAATTATTCATTTTATTCAGTTTATAATAAATAGGTTTTGGATATTTTAGTGCAATAATGAATTGAAAGAATTTTCCAATTATAATTTCAATTGCTTAATGATAGTGTGAGGGAAAAGTCATTTAAAAAATGCTGATACCGTATCTACCATTTGGTTTCATATTCCTTTTAATTCGGAATTGTAAGTGATTCCCTCAGGCTGTGCTGTTCAATATAGTAGCCACTTGCCACATTTGGTAATTTAAATTTAAAGTAATTAATATTAAATTAAATTAAATATTCAGTTCCTTGGTCACACTTGCCATATTTCAAATGCTTAGTAACAACATGTGGTTAATAGCTACTGCTTTAGACAGGCACTTGCTGGATCTTTCTGTCATTGCAGAAAGTTCTATTACACAGTGCTGCAGTAGAACTTCCTAATTTTATGACCCTATTATCTGTCTATAATTTAAATTTTTCTTCCTTCTAATACTGGTGATTTTTGTCATTTCTCTTTGTTTTCTGTTATTTTGTCCACAACTGTAAGCAAAATGTGCATTACTGGCAGTGATAGAGTTTTGCATAAATCACGAATTTTTATTAATTTTCTGTTTTTGTTAATTGAAAATAAACCATCATCCTGGAATGTCATGTATAGCTGTGTGACCCAAATGGTTTTCCCAAATTCTACCTATTCATTGCCATTTATTTCCTAGGCATTTTGTTATTAAAAGTGGTAAAGAAAGAAGCATGATAAAAAAGAAAGAAGGTGCCAATGAAAACAGTATTCTGTCTCCAATATTAGTACCAAAAGAAAAGACACTATCCAGTTTTTTGATAGGTACAGACATACAGTGGGTCTCCAAGATAAATGGGAAATTGAAAAGGAATGAAACATTCCACTTACTGCTCTCAATCAAAGCATGTGGCAAAGCATAGATTGCAATTCTCAATGAAATTCCATTGATGTTATCATCGGTGAATTATCCTCTTCTAATTCTACCTTCCCATATTATAGTATTATATTTGCTTAGTTTTTAGGTATCCTGCATTTTCTCTTCCTTTTTTGTGTTCACAGATCATTTTTCAGTTGAAGATAATGAATGATAAGCTTCATCAGAGTTGTTACTAACCAAACACCACACTGAACAAGGAACTCGTGTTGATTGAATATTATATACTCAGAATTTTCCTTCACTCACAGTTTTTGTAGATAAATGGACATGTAGGCCTATAAATATTTATTGACAATAAACTTAAGAGCTAATGACTGTCATTTACTTAACCTTGCTTTGTGTACAAGGCATTTACTAAGCTTTTAAATCATACTTCTGATAGCTTAAACATCAAATAATATTTTTAAATACCAACCCATTTTAAACTGAAGAAAATAACTCTCAGATTTAGTAATTTTCCCAAGATCATAGCAGTAGTACCTGTAGAAGCAGGAATTTGAAACTAAATCTATTTAGCTCCAAAGTGCTTATTTTTATTGACAAAAATGAATTTTGTGTATGTGTATGTGAGTGTAACCTTTTATGATAAAATTGATAAATGACATTGTATAGTGGAATTTAATTAGGGTATATTTAAAGGAAACATTTTTAAGCTTTACTAGGAAATGCAATAGAAAGGTTTTCAGACATAAAACACAAAAATAGTCTTTGGTTCCCTTGTGAAACACAGGTGCATTGAAAATCTAAGATTAAATTTTCCTGTATTAAAGATATTTTTTAATATGACTTGTGATTTTGTCACCATCTTGGGAATATAAAGGGAGGGGGATATTTGAAATAAAAGGAAATATATATGCATAAAACACTTTTTATTCTCTGAATTTTTTAAAAGATTTTATTTATTTATTTGACAGAGAGAAAGAGATCACAAGTAGGCAGAGAGGCAGGCAGAGGGAGGGGGGAAGCAGGCTCCCTACTGAGCAGAAAACCTGATGTGGAGCGGAATCCCAAGACCCTGAGATCATGACCTGACCCAAAGGCAGAGGCTTTAATCCACTGAGCCACCCGGGCGCCCCTATTCTCTGAATTTTATGCTTACTCTGTAATTGGGCAACTGTGATAATCAAAACTTCTAGCTCCAATAAAACTTTCCAGAGGTAAATTTTTTTGGTGCATATTGATCATGATTCTCATTATAATGCCTTATTTAAAGTGATTATTTTCTCCCCAAATGTTTACATTAATGGTTCCATAAATATCAATAACTACTAACTACACCTGTGTAATTGTCCTATGGGAGACTAAATCGATGCTACTATCTCATTTTATTAATGCAAAGTACTTTTTTCATAAGTAAATTCACATCCATGAAAATCCTTATGTTACCTCCATAATAAAGCATATTAAAACTCATTTGTAAAATCTTCATATAGAACTTTCTCAGAGACAATATGAAAAAGCATTTTGATCAACACTGCAAAAAGAAAAGTTTCATTTTTGGCATTAAACTACACTATGAGTAAGTATATTTCATTTTAAATGTTTCTATTTCTCTAATTTTAAATGCTCATGAAATTGTATTCAATGGCACAAAATTAGTGATTGATATTAAACACCAAATTTAGGAAAATTCAACCTAATCATAAAGGTTACTTCTAGACGTATATAAGAAATTTCTCTGCTCCTTTCTCTCTTTTTGGGAAAGCATGTGAGCATAGAACAAAAAGTCTGAGGAGAGAAATGTATGATTTAGGGGTGAGAACTAAGAAGTACCACTCCCACTAGACTGTAAGCTTCATGAAAGCAGGAACCACATTTGCCCTTTGTAAGACATCATCATAATAATCCTGCCCTTGATAAATATCTGTTCAATGAGAGAATAGCCAAATGAATGACAAGTGACATACACCTACCTCTATACAGTTTAAATTAGTAAAAAAATTTTAAATAAATCATATTTTCAAAATTCAATTTTTTGTTTATTTACTTTTGTTTTTGCCAAACATTACCACTTCACCCTTATTCCCCAGTCCTAATTATGAGTCTGTTCTTTTTTTTTCCCCAAATATGTTTATTTTATTTTTTCAGTGTTACAAGATTAATTGTTCATGCACCACATGAACCCAGAGCTCCATGCAATACGTGACCTCCTCAATACCCACCACCAGGCTCACCCAACCCTCCACCCCCACCCCTCCAAAACCCTCAGTTTGTTTCTCAGAGTCCACAGTCTCTCATGTTTCATTGCCCCCTCCGATTTCCCCCCATTCACCCTTCCTTTCCTTCTCACGATGCCCTCCATATTTTTCCTTATGCTCCACACGTGAGACCATAAGATAATTAATCCTCTCTGCTTGACTTATTTCACTCTGCATAATCTCTTCCAATCCCGTCCATGTTGATATAAAAGTTGGGTATTCATCCTTTCTGATGGAGGCATAATATTGCATTGTATAGATGTACCATATCTTCTTTATGCATTCATCCGTTGAAGGGCATCTTGGTTCTTTCCACAGTTTGGTGATTGTGGCCATTGCTGCTATGAACATTGGGGTACATGTGGCCCTTCTTTGTACTGCATCTGCTTCTTTGGGGTAAATACTCAGTAGTGCAATCGCAGGATACTAGGGTAGCTCTTTTTTTAATTTCTTCAGGAATATCCACACTGTTTTCCAAAGTGGCTGCACCAACTTGCATTCCCACCAACAGTGGAAGAGGGTTCCCCTTTCTCCACATCCTCTCCAGCATTTGTTGTTTACTGTCTTGTTGATTTTGGCCATTCTAACTGGCGTAAGGTGGTATCTCAGTGTGGTTTTGATTTGAATCTCCCTGATGGCTAAAGATGATGAACATTTTTTCATGTGTCTGTTAGCCATTTGTATGTCTTCTTTGGAGAAGTGTCTGTTCATGTCTTCTACCCCTTTTTTGATGTGATTATCTATTTTGTGAGTGTTGAGTTTAAGGAGTTCTTTATAGAACTTAGATATCAGACCTTTGTGTGTAGTGTCATTTGTGAATATCTTCTCCCATTCTGTGGGTTGCTTGTTTGTTTTGTTGACTGTTTCCTTCACTGTGCAGAAGCTTTTTATCTTGATGAAGTCCCAAAAGTTCATTTTCGCTTTTGTGGCCCTTGACTTTGAAGACATGTCTTGAAAGAAGTTGCTGTGGCTGATGTCGAAGAGGTTACTGCCTATGTTCTTCTCTAGCTTTTCAATAGATTCCTGCCTCACGTTGAGGTCTTTTATCCATTTCGAGTTTATCTTCGTGAGTCTGTTCTCCATAAGTCTCTCCCACCTCTTATATCTACTTCTGATCTTGTGCTATTGCTTACTAAGGTATGCTTTCTTTGGGATGTTTTGAGGTTACCCATATACTGTGAAGTAAATTGAAAAAAATGCCTATTCTCAGCACTCAGATGGCTGAGATAATCTACTTACACATATCACACACTCATTCACACCCTTTTATACACACATAGTCACACTTTAATCCCCATGTAAATAACATAGGTAACAGTAAGCATTTATTGCTTATAAAGTATTGTCTAGCAAATATGCTTTTATCGTACTTGTACACTTGTTTTGCATGGCAAATATACTTGTAATATATAATAAAGTATGTATAGTAAGTATACAAGTATTTATTGTAAGCATTTGTGCTTATTTCATGCAAGTTGCATATAACAGTGATTATAGCCTCAGAACCTTGCAGGCACAGTTTACAGTCGTGCTGTCAACACACCTAAGGTCCAGAGCAGCTGAATGATTACTTGAGATTACACAGCTGGTAAGTAGTCAAACCAAGCTTCACAGGCATTCAGGAATGCTTTTTTTTTTTTTTAAGATTTTATTTATTTATTTGACAGAGAGAGAGAGAGAGATAACAAGTAAGCAGAGAGGCAGGCAGAGAGAGGGGGAAGCAGGCTCCCGCTAAGCAGAGAGCTCAATGCGGGGCTCAATCCCAGGACCCTGAGATCATGACCTGAGCTGAAGGCAGAGGCTTTAACCCACTGAGCTACTCAGGTGCCTCTCAGGAATGCTTTTAACTCTGACTTTATACTGTATGTTGTCAGGGTGGAAAACTTCTGTGCCACATTTGGAGCCTGTTTTTTTTAAGAGCTAATTATTTTCTTTTCCATCTCAGATTACAATCTTTATGAACATTAAATAATTGTTGAATGAGCAAATAAATGAATATTAAACTTATCTCTGAAAGATATTGTTCACTTGGGATGTGGATTTTGTTTATTTATGAAATATATTTGCCTTGGTAGTAGGAAAAGAAGTAAAGT
The DNA here is from genome assembly GCA_028533885.1 of Nasua narica. Classification (NCBI taxonomy): domain Eukaryota; kingdom Metazoa; phylum Chordata; class Mammalia; order Carnivora; family Procyonidae; genus Nasua; species Nasua narica. The sequence goes on along the minus strand of CM052802.1, from coordinate 41,174,119 downwards.
GAAAGAAATGAACTAAAGCTAAGTACTATTGAGTCAGTCTCCTTTATATCTTGAAACATCACCCTTGGATAGATAGTATTATTTCTATATATATAAAATATACAGATGTGAAGAAACTATGGCTCAGAGAGTTTAAGGAACTTACCATTAATCTGTCTAGTAAGTGGCAAGGACAATATTCAAAAGAAAGTCTGCCTGGTTCCAAAGCCCATGCTCTTAAATCAATTTGCTATATAAATACCACAACAGTATCTGACATTTCCACTTGAGGTTTCAAATCTACACATGAATAACAAGGAGAACTTTCTTTAAGTTCTAGTTTTCCTACTCATGGATTCCAAAAGTTTGAATAGTCATTTCAAAATGTTATGGTGATTTACTTACGGAGAAAAGTAAGGAGTTCAAAGTCATGACATCTAAAATTCGTGCTTGACCTAATGGATGGTTACTCTGAAGTTTACCAGCTCAGTTTCGAAATTACAATTTATTCTGGCTGCAATATCTTTGATTAAGAAATTCAAATGTGGGGGCTCCTGGGTGGCTCAGTTGGTTGAGCAACTGCCTTTAGCTCAGGTCATGATCCTGGAGACCCAGGATCGAGTCCCACATCGGGCTCTCAGCTTCACAAGGAGTCTGCTTCTCACTCTGACCCTCTCCCTTCTCATGCTCTCTCTCACTCTCTCTTTCTCTAATAAAAATAAATAAATAAAATCTTTTAAAAAAAAGAAATGCATATATGCTAAATGTATGAAAATAAGCTATTGTTGCTACTGAAAATTCTACAAAATAGGCTAACAAACAAACAAAAAAGATGCCAATTCATAAAGTTATCAGCTATCACAGTTTGCCTGGGTAAGCAATCCAACATGTACATCTGCATGAGTTTCATGACACAACCTTAAAAGAAAATTGACTATTCTAGCTGAATGATCTTCTTTATAACAATAGTTTTGCTGATATAGAAATTACTTTATATGTTTTAAAATGATTTCACATCTTCTATTCTGTAGAACCTAATCTCTCAATGACAATGACTAAGAATTGATGAATGGTCCAGTAGAGAATTAAATGGTATTTAGCTTTTCCGGAGAGATACGACATTTCAGGTTTAGGATGATTCACCACATGGTTGATATGTCAAGTTTTCCTTTGGGATGTTGTTGCAAAAAATATAATGGAGATATCACTGGTGCATCTGGTGCTGGACTAGAATCTACCTGTCACTCTGGGGTGGCGAAGTAAAAACACTGGCCACCTATTTGACATAGTCTTCTGAATTTTCGGCAAAGACTGCTTTCAAATATCTTGATGTATTCCATATGCCCTGTCAGTGCTCCCTGCTGGCATAGAGAACCTTCCCACTCTGATAATTATTGAAACCATTGGGAGAGTCTTAACTGATCAACAAACTTTTGAGTGTTGACAAAACTTGTGCACAACCCAGTCAATATTTGTCAGGATTAATCCCCTATTTAGGATTCACACTTTACACAGGATACTTTGTTCCTGTTGTATGCTACCTATTCATTGAGCTTTTTAAGAGAGGTTAGTAAAAAGAGAAGAAATCTGCACACTTTAGAGTTTACCTAACTACTTAGAGAAGACACACCCACACAAAGATCCCTGACACTAAGATCAAAGTAGCAAGTGATGACCACTGCTCAGAAGGAAAATTAGACTCAGAATCTGTTATTATTAGGGGTTCACTATAGCCAGCCCTAGGAAATCAAACTAAGGAACTATAAAATAGGGTAAAAAATTGGGATGCCTAGGTGGCTCAGTCAGTTAAGTGTCTGCCTTCAGCTAAAGTCATGATCCCAGGGTTCTGGGATCAAGTCCCACATCTGGCTTTTTGCTCAGTGAGGAGCCTGTTTCTACTTCGCTTGCTGCTTCCCCTGCCTATACGTGCTCTCTCTCTCTGACAAATAAATAAAATATTTTTTAAAAATAAAATGCATAAAATAAAATGGTAAAAAATCAACAGAGATTGGATTCTACATCACAGTTATGATTCAAGAATAACACTAATTTCTCGAAGATGTATATCTGTGACTTAATTTCACATAGAAATGCCCTTCTTTCATGAAGCTAACCCCATGACTTCTTAGATTTTCAAGAAATCTTCTGAGAGAGAATTGTTTAAGCAGAAACAGATCATTGCCCAAATGGCTTCAACTCTCCCTTGATTTTTGGTTCCCCAATTACTTGCTCATTTCTATTTCCCACAATCTGTCCTAGGTCAGACCTTGGATGTGTGCTCATCCAACTCGGCCCATATTTCCGCTAGCCAATCTCCCTTAGCAGGGCTAAAATTTGATATTTGAAAAATAATTTAATAAGAAATAGAAGAAAAAATTAAAGAGATGGGAAAAAAACAGTCCAGCTAATGAAAAACATGTTTTGTTTTGTTTTTTTACCATAGCTATCTCATATTACTTATTAGCTCCGAAACCAAGTACTGAGCTCCTTCCAAATAATTCAGGTTGCCTTTCAAGACGTGAATCTAATAATAAATTCTCTTGAGTATAAGACATTTATTTCTATATAGTATGACTTGATGCAGCCTTAATTATAATTTATATTTTTTCATAGCTATCTCATTTATTTATTTTATCTATAGGGACATTCTGTGTATAAGCAGAATATATAGAAACCACTGCTAACCAAATATATCTCTATCATGGGGTACTTAGAGTAACTAAAATTTCTAAGTTTTTTTCAACATAAGGTACTGAAAGCTTTTGATAAAATAAAATACATCATTTGTCCTTGCTCACTGACCTCTGGTTGAGAATGAACACTAAATATGAGAAGGGGAGATAAATTCGTAATCCACTGGAAAATGTTCTGTTAGATGGCAAACAAAAAGCTTGTTATTTCTGTTGTACCATAAACTCAAAGCAGAACCCAGTTTAAAAAAAACTCTATAAATATTGGGAGAATAAATGAAAACTGGAGACAATTTATATTTCAAAATTAATTGTACATTTTCAGCAAAAAGGAGTCATGAATTATCAGTGATCTCGTGACAGCAAGCTCTAAGTTAATTATAGGTTCAGCATGAGTCAACAATGTAAAGGGAATCTAAGGAAGGCAATGTGACTTTGGACTGGCTAACAATATCATTCGCAATTTGGGCGCAGTAGTGATCAACTCACTAAATTCTACACTAGACACCACTCACTTATCTAAGTGACTTTGTAAGTTATGTAATTAGAAGGTGAGAGTGGTAGATAACACCCAGGACAAAACTAGTTAAGAATCCAGAAACTCTTCAGTGTTACAGACTAAATAGAGCTCCAAAAGTGGAGTCAGAAAGATTAAGTTTGAACACTTTTTGCTTGATGAGAGTTGAACAGTTTTGGTCTAGTCATTTTGTTCCTTTAAGGTCCAGTTTCCTTACCTATACTAATACCATCCCCTTCCTAAAGCTGTTGTTACAACTTACATAATTTGACTTCAAATTAAATTATGTAAGTTGTAACATGCTAAGCAAATATAATAGGAAAAATAGTTGATCCAGTCTTGAGCATATAATAGCATACTGTGTGAGAAGGAGAAGTTTGTTACTTATAATTTCATAGTGTTTCAAGCAGGAGTAATAAGCGAAAGTGAAGCAGATTTGGCTTAATGAATGAAAGAACATAATAATGACTGATAATGTATCAATAATATTGCTAGTTGCCTCAAAAAAGTAATAGGCTTCCTCTCTTACGAAGAATTCAGAGAGAAACTAGATAAACACCTGGATAGGATAGTTGTGAAAGAATTTATTGTATGGTTGTGAAAGAGTTTACCAATATGATGAGGTTTTGTTAGAATACCAGTATGAATTTCCAAATCACTCAGTTAAGGATAATTGTACATTTGATACCAACTATAATTAATACTAACTGGAGGCACTAACACTTAGGAGTCACCAAACATATTCCCACGAGCCCAGACTATTTGTACAGTCCTTTACAATTTTCAAAGCCATTTTATATACATACTTTTCATGGAAAATAAGAGAATATCTTTTTAAGACCTATTTCTCCTAT
>CM052802.1:41154173-41169579 GCA_028533885.1 Nasua narica | reverse complement strand
AAAAAAAGGATCAGGATGTAAAGATATAAAACTTATTTAGCTCAAAATATCAGAAAAACAGTAATTACTCTTGCTAACCACCAATAGTGACTTTGTTTTGATTGCTTCAGAAACTGCCTTCCCTTTCTTGATAGTCTTTGTAGCTGCTTAAGTATATTTCTTCAAGATAGTAATCCTTATTTTCATCACTGTCAAATGTATACCTCACTTGGATGGATCAATTGAGATGACAGAGAATGTTTCATTGATACTGTTTTTACAAAAGGCATCTCTGGTTTTGTATCCTTCTACTTGACTATTGATTGATTATATTCCAATTTTAGTATATGTGCTGCCGAAGCGAGCACTTGATTGATTATATTCCAATTCCTCAATTGTCTTCACCTTCATTTTCTACCAAATATTTTTCAAAACTCAATTTGGATAAGAAATATCACTCAAAAAAATTGTAGGTGCTATTCAGTGTATATACATGACTATCACCTGAGAGGCAGAAAATGCCCATAAGCTTTTTGTCAGTAATGAGTGCTCACACAAATAGCCTGGTTTTAGAAATAGCGATAAAACCTTTGTTTTCTTTCTTCCAATCAGTTACGAGACTTTAGGATTTTCCTGACTTCTTTTTTTTTTTTTTTTCTCGCGGTGGCAAGGGTGGGATTTTCCTGACTTCTTAAAAGGAAAATATCTGTTTGCTATTTTACTTAGGCTCTTGGACAAGAAATTCAAACTTCCCATTGTAGAAATTTTAGGGGAAAAAACAAAAAACAAACTGACCTGAGTTTAAAAACTGATGAAAATAACTGAAGCAAACACACATATGAGTACTTCTATGTGCCAGATTCTACCTACATAGCACATATATTATTAATACTCCTCCAAATGCTATCAAGTATGAGCTACAGCTCTCTCCACTTTACAGATGGGAACATTGAGGCTCAGATATGTAACCACAGTGATGATTCAGAAGCTTTTCCAAAGTCACAAATCTACCAAGCGTCAAAGATAAATTTGAACCTTGGCAGTCTGAGTCCACAGTCTATATTCTTAACCACCACGTTTTATACATTGTTCAACACAGTGCCTAGAACACAGATCATCAACAATACAAATATTCATTCTCTTACTTTCTTTCACCTTTCGGAATCTATGTAATCAGTTCTTGTAAATGTGCTTTTAGTTATCACCCTTACTTATGTCCTTTGAAAGTTGTGAAGCAGATGATCATATTCCCCAGGCCTGAACAAAATCCACCCTGTATCACCCATGAATTTGCTACAAAATAGACAGAAACACTACACATCATAATTCTATTTGCAAATCTTCTAGGTCATCAAAATCCTGCACTGGTGGTGTATATGGAAAATTTGGTAGGATTTTCCCCCAAGGAAAAAGAAAGTTAGTGGCTAGAAGAAAACATTTGGAATCTTTGTTGAGACAAGAGAAACATAGAAAACTTCTCATTTTCAGGACAAAATTTCTCTTAATTGCACTTTTTTTGGTGATAAGGGGTAGTTATTTCCAAATAACATCCTAATTTGTACTTTCTTTCTCTCTCAGAAAATAATTATGAAGATATAGAAATGGGAGAGAACTTGAATTTAGCCATCTAAATTTTAAATATTTAACTGCCTCTGACATACATTATTTTCATTCAATCATTCATTAGGCAAGGATTTCTTCAGGGTTGCTGGGCATTAAAGTTGGTATGGAGATAGAATAACAACCAGTGCACTACTACTACTACTCTTAAGGGACTATAGAATATTAGGGAAGACATAGGAATAAATATGAATAAACAGATAACATTATTATAGTGTGATACAGGCCCTAGTAGATGCTGTGTTTGTATAAAGAATAGACATCCCACTTATCATCTTTAAGATGAATAAGAGATAGTGAGCAGAGGTGAGAAGAAGGAAAGGGAACATCCTATGCAAAGTCCTTGAGTCTAGAAAGACTCAAAAGTATATGGTGTGTCAATACTTTTAGCTTTTGTGTGGTGAGCTTTGATTTTCTTTTCCAATGGTTTAAGCACTATGTCTCCAGTAAAACTTCACATTTAGGAAATGACTGACAATTTATTCTCTCCCTCCATACAAATTCACACCCTTGCAGTAGTCTTTCCATTTCCAGATGTTATCCTCAGGATGGCTGTACTTGTTGTGAACACTCAGTATTTCAACCCGTTTCCCTTCCTATCTATGATTTGGCATCAAGTTTGAAGCCATTATTGAACATGTTAGTGTTATAATTAACTGAAAATGATTGAAGCACATTTTTAAATGTCCTTTAAAAAGAGAGTGAAGCCTGCCAGGGTCACAATTGACAAAATATGCAGTGATAAAAGAGACATTTGGGCTGGACTTGGCAAATAGATGATCTTTCATTTGCTGAAAATGAGATAGTTCTCTGCTATTTCTTTAGAACACAAATGCCTCATGTGCTATTTGATAGCTATTAGAATTGGAAAATTGTCTCTTTCCCACTCTTTAAGCCTGGCTATAAAGTACGGTGGCAGTAAGACCCAAGTGTGTATTGAGTCAGATGGAATTTTACCATCTGACATTTGGGCTACAGTGCTTGAATCTGTGAATACTTGACCATGAGCCCCTGGGTGATTAAAAAAAAGTTCCTGAGTACTTTAAAATGTTCATAACTTATCTGCCATAATAAAATTTGTGCTACAATTGCTTATTAAACCACCAATTGATTTTTAAGGTGTATTTTTCTAGCCACATAACATTGAATCTTCATGTACCTCACTTTTTCCTGAAATAAACGTTCTTAAAAGATCTTTGCATTTTCTGTTTAATAGGACCGACTCAAATCTCTACTACTTTAATCTGCTTTTCTCAATGCTTTCTATAAATCCATAGTTTTCTCCTAGTAGCATCTTGTCTTTTATTTGGCTTTGTGTTTGTACCTACTGCTCGGTGAGAGGGACACCAGTACTTATGATATTGCAAAGGTAGAGTCATGGATATGCTAATATAAGAGAGTACTATGAAGTACTTTTAAGAAAAAAAAAAATATCCTTGCTAGTGAGTTAGAGACTTCTGGTCAACTTAACAAGAACGAGGTCTTAAGCCTGAAAGCTTTTTATTTCCTGGAAGTTTTATCATTGTTACTTAATATGACATTTTTACCCCATGTTTGGTTCTCCCAGACCTGAGCTGCTTCTCATACATCTCCTTGGATGCTGTTACTCCTGCCCAAAACAACACTATCTCATCTATGATGTCTTTTGAAGGCAGCTCCCCAATCTCTATGTGTTCCCACTGAAGGACATGCTGCTTAGCACTTCTTTCCCATAGTATTCTGTTCTTATTCTGCCTTCTTTTTGGGGATGAAGATATGATTACATGAGATGAATAGTGTTATGGAGACTACTAATTTCTTATATTTATTTTCCTCTTCTTTCTTACTAACAGAATATTAATTTAATGGAATGATGGTGAGGCACTGGCCTTCAAAACCATTTTACCTAGTCTCCCTTATAGGTAGGGATGTCGATAAAATGTGAGAGAAGTCATTGTTTGGGGTTTCAGAAAAGTCCATATACCTCTTTTTCCTTTCCATTTTTCTGCCTGAAACACTAGACATGATAAACAGAGTTCTAGAAGAAACATTTCGTGTAACTTTGAAGAAGGAAGCAATGACTGCAACTTCAGAAGCAATGTGCTAAAGGTAGCATAAGAGAAAATAGAAGGAGTCTGGGTCCCTGATGACTTTCAGAGCTTTTATATTAGCTTTGATGCCTCTATATATGGGCTTTTTCTAGAATAATACCCTAGGTTAAGATATGGTATTCAAGTTTCTATTACTAGCAGCCAAACAATTCCTAAAGGATACATAGAGCAAGTAGTTAATACAATAGAGCAAGTAGTTAATAAACTACTTTGCTCAGGAAATCAACTCTCCTTTCCCCATTCTCACTATCTACTTCCATGTCTCTCATCATATATCATAAAATTAAGGAGTCATTGGAATTTATAGCCCACAGGTTTTTGAAGTAGTACATGAGAATCATCTCAAGCCACACAGTATTATTATTAGGATGGTGAAGAGGAGAGAAATTGAAATGAAACAAGCATTCCTTTTAAGTGATACTGTAGACCAAATTGTACTGTTTACCTCTTTTGCTAGATGTACTTAGCAAGATAGATACTATCATACTGACTTTCCCAGAAAAGCAAAGAGAATCAGAGAACTTAAGTAGCCTCCAAGGATATGTAGCACAGTGTTTCCAGAGCCAGGATTCAAATTTTCATGTCACGTCTCCAAAACCCTTACTCTTTTGGCTTTAGTAAATACCCACATAAAAATCATGATATTTTCTATTGTTTTTTCTTTATGTTTTCATCATATATATGTAATGTAGATATCATATATATGTACATGGTATAAATGCACATATCTCACCAGAGCTCAACAAATTAGAAAGAATAGGAATATCCACTTTTTATTTTTCAACAAAGTGGCAACTTCTGCATCTCATTAGACTTAGTTATAAATCATAGCATCCCCATATGAACTGTAATAAAATTAGATGAGGAAGAATCTCACTGAAGTGGATTAACAAGGACACCAGATGTGAAGAAAGTGGAGAAATGAATGAATGAACATCTTATCCTTATTAGTCACACAACTCTAGATTTGTAAAGAAATAAGAGTTTTAAAAACATCAAGCAGATTGTCTTGCTCCTGAAATCACAGAAAACTACTGATACTTGAGAAATGTAAAAACCAGGTCCTATATTTTCAGTAATGGTAAGAAAAAAAAAATAGCAAGGTCAGTAAGATATGCTGACTTGTGGCCAAAAATGTGAACATTTATTAACCTTTGCCATATGCAAGGACCTGCTCCAAAATTGAATCAGACACAGTGCCACAGTTAACAGTCATGCTATTAATCAGTTCCACTGTTGTTTTCTTCTTTTTTTTTTGAAAGTCATTTTTATTTAATGTGCCTTAGATGCTGCAAAAGTGGAAAATTATTTAGTGGTTGCCCATGGGTGAGATAGGAAACAACTTTGAAATCTTAATGATGCAACTTGCAATAAAGTTATTAAAGGGCATGGGCTTGAGGGGAGGAAGTCACATCTAAATTTGAATCCTGGCTCTAGAAGTAGCAAGAGCTACAAGGGCCAAGAGGTGAAACAAGAATTAACTACAGGAATAGAGTGAAGATCCAAGTCACTTTGTTGTGTTCACGATAGAGCTGAGCCCTCACAATGTCCAGGAATGTAGATGCAGTCCTTAAAGCTTTGGATAAAAAAGAGATAGAGGTGAGAATGTTCCTGAGAGAGGCTTATCCTGAAAAGTGGCTTCACAAAAAGACTACATTTTTAAATAATTCATGTTTCTAACAGAGAAGGGAGACTTTAGCTGTTGAACAAGACCTGTCCCAGCTCCCCACAGAACCACCTTCTTAAGAGCCCAGGAGTGCCTATGGAAAGAGAAAGCACTAACATTTAAACAAAAGGAAAATAAGTCAGTATTAAATTCCAAACTAAGACCCTGAAAGTAAAAATGATGAAAATAAAACGAACGACATTGTAGTAGTTAAATAAAACACCCCAAGAAAAGTTGTTAATAAAGAATGTGACAATTTTAACCTAATATTTAAAAATTAGTTATGAAAATTTTAAAAGTCATAAATATAAAAGCTTTGAAATGATTTGACTAAATAACAGAAGGCTATGATTCCAGAAGTAAGGGACCTAGGGATGCCGGGGTAACCCTGTTGGTTGGTTAAGCATCTGACTCTTGATCTGGCTCAGGTCTTAATCTCAGGGTCATGAGTTCAAACCCTGCATAGGTCCCCAGGCTGGGTGTGGAGCCTAGCTAAAAAAAAAATTAAAAATTAAAAAATATGTATAAATAAAAAAAAATAAGGGACCTAGAGGAAGAATGAAAAAAATAAAATAGAGCAAAACGTTAAAACCAACACTAAATAGCAATTCGAAGCAGATAGAGATAAAAGAAATCACAGGGAGGGAATGAAAGGAAAATAAATAAATAACAACAACAAAAATAGTCAAGGATAGTTTGGAAAAAATGTAACAGACATAAAAGATATGCAAAAAGATCCAATGTATGCCTAATGGAGTCCCCAAAGAGGAAGTGCAACACAACAAAGCATAAGAAATAGTTATAACATAATTCTGAAAGCTTTCTTAAAATAAAGAAGATTGGAATCTGAAAGTTATAAAGGTCGACTGTCAACCTTGGAAATCTAATCAAAATAATCAAAACTGAGACAGTTCTTAGAACACTTAAACTTTAAATATAAAGAAAATAATTTTTTGAGATTTGGGAAAAGAGTCAGTTAAAAAGAAAAATGTCAGAATGGCATCTGAGAGAGAACTCTGATATCTTATTTCACTGAAGTATAGGCTAAAGATGATGTTTTTAAGATATTCAAGAAAAGAAAATGTTGGTCAAGTATTTTATATACTGTGAAAGCCACATGCATATATTAATGAATTTTTTTTAACTTGGAAAATATTGTTGGAATGAACCTCTCTTGAGAATTCTATTAGAGAACAAATTTCTGGTATTTTAAAATGATCAACAAATGTTGACATATGTTTGGGGTGAACAGTACATATGTTTATGGGGGGATTTAAGACTAAAAAATAATGAGGAAGAGATGGTAGACTATGTTGTCTTTTTAAATATAGACCAAGATAATAATAGTGACTAAGTAAAGGAGAAAGGGGGAAGGGAGAAAGATTGTTGTTTATAATAAGATGGTAATATATAACATTTTTTTAAAAGATCTTATTTATTTATTAGGAAAGAGAGAGAGTGAGAGAGAGCATGAGAAGGAGAAGGTCAGAGTGAGAAGCGGACTCCCTGTGGAGCTGGGAACCCGATGTGGGACTCGATCTCAGGACTTCGGGATCATGACCTGAGCTGAAGGCAGTTGCTTAACCAACTGAGCCACCCAGGCGCCCAGTAATATATAACATTTAAAGAAGAATTGGCTAAGGATTTTATATAAGGACATTAGTATCAACTGCAACTTGGAAAAATGCAAACTACCCATCATAAAAGTCCCACTCTAAAAAATTTTTAAAAGCCCAGGAAAAAATAAAATAATACAAAATTTTATATGAAGATTAAATATACCATGGAACAAAATGACAAAATTAAAGACACACTTTGGGTAGAGTTTTACACACTCCTCCAATACCTGGGCACATGAAATGGAAAATAATTGAGTAAAGATATTGAGATATAAATGATATAATCAATAGTGTATCAATTTCTGCTCCCCAACAATGGGAATCATATTTTTTCACATGTATATGAAATGTTTTATGAAAATTGTTTGTTAAGCCACAAGCAAAAAAAACTCAGTAAAATTTTCTAAAAAACTGTGAATAAGACAAACAGCATTTCTCTGATCACAATGTAATAAAATCAATATTAAAGAACTTTACACTTGCAAACTTAGGAGTGCAGGATTAAATATATCTAGGATCAAAGGGGGAAATACAAAATTAATCTGCAGTTTCTAAAAAATAATGATCAAAATATATGGAATTCTTTTTTTTAAGATTTTATTTATTTATTTGACAGAGAGAGAGATAGATCACAAGTAGGCAGAGAGGCAGGCAGAGAGAGAGGTGGAAGCAGGCTCCCTGCTGAACAGAGAGCCCAATGTGGGGCTCAATCCCAGGACCCTGAGATCGTGACCTGAGCCGAAGGCAGAGGCTTAACCCACTGAGCCACCCAGGCGCCCCTAGAATTCTTAAGATGTAGATAAAACAAGAAAATATAGCTTAAATATTTATATCAATTACAATTAGAAAAAGATTAAATAAATAAACATCTAACTTTAAAAGCTGGTTACGTATCTCAGCTCAGGTCTTGAGCTCAGGGTTGTGAGTTGGGGCCTGTGTTGGGCTTCACATTGGGTTATGGAGTCTACTTAAAAACAAACAAAAAAGAAAAACAAAACAAAACAAAAAACCCCACAAGAATTAAAAAGTTACCTGAAAGGCAATGAAAAAGAAAGAAATAAGTAAGGATGAAGAAAAATAATGAGTAAGAAAATGGCAAAAAGAACTAAATAACCTATATTTGAAAAATGATCAACATAAATATAACATAGCATTTCTAGGCAAATACATTTGAAGATACACATAAAATAATTACCAAAAGTAATCTTAATAAAGATGCAATGTCTAAATATATAAATTTCTATATAAAAAAATAAACTTTCAGAGATTCCCCCACAAAAGTGAACCATGCCCAGAGGTTTGTAACAGACCTTTAAAGGTCCTGTAGTTCCGAATGTGCTGAAATTATTCTGGAGCATACTAGAAGAAGAAAAACTTTGAAAGCCAATCTGATAAAAAATTGAATCAAATAATACTAATGAATATCAATGTCAAAACTTAAATGAAATATTAGATAATAAAATCTTACATGATATTTACATATAATTTATATTGTCCAAAGAAATTTACTCATAATGGCGAGAAAATTGATCAACATTTACCAAGAAGGCTTTCATGTTCTCAGCATGACTAAGTAGATTTCTTCCTATTATAGGCCTCTGAACTTCTTTTTCTTAGAGAGTTTACTTTAGAAAATTTATAATTGCAAATCCCTTCTCTGACCTTTAAGAGTACAGATAAATCATCTCCCAACCTCCTGCCAGTTTCACAGCCCAGCAATGTTTTTCTCAAGGACCTGGCAGCTATCCCTTTGAAATGTAATCATCAAGAAAGAGGTCTCCTATCTCCTGAGAAGGTAGGGGATCAACTTCCATAAGTTATAAAGAGCAAACACAGATGGTCTAATGACATGGACCAAGCTTACCCAATGTCTTCCAGGACTTTTTCACTAACTTCCCAGTGCTTAAAAATACTCTATGTTTTGTTTCAACTGAGTTGGATTCAATCTCTTTCTTATTACACTTGTCTTGAATTAAAGTCTTCCTTGACAGTTTAACTACATCGGATGTAATTTTTCTTTGATGAGATATGTATCATCTTAAGATATTTAAGAAGAAGGGCACCTGGGTGGCTCGGTTGGTTGGGCGGCTGCCTTCGGCTCAGGTCATGATCCTGGAGTCCTGAGATCGAGTGCCGCATCGGAGTCCCTGCTCTGAGGGGAACCTGCTTCTCCCTCTGACCTCTCCTCTCTCATTCTCTCTCTCTCTCTCTGTCTCAATAAAATAAAATAAACCTTTAAAAAAAAGATATTTAAGAAGAAATATTATATGGCTATTTCCATAGATACCAATGAAAGAATTTTATAATTCAACACAGATTCTTCATAAAAGAATGAACAGATAAAAATGAATCTATCCATATATAAATGGATACATACACTTATATCAAGCCACTAATGTAAAGTATGGAATAAAATAAGATGCTCACTGACAATGAACAAAATAAATATTCAGGAAAAATGAACAAAAAGAAAAAAAAAGACAATGAACAGAAATAAACAATTCTAAATCATAAGAATTCGTAACCCAAGAGAATAAACAATAAAACTAGTGCAAACAATGAGATAATTTAAGGAAGGTGAGTATTAAGCTGGTATACAGAAATTAAGAGTCTTATATATACAGACAAGCCATTAAAACTTAAAATGGTAGGGGCGCCTGGGTGGCTCAGCTGGTTAAGTGTTTGACTCTTGATTTTTGACTCAGGTCATGATCTCAGGGTCCTGGGATTGAGCCCCTCATCAGGCTCTGGACTCACTGAGGAATCTGCTTGGGGATTTCTCTCCTTCTTCCTCTTTCCCTCCCCCACTCAAATGCTTTCTCGCTCTCTAAAATAAATAAATAAATCTTTTAAATTTTTTTTAAAAATTAAATGGTAAAACATTTACAATAGTAAATATTTTGAGATGCCTAGGATAAAATTAGCAAGAATTTTCCAGACCTACCTAAGGAAACATTAAAACATCTTTGAAAATTATAAAAGTAGACTTGAATAGAAAGGACTTTTATGTTTTTGGAACTCTCAATTTCATTAAGATCTTTATTCTCTGAAATTGGTATACAAAATCAGTATGATCCAACTAGAAATACCAGCAGTTCCTTTTTAAATTGAAGATATAGTCACTGATTTTAAAGTTCATATTAAAAATAATCAAGGAAACAGTTTGCTGTCCTCCTTATGCTATTTATTTTTGCTTTTGTTGCATGTACTTTAGGTGTCTTATTCAAACAATAATTGTGAAGACCAATGTCAAGGAGCATTTTAACCTAGGTTTTCTTCTAGTAGTTTTATTATTTCAGGTCTTACATTTAAGTCTTTAGTCCATTTCAAGTTAACTTTTGTGAGTGGTATAAGATAGGCATCTAGTTTAATTCTTTCTCAAATGAATATCCTGAAACAATTTATTGGAGAGGTAAACTTTTATTCCTAAGTATTTTATTGCTTTTTTATTCTATATTATACATGACATTGATTTATTAATTTCTCTTTCAGATAGTTTGTTGTTAGTGTATAGAAACACAACTGATTTTGTATATTGATTTTGTATCTTGCAAAACCTTACTGCATTAATTTATTAGTTCTAATAGTTCTTAGGATTTTCTGAATATAAGAACTTATAGTCTGCAAACAATTTTACTTCTTTTCCAATTTGAGTGTCTTTTGTTTCTTTTTTCTTGCCTCAATTCTGTGACTAGGACTTCCAGTACTACGTTGAATAAGAGTGGTGAGCACAAACATCCTTCCTTGTCTTAGAGATATTCTGATCTTAAAGAAAAAGCTGCTTTTAGCATTTCACCAAGTATGAGGTTAGATATAAGCTTATCATTATGACATTTATTCTGTTGAATTATATTTCTTCTATACCTGTTTATTGAGTGTTTTACTATGAAACTATGTTAAATGTTGTCAAATGCTTTTTTTGCATCTATTGAAATAATTATATAATTTTATCCTTTATTCCGTTAATGTAGTGTATCACATTTATTGATTTTAGTATGTGAAACCATCTTGCATCTCAGAGATAAATTCCATTTGTTCATGCTGTATAATCCTTTAATTTGCTGTTAAATTCAATTTGCTAATATTTTGTTGAGGATTTTTGCATCTATGCTCATCAGAGATATTAGCTTGTAATTTTCTTTTCTTGCGCTATCTTTGTCTGCTGTTGGTATTGGGATAATGCTGGCCCCTAAAATTATTTTGGAAGTATTTCTTTCTCTTCAATTATTCCAAAGATTTGAAAAGAATTGGCATTAATTCTTCTTTAAAGGTTTGGCAGAATTAACCAGTGAAGCCATCTGGTCCTTGGCTTTTCTTTCTTGAGAGACTTTTTATTACAAATTCAATCTCCTTACTAGTTACATGTCTATTTAGATTTACTATATCTTTATATCCAAAAAAAAAATCTGTACAGCAAAGAAAACAATCAACTAAATGAAAAGTAACATACAGATTGGAAGAAAATATTTGCAAACAGCATATCTAAAAAAAAGGTTAATATCTGAATATCTCATATAACTCAATAGCAAAAAACCCCAAATAGCCCAATTAAAAAAATAGTCAAAGAGGCCTATGTGGCTCAGTTGATTAAGCATCCTACTCTTGATTTCAGCTCAGGTCATGATCTCAGGATCATGAGATTGAGCCCTACACTGGGCTCCATAAGGAGTATGGAGCCTGCTTAAGATTCTCTCCCTCTCCTTTTGCCCCTCCTCCTGCCTCTTTCTCTCCCTTAAAAACAGAAAAACAAAAAACCCAAAAACCTGAATAAGCATTTTTTTTAAAGATATACAAATAGCCAACAGGTACATGAAAAGGTGCTCAACATCATCAATCATCAGTGAAATGCAAATCAAAACCACAATGAGATCTCACTTCTCACAGCCTTTAGAATTCCTATCATCAAAAAGATAAGAGCTAGCACGTATTGACAAGGAGATGGAGAAAAAGGAATCCTTGTAAATGTGGGTGAATGTAAATTGGTACAGTCGTTATTGAAAACAGTATGGAGGGACACCCCAAACTGAAAATAGAACTACCAAATGATTCAGCAATCCACTTTTGAATATATATCTGAAGAAAACAAAATCACTACTCTGAAGAGATATCCGCACTTCCCTCTTCATTGCAACATTGTTCACAATAGCTAAGTTTCAGAAACAACTGGTGTTTATTGACTCATAAATGGATAAGGAAAATGTGGTCTACACACACACACACACACACACACACACACAAGATAGCTGTTAAAATGATGGCTGGGTTATTTAATTTGATTTTGGTATATGTATATGAAATTATCACCTTGAGTATACGTATATGAAATTAACACTTTGTACACTTTAAATACCTACAATTTTATTTATCAATTATACCCCAATAAAGCTGGGAAAATTAAACAAATATGTATAATTAAGAAATTTATCTTAAGGTCCACCTGGGTGGCTCAGTCAGTTTAGCATCTGCTTTAGTTCAGGTCATGATTTGCGGGTCCTGGGATTGAGCCTCGCATCTGGCTCTGTGCTCTGTGAAGAGCCTTTTTCTCCCTTCTATTCCCTCTGCTTGTATGCTCTCCCTCTCTCTCTCAAATAAATAAATCTTTAAAACAAAGAAATTTATTTTTAAAAGGAGCAAAGATATTAATAAGATATATACATGATAAGACATTTAAGGCTAAAACAGGGAATGAACAGATGGACAAATGAAAGTTAAGGAAAATCTCAGAAATAAATCTAAGTGAATTTGATAATTTATGAAGAGTTGACATGAAGGGGTGCCTGGGCAGCTCAGTGGGTTAAAGCCTCTGCCTTTGGCTCAGGTCATGATCCCAGGGTCCTGGGACTGAGCCCCACGTTGTTGGGCTCTCTGCTCAGCAGAGAGCCTGCTTCCCCTTCTCTCTCTGCCTGCCTCTCTGCCTACTTGTGATCTCTCTCTCTCTCTCTCTCTCTCTCTCTGTCAAATAAATAAATAAAATTAAAAAAAAAAAGAGTTGACATGGAAAATCAGTGAGGATAAGTTAATCTTTTAAATCATTGGATTAGTTACACAAGTACTAAAAGGAAGCATGGGTGAATTATTTTATGCCTGGCTATAATAAAAACCTTCTTAATTATGATTCAAAATTGATAAGAAATAATAAAAGAGAATAATATATTTGATTAAATAAACATACAAATTTAAATTAACAGATGTTAAAAGATAAATGGGAAACTAAGAAATTGTAATTTATATCAAAAGAACTAATATCTGTAAAATGTAAACAACTTCTGAAATGAAAAGAAAATGTAACTGAGCAACTTAATATGAAATTTGTAAATAACATGGATAACTTAGAGAAAATAATACAGAAATATCCATTAAAAACATGGAAGAATGTTTAAATTCACTCATCAAAACAGTAGCAAATAGAATACAACTGAGACACCATTTCTTACCTCACAGACTGGGAATAAAACAAAACCAAACAAAAGAAAAAGTCTCACAACATATCATGTTGGTGAGTATGCAGTGAAATAGTCACTCCCATATATATATTACTAACAAGAATGCAACAGGTATTACAACTCCTACAGAGGAGATTTGACAAAAGTTAGCAAAGTATATTAAACACTGGACTACACACTTCCACTTCTAGATATCCACCCCAAAGGTATATTAGCAAACCACAAAGTAGTTTATATATAATATTATTTGTTAAAAATATTTAGAATAGTAAAAGGTTAAGAATAAACTGTATATCTATAAGTAGGGGATAGCTTGAATAAATAATGATACATACAACAGTGAGCTATGAAGCTGTAAAAAAATTTAGAAAGATGCCTATCCACAGATATGGATTGATGTTCAGTGTATATGTGCACAGCAGTGTACATAGTTTGGTGTACTTTGTGTAAGAAATGGATGGGAATCAAAATATGTGTACTTCATTTGTCTAAATTTGGAAAATGAAACAATGAAAAAATAAAACAAAAAGTTCATGAAATGATTATCCATAGGAGAAGAAAAGGAAGCAAGAAGGAAGTGAGAAAGACAAGACTGACATTAAAAGCATGTCGAATTTACAGTTTATCTTTGAAATCATGTGAAGATTTTACAAAATAAAATAACTAAACCAAATAAAAATTTTAAAATCTCTAAAAATCAAAAGCAAGGCAAAACAAATCTAAATGTTTATCAGTTTGTGACGTAACTACTCACAGCCAAGAGTTGCTCTTGCTAAATTTGGAACGCAGTATTTTTACTATGAATAATAGCAGGCTATTACTCTAAAGATAAAATTAGCTATAAAGAAACCGTAGCTGCATGCAATCATCTTACTATTAGTGATAATATTGATATAGTTATTAAGACATAATTACATGTGTATTGTAAGAGAGATTTAAAAAGTCATTTTCAGGAGCAAAGATTTTCAGCGTAAGAGAAAAAGTGTTAAGTGAAAGCTCTCTAATCTTAAGGTTAAATTTGAAATATCAGTACGAACATTATTACTCTCTTTTTAAAACGATTTCAGTCATTGGAAGAAAATGTTAATTACAATGAAAGAGCAATCCACCCCTAACACTCAGACTGTGACTTCTAAATACCATTCTGAATCTTAAAAAAATATAGATAAATGGATGGCTTGCATAAATGGCTATTTATAAAGTGCATTAAGAATATACTAGATGAGGGGTACCTGGGTGGCTCAGTGGGTTAAAGCCCTTGCCTGCAGCTCAGGTCATGATCTCAGGGTCCTGGGATCGAGCCCCACATCGGGCTCTCTGCTCAGCAGGGAGCCTGCTTCCCCCTCACTCTCTGCCTGCCTCTCTGCCTACTTGTGATCTCTCTCTCTCTCTGTCAAATAAATAAATAAAATGTTAAAAAATATATACTAGATGAACGTAGAATGCAAAATAAAAAAGAAAGATGCCATAAAGGCTAATGCAGTGGGTCAAAAGAACAAATGTATAAACTTGAAATCCTCTAGCCAACATGGTGCAACTTGAAAACTAAAAATGAAAAACAATGAAAACAATAAATATTTAAAAAAATAAGTTCATAGGGGTGTCTGGGTGGCTCAGTGGGTTAAAGCCTCTGACTTTGGCTCAGGTCATGATCTCAGGGTCCTGAGATTGAGCCCCGCATTGGGCTCTCTGCTCAGCGGGGAGCCTGCTTCTCCCTCTCTCTCTGCCTGCCTCTCTGCCTACTTCTGATTTTTCTCTCTCTCTGTCAAATAAATAAATAAAATCTTAAAAAAAGTTCATAATAAAAAGAAAGTAGAAATAAAACTTCTTGGACACCACTGGAGATTACTAGAGCACCAACTCAGTATAATAAACATCAATAATTACAGGGAAAGAATCCAACATTCATTTTGATACCTAGTATGAACTGTATTGAGGGTAATCAAATAGCTCAAATGTATTAGGGAAAGTTCTATAGACAATAATTCC
>CM052802.1:41129029-41153673 GCA_028533885.1 Nasua narica | reverse complement strand
GAGTGAAATAAGTCAAGCGGAGAGAGGCAATTATCTTATGGTCTCACTTATGTGTGGAGTATAAAGAAAATCATGGAGGGCATCGTGAGAAGGAAGGGAAGGGCGAATGGGGGGAAATCGGAGAGGGTGTTGAACCAGGAGAGACTGTGGACTCTGAGCAACAAACTGAGGCTTTTGGAGGGGAGAGGGTGGGGTGGGTGAACCTGGTGGTGGGTATTGAGAGGGGCACGTACTGCATGGAGCACTGGGTGTGGTGCATGAACAATCAATCTTGTAACACTGAAAAATTAAAATGAATTTGGGGAGAAAAAAAAATGGACTAAAGATGAACAGAAAACCTGAAATCTTAAAACATTTAGAAAAAAACATAGGGGTAATCTCCTTGACATTGGTCTTAACAATAGTTTTTTGGATTTGAAAACAAAACCAAAGGCAAAAACAGCAAAAATCAACAAGTGGGACTAGATCAAATGAAAAAGTTCTGCACAGCAAAGAAAACAATCAACAGTATTAAAGACAGCCTACTGAATGAGAGAAAATATTTGCAAACCGTCTCTCTGATAAAGGGTTACTATCTAAAGTATCTGAAGAATTTATACAACCCAATAATAAAAACAAACAAAAAATCAATCTGATTAAAAAATAAGCAGAGGATCTCAGAAATTTTTCCAAAGAGGACTAAAAATGGACAATAAGCACATGAAAAGGTGCTCAACATTACTCATCACCAGGGAAATGTAAATCAAAGCCACAATAAGATATCACATAACACCTGTTAGAATGACTGTTTTTAAAAAGACAAGAGATAGGGCGCCTGGGTGGCTCAGTCAGTTAAGCTGCTACGTTCCGCCCAGGTCGTGATTCCAGGGGCTCTGGAATCGAGCCCCACATCGGGCTCCTTGCTCAGCTGGGAGCTTATTTCACCCTCTCCTCTCCACTTGTGCTCTCTCTCACTGTCTCTATCTTTCTTTCTCTCTCTCAAATAAATAAATAAAAATAAAATCTTAAAAAAAGAAGACAAGTGATATCAAATGTTGGCAAGGATATGAAGTAAAGAAAACCCTTTGTGCACTGTTAGTGTGAATGTAAATTGGTATAATTGCTATGGAAAGTTTCTCAAGAAATTTAAATAAGGAACTACTATATGATCCAGCAATTCCATTTGTGTTTAGATACTAAAAGGAAACAACATCACACTCTCAAAAAAAATCTGCACCCTTATGTGCATTGCAATATTATTTAGAATAGCCAACACATGAAAAAAACTAAGTTTCCATCTATGGAAGACTGAAAAAAGAAAATATAGTATATATATACATAGGAATATTATTCAGCCACAGAAAGAAGGAAATCCTGCCATTTGGGACAACATAGAAGACCCTGAGGACATCATGATGAGTGAAATAAGTCAGACAGATAGACAAACAATGTATGATCTCACTTATATATAAAATATAGAAAAAAAAAAAGAACTCAAAGAACAGAAAATAGATTGGTGGTTGCCAGTGGTGGGAGGTAAGGAGTTGGGGAAATGGATGAAGGTAGTCAAAAGATACAGCCTTCCAGTAATAAGAGGAATAAGTTCTGGGGATAAAATGTACAGCATGGTAACTATGGTTCATGAAGTAGTATATGTTCAAAAGTTGCTGAGAGTGGATCTTAAAACCTTTCATTGCAAGAAAAAAATATAAACAAATAATATGAAGGATGCACTCTGACATGTACTGATGAATCTTATTTTAGTGTTTTTAAAATTAAATAAAGCAAGTAATTCCCTTGATATGTGTTATTATAATCACAGTTGCCGAACGCTGAGATTTAATTCAAATGACACTTCAATTTCTCAAATTGGTGTGGATTATTGGGAGCAAGGCTTATGAAGAACAAAGATGAAGGAACATCTCATTTTATCACTAAATTTTATTTTATTTTATTTTTAAGATTTTATTTATTTATTAGAGAGACAGAGAAAGTGAAAGAGAACATGAGAGGAGAGAAGGTCAGAGGAAGAAGCAGACTCCCGGTGGAGCTGGGAGCCCGATGTGGGACTCGATCCCGGAACTCAAGGATCATGACCTGAGCCGAAGGCAGCTGCCCAACCAACTGAGCCACCCAGGCGCCCACTAAATTTTATTTTAAGATAGATCATATACAGAGATTATGAGAATTCTTAAAGCATCAAAAATGTGTCTCCTACAAAAATCACATACTTCATTCCAATTCAGCAATAACTTAACATTTTCTTGGAAATAACTATAATTCACTACAAAGCCTGAGTTAATTATTTGCTTATTTGAGTATACTGATCTTTAATTTTATTTAATTTTAGTCCCATCTGTTTTTTGTTTCTCTGTTCTTCTTTTCTTTCCTTCCTTTTGGCTAATAAGATAAAATCAGTATTCATTTTATTTGTTTATTCATTTCTTGGAATGTTCTCTATAATTCTTTATATTTTTGTTTATATAATTCTTTGTATATTTGTATAGTGGTTACCATGGGGATTATAGTATGTGTTTAGAACTTGTTCCACTTCATAAAACATACAAAATGTATAAACATACTAGTTTCATTTAATGTTCCATTTTCATGTAACTATTTTCATTATTTATTACTTATGCATATATCTTAAATGTTATTTTTGCTTTACTTTTTAAATTTTTTTGGTTATTTTTTGTTATTTTTGCTTAAATGAACATATCTTAAAATATTTAAATATATTAAAAGGAATAACATGATAATCGTTTTCTTTAACTTCATATGTAACATTTCTAATATGCATAATTTTTCCAAACCTAATGTTTATGTAATTTCCTTTCTACCTGAAGAACTTCTTTCCCCATTTCTTATAATGCAAGTTTGCTCACGATCAACTAATTCTTTCATCCTTTTTCATCTCTCATTTTTATCCAAAAGTGTTTTGTCACTTCCACATGAGATCACAATCTGAGGGGCAGTGGGTCGGCCCAATGACTTGAGCGTCTGACTCTTGGTTTTGGCTCAGGTCGTGATCTCAGGGTTGTGAGATTGAGACCCATGCTGGGCCCTGGGCCCAGTGCAGACTCTGCTTCAGATTCTCTCTCCTTTTCACTCTTTCTCAAGTGAATAAAAAATCTTAGAAAAAAAAAATCACATTCTGAAGTTCCAAATGGTCATGAATTTGAGGAAGACACTACTCAACCCACTACATATATGTTTTACACTTCTAGAATCCAATAATTACTATAGTAACACTCTCTTATCCATGGGGGATATATTCTAACACCCCCAGTGGTACCTGAAATCACAAATAGTACTAAACCCTATACATATGTATGTTTTTTCCTATACATACATACATACCTATGATAAAGTTTAATTTATAAATTAGGCACAGAGATAAACAATAATAATAAAATAGAAGAACTGCAACAATATACTATAATAAAAGTTATGTGAATGTGATATTTTATTATACTGTACTCACCCTTTTTCCTGTGATGATGTAAGATGAGAAAAGGCCTGTGTGACGAGATGAAGTGAGATAACTGGAGTAGAAATTGTGACACAGCATTATGCCACTATGGACATTCTGACTACAGGTCAGAAAAGAATCATCTGTTTCTGGAATGCAGTTAAAACAAATAACTGAAGCAGCAGAAAGTGCAGATAATGAGGGACTACTGTATTTTCACAGAAACCCCACTCTATTGTAATGA
The DNA here is from genome assembly GCA_028533885.1 of Nasua narica. NCBI lineage: Eukaryota > Metazoa > Chordata > Mammalia > Carnivora > Procyonidae > Nasua > Nasua narica. The sequence goes on along the minus strand of CM052802.1, from coordinate 41,149,978 downwards.
CCAATATATATGATTAATTTTTGTTTCAAAAATTGTGCAAGATCAGTTAACAGGGTGCAGTTTGCCCACCCAGCAATTTCATATCACGTATGTGTCATTTACTGTTGTTGCTGGTGTTTCTGTTGTACCGTTTTACATTCAAACTTCACCAAATGACTCAAAAGCCTTAAAGTTATTTCAGTGAAGTAATGTACATGTTTAAACTCAGAGTAATGTTATGGACACAAACAATCCAAAAGACTCCAGGCTTATTAAACAATATGATTCAATTAATGTTAGGTCAAATAAATCTGAAAAGGTGATTATTTTTCAACAGTCAAAAACAAAATTGCAAATCGGAAATGAGAAGATTAATTTCTGAAAATTGGATTGCATTGTCATAGTAATACATTCTCCCAGTCCTTCATCAATAAAGATAGAATTTTAAAAATTTCACTTTATGTAGCAAATATATAAGATGTTCATAAAACTAGGTATAATGCTAATGACAGATATTCAAAAAATGGAAAAAGCTCTTGGCAAAAATCTTCTATGAAATAACACTATAGAACCCACATCATATTATGGGAAAAATAATCACCATTCTTCCATGTACAAGCTAGAAAGTTGTTTGCTTCTCAAGATTGCTAACAGGCAGAATCACTTCATATATATACACACACACACATATATATGACAAGATTGTTTCTGTTTATTACAGAAAAGCTATTCTACAGGAGAAAAAATATTTTCAATAATTTTTTTTTTTACTTATAATGTAAACCAAAAAAAGAATGCTGGAATTAACATAGTTGAGTGCAGTAAGGAATGGAACTAATAAGTGTATTTAAAAATTTGCAATTCCAAAAAAAAAAAAATTGAAATTCCCACATGGCTTTATTCAGACAAAATAGTAACAGGTCAACAATATGACTTCTGATTTTTTGATTAAGCGTTGAATAAAGCAGTAAAATTTAGGAATATAATGAAATTGTGATCACCATTAATACATCATTGCCATATGTTATGTAAAGAAATAGTAGAAAATACTGATTTTACTTCCTCAGAGTGTGAAACACAAGCCATCAAGGGAAAGATATTTTCATGAACTTTCAAAATAAAGAACAGATTTTAAAACATTGACTTATGATCTCAATAATGTCAAGAAAGATAATATATAAAAGTTCAAGTTAGTTTTCTAAGTGACTCTATCTCAAATAGTGTGAAAGAAAATTGTGATTTTTTTTAAAATTGAGATAAGAGAACAGTATATTTTAAGACCCAGTTATAATGCAAATTGTTGAGACATTGATTTTTCTCTCCTAACCTTGATGAAATTTTCAACCATTAGAGAAATTAATTAATGAATATTCTTTAGAATATTCAACACAACATATAATTGATAGACTAGAACAATAAAAACTTTCCACAGCTGAGTAGAGTAAGGCCTCACTTCTCTCACACTTAGTTTGCAGTGGTTTTCCTTGTGAAATCTCTTCCTGGTTTCTCAGTTCATGGCCAATCTGAATGTTTAGAGGTGTATGTGAGACATATGAAACACTTGTTGTCGTTCCCATCAACCAGTAATTAATTGCATGCTGTTTCAGTTTGTATAATGAACAGTAAAGATAAGCATGACCTGACAGGAATTCTGAGCTACTCCAGCTAGAAGCCATTAAGCTTAGTATAGATAACTTCAGTACAAGGTTCTAAACGATGCCTCAACCCTCCGCTTCATATTGAATAATCATTAATTGTTCTTAATATCATTTAACTTTAAATATTTATTTATATTATTTAAGTTTATGAGAATTTTATTTACAAAAAGTTTGAAAATTTTTAATTTAAAGGGAAAATATGAGCAGAAAATAATAAAATGTACTAAAATGTGTAAAAATGTTATTTTAAACTAAAATGTGCAAGAAGTTGTGCATCCAATTACCAGGATTCTTGCAAGCTAATGAGATAATCTGGACTACAATAAAACAGAATAAACATTTTAATTATAAAACACTTTGTATTGGGGCACCTGGGTGACTCAGTTGATTAAGCCTCTGATTCTTTATCTCAACTCAGGTCTTTATCTCAGGATCATGAACTCAAGTCCCATGTTGGGCTCCATGCTTGGTGTGGTGCCTACTTAAAAATAACAAAACAAAACAAAAAAAAAAATGTTTGTATCAATTATTAAGTGAATAGATAACTTAGAAGCTTCAGGGATCCATCAGCTGGAAAATTCATGTTGTTTCATTAAAACCTACTTTTTCAGAGTAATCATGAGAAATCTTCAGATTTTCTTTCTTCTATACTTAGAGCTTATTCTTCCATGTAATTCTGTTGCAACTGGTAAGATCTCGTTCTATTTTATATGACAAAAAAGGAAAGAAAAACCAACTCATAAATACAGAAAATTTTGGTTGCCAGAGGAGGAGGGTGAGGAGATGGGTGAAACAGGTGAAGGCGATTAAGCAGTACAAACTTTCAGTTATAAAATAAATAAGTCACAAAGATGAAAAGTACAACATAGGGAGAATATAGTCAATAATATTGTAATGACGATGGTGACTACCTGTATCATGGTGAGCATTAAGTAATGCATAGAATTGTTGAATTGCTATATTGTACACCAGAAACTAAAATAATATTGTATATCAACTATAATCCAATAATAATTTTTAAAATTCTGTTGTGAGTGTGATGTCTTGCAGACAGTTAAAATAACTATCAATTCTGTTTCAATCAAGCTGTATTTGTTCCTTCTCTACAGCATTGGTTTTGTTCCTCAGATTTCTTGGAGTGATCAAGTAATTGCTATTCTAGCTGAAACTCAAGTAAATGTCATTTTGGACTCCTTTGGAGTTTCAGCTCTATCCTCAATCATCAAAGAGAGGAGACTTCAATTTAGACACTAATGCCATTTCTTGTTCCTTTTCATTTTTCTTTCACTTTACATATGTTTCAGAGACATATTTTCTAATCCATTTTATTTTCCATTAGCTTTGTTCCTATATATGGAAATCTGACTTTTCCCTTTAACCTATAGGAGAATATCACAGTTTTCACAAAAGTATGTTGAACATAATTGAGACTTTCATTGATTACATCCTGGTGCTTTAGCAAATGGATTCAGAACATAAGTTCTCAAATTTATTTTAGGGGTCTTTTAGTTCCTTATTTTCTTGATCTATTTTATCAATTTGAGATGAAGAAAAAGAGGACAAAATTCTCATCATTATAGATTATGATAAATTAGGAAGTCTGTTAGGGTCCTGGAGGGATACAAATTCAAAGAATTAGAGTGAAAGGTACAAGAAGTAAATATTCCAAATTGGTAAAGAAACATGCAAGAGATTACTGGATAATATGGAAAGACAGGAATGCACGGATGGAGATTGATTGGTTGTGCCTGGGGATGTATATGCTATTCAATTGCAAAAGAGCTATCACATATACCTATGGCTTTGATTTGCTCTCAACGGACTGATTTTTCTAATCAAAGTTTATCTTGATATTTCAAATTGAATTAGATACTTGGAAACTGCATGTTACGGCTCAAGGACAGGAAATTAAATTATCCAAATTATCTATTGGAGAAATGATGTATAATAAGTACTATCACAATTCCAAAGATTTCACATTTTTGTTTATATTCATGAAAGATATTGGTCTGTAGTTATCATTTCTTGTGACATCTTTATCTCAGTTTGGTATTAAGATAATGCTGGCCTTTCAGAATTAATTAGGAAGTGTTCCTCTGTTATTTCCTGGAAAAGTTTGTGTGGAATTAGTATCATTTCTTCCTTAAAAAATTGAGAGAATGTACCAGTTAAACAATCTGGTCCTGATGCTTTCTTTTTGGAAGGGCATTAGTTATTGATGAAATTGCCTCAATAAACATAAGCTTATTCAGATTATCTATTTTGCCTTCAGTGATTTATTCAGATTTTCTATTTTGTGTCTTTTAAGAAATCGGTCCGTTTCATCTATTATTTTTATTACCACACATCTTGTTATTTGTATGTATGTGTATTTATTTATGTTTTTGTTTTGCTCAGTATTATAGTCCAGTATCTAATACTGTATCTGGAATTTATTTATTTATTTATTTATTTATTTATTTATTTATTATTTATTTATCTGTATACTTATTTTGCTTCTCAATTCACAAAGAGGTGTAAAAAACCACCTAACTCAAAGGGGACTGACACACAGTGATTTTCATAGTTTCATTGTTTTTTACTTTTTTTTTTTAACCTATTAGGGAAAGGTCTGTGGCCACTAACTCATTAAATGATAAAGTTCTGTCAACATGGATAATGAAATCTTTGTCTTATCAACTTATGAGATTTGCATTTTCACAATCCAATCATTATTATTTAAACAGACAATGATCACTGACCTTACCTTTCAAATCAGTTAGAAGATATATCCCTGAATATTTACAAAGTGATATTCACTTTGTTCAATTTGGTATTGGTGATGTAGAACAATGAAGGAAAGAGCATTATTCTAAGTGCTTCGTATACGTAAGTTCTTTCAGAAAAGCATATTTCTCTGTACTTGCTGATATGATTATCTCATATGCTGCAAATAAATTTCATATATACAAAAGATGTTTTATTTTTCTAACAGATCATCATGAACTCACTCTTAAAGAAGAATGAAATGCAACAGAATGACAGTGTGGAAAACACGTAGGAGTGACCATATTTTATAGCACAGTCGTGGAGTCTCGGTTTACTTAACACCACTATTCTGTTTTAATAGTGAGATATGTACAGACCATTTTCTCTTTAATGTCATCAGACACAGACTATGTATCCATTTGTCTCATCAAATTTTTAAAATTGTGCTTATATATGCATTAGTCTGAAATACCAGATGTATCCCCACTCCCAGTTATCTGAGACATACTCTGTTGACTAATGAGTATCATCACCTACCAACCAGAAATTGTAAGTCGCTATGTTCCTAAAATTTTTTTTTGTTTATTTTCTTCTTATTCAAAATCTAAAATGATACAGACTTTCTAAATAACTTCCTCTTTCTGGTTCATATTTTTTGTTGCTTTTAACACCATACCCTGTGTTTACCTGCATTTAATATCTGAAGTCAAAATTGAACTTTTTTATCTTGACTGAATAGATGTTCTTGAGGCACCTGGGTGGCTCAGTCGGTTAAATGGCTGACTCTTCGTTTCAGCTCAGGTCACGATCTCAGGGTGCAGGGATCATGCTCCAGGTCAGGCTCCCTGCTTAGCAGGAAGTCTGCTTGAGATTCTTTCCAACTGCTTCACCTCCAATCATCTCTCTCTCTCAAATAAATAATAAACAAATCCTTTAAAAAATAAAAAAAATAAAACCAAATTCTTTACTGCTTTACAGTATCTATATAGTTTTTGTTTTTTATTTTTTAATTTTTTTTTTTTTTTTGCATTCCAAGTCCACTGTACCACTACCCTCACTAAGGTCTTTATTTATTTATGTTCATACTATAACTGCTGCTGCAGACTGGTCTTGTAACCTGTAATTGTTCCCAAATTCAAATAATCATTCACACTAGGTCCAGTTAGTCTCCTTAAAACAGTTTTTTGTGTCATATCACTACTTTGACTAACAGTGAGCCCAGAAATGGTAGTTGTCAACGTTTGGATGCAACCTAACTTTTTTTAGTTAATTTTCCACTAGACTGCTTCAAACCCCCTTTCCATCCATCCCTGTCAGCCTTACTCTCTGTTTTCTGAATTATGGAGTTAGAGATATTGAATGACTAAATGTAGTGTTTGGATGTTGATCATCTTAAAGTTGCCAAAGATCTTTCACTGGACAGCCTTTTATTTGAAATAAAAGTATGTTTGTTTGTTTGTTTGTTTGAAAATTTTATATTAGTTGAATTTTGAGTTTGTTTTGCATGAAATACTGAATAGATACACTTGTAATATATGTGAAAGAAAGAGAGAACAATAAAATTTCACATGTACCCACCATCAGGCATTGAGATGGAATATTACCAGGGTTATTCATGAACCACCCTCCTCAGTCTAACTCCTTATTCTGTCACCCTTGAAGGTAACTGATAATATTTTATTAATTATGTTTTCCTTCTCATTATTGGTTCAATGCTCCAACTGTTATGTTTATCTTTACTGGTTTACTGTTTTAAATGAGGTCACCCAGGTGCCTCAAGAACATCTATTCAGTCAAGATAAAAAAGTTCAATTTTGACTTCAGATATTAAATGCAGGTAAACACAGGGTATGGTGTTAAAAGCAACAAAAAATATGAACCAGAAAGAGAAAGTTATTTAGAAAGTCTGTATCATTTTAGATTTTGAATAAGAAGAAAATAAACAAAAAAAAAAAACATTTTAGGAACATAGCAACTTACAATTTCTGGTTTGTAGGTGATGATACTCATTAAAGATAATGTTTATCTTTACTGGTTTACTGTTTTAAATGGAACAAAAAAAGGTTCTGGAACTTATAAAAATGAAATTGTACTCTATATCTTTTCCCTTTATTTGCTTTTTTGTTCAATACTATATTTCTTCACATTCATCCCAAATGATGTCCATACTTAACGGTTTGTTGGTTTTTACTGCTATGTACTATTACATTGTTTAAATGTACCACAATCGTTATAAATTCTGTTTTCAGTTTTTCACTGGTCTGAACATTTGCAAATATTTGCAGAAGTAGATTATTAGGTTTCATATTATATACATTTTTTTTTTACCAGATAATACCAAATAGTTTTCTATACACTGGCTCACAAATATATCTGCTACTATCAGGGGTATATTCTGTATTAGGAGACGAGCCAGAATAAAAATATTTTGGTTTCTCAATACTACCCATATCTTATTTTGTGGGATTTAAAAAATATCATCAGAGTGACACATTTAAACTGATGTTTCATTATAGTCTTAATTATGTTTCCCTATAAATTGTATTTTTGTGAATTCAGTTACATTTTAAATATATTTTCTGTGAAGATACTGGAAAGGACAAAATCCTCTGACAGATGTTAGAATAATTGGATACTATTTTAAGCCTGTAATTGTATCTTCGGAGACTTACCTATCCTAAAGAGTCTCTGAACCTTCATCTATACAGTGAGAGGATAGCAGAAGACCTCTTTCAGTAAAAACGTTTATGCAAATTTATGTGGATTTTGCTGAAATGAAGACTACCACAATCTATTTCCTAAGTTCAAGCAATCATACAAATGATGTATCAAAAGAATAATTTTTAAAGGAAGGATGAGTTTGTAAACTAGCAGTATTTTCTATTACCTTTCAAGGAATATATATTACCTATATTTTCTTTTTAGTGGTTCAAGTAAACAAACCATGATAAATGAATAAATAACATTGTCCTCCCCCTATGTGATGTAGAGGGAATATTTATTATTTTACTCTAAACAATGCAAAACATGTGTTTTTCAAAAACTGTGGCATATCTTTGGTCCTCACACCGAAGCTTTTCTGTTAGTAGCGTAGAAAATAATGGTACAGCATTCTTTTTGAATTACCAACCTGGAAAACTATATAAAAGGTGGGCTAAATTGGGGCCCACTGTATAGATTGAATAATTACCATCTTTTTTTCATATTTTTAAATCAATGACCATGCCACCAAATATACTATTTAATTGAACTGTGTTTTAATTATATGAATTTCAAGCATCATATATTGTCCTATAGTTACATGGACTCTGGATCTAAAATAAGTAATATATATATATATATAATATGTATTTATATTAACACATATATATAACATTATATATAATTATATTGTATATATTTATATTAACACACACACACATATATAATGTGTGTTAAATCCTATAGAAATGTAAAGTCAAGTTTAATGTGGTCTTCCACCAGTGGTTCCACCAATTGTCAAGTTCAGTTGGTTTGTTTAAACACAACATAACTGACATCTCAATATTTATTTTGACAAGACAGTATTCAAAGCGTGCTTAATGATTCTGGAATTTCAAAGCCTTTTTCAATAGACTCAAATCTAATCTAAGTAGTAGTAATTTTCATTTTAATCTAAAGATGATGCTTATTAGAATAACTACTTTTATAATCCAGAAGTCTGTCACCACCGTTCTTCCAAACTCTTCCCCAAATCAGACTTATTTCATCAATTCTTTCAAATTTCATCAAGTCTTTCACCAGAGGATATGAAGAACGCACAAGCTGATTAAATGGAAAGAGATTTCAAAGAAATCTTGACCTTGACATTTAAAACACTTGAGCTGAAATTCCTAAAATGTGCTATGAGTCTTAAGTAGCAATAAATGGCAACATTTGGATAAACAAAGGAGATATCTAAAGAGATTCCCAAATTAGCAGCTCTAACAGGTCACTGAGTATCATTTTAAAATGTATTTTAAAGGAAGTATACTCTAATTTCTTTTCAACTGAATTTCTGAATACTGAAAATTAATATTCTTACCATTTTATAATTTTCTATTTTCAGCTTGTGTGCTTATATTTGTTTCTCTTAAAAATTGCCCTGTTTATACTGAGAGGATTAATTTCATATAAGCTTTCCTCTTTATAAAAGTTTTTGTTTTAATAATTTAACCTCATTTATGTCATATCTCTAACATAGTAACCGTAATCCCCATTCTCTATACTCCATGGGGATTCATTTTGCACATCATATCAGATAAAATATAAGCCCTTTATAAAATACATAAGTTGCTATAAAAATAAAAGCAATATTGATTCTAGATTTCTTCCACTGCATCAGACTTAAGAAGAGGATCGTAAGATAATATTTAGAGATAATTAAAATTATTTTACAATAAACTAATGGAGTAATATCAAAGCCCAAATGACAGAACGTATCTGGGAATCCATATAAATGAAACATGCTTCCTTTATATAAAGTGTTCAACTAATTTCATCTCAAACTGGCTTCAACAGTTTGCAAAAATTATGGATGGCACCATTCAATAAAAACAGAATTTTCTAATTTAAATGGTCCTCAGAGGCCACTAATCAAGCTCTTTCATTTATAGATGGGCTTCTGGAGGTCTGGAAACATGAACTAAGTGGCCCCACATCCAGTGTCACTGCTAGAACACACTTGTCCTAGCTTTCATGTTAGTGTTCCTTCTACTTTATCAACTGGTCATTTGATTGAAAGCCTGAGAAATCTGCTTTGAAAGTCAGAGGGCAATAAATCTAGCTCATCTACACATTAGAAGGTGAACTTTGAATTTATTATCAAGTGCATGAGTGAAAACTTTCTCAGTGTAGTGTATAGATTAGTATGGATCTACTATCCTAGGATACATGAACAATTACATTGTGAAAACCTTTGAGCAAGTTTGAAGTTATGCTAAAAATAATAACATTAGCTTCATACATCTTCGTGTTAAATACTTCCTGTCATGTAATGCATTTCATGTGAGCACCAGTTAATGTAGAAAGAGATGCTGAAAATTTGTGGGCTAGTAAAGGTCTTATGGATAATAGAGTTTTTAAAAATTTATCCATAACATTGACCTGAAGCTACAGAGCTCTTCTGAAAAGTTTTATGTGGCATTTTTTTTTTTTAATCTTGATTATGTTTAAATTTTTAGCACAGAAGAGCATGAAATTCTTACTGCTTCTGGAAACCTCCACCCTCCAAGAACGCTCCTGGAGATTTATTAATCTGATGCCTGATTTTCAGACATAATGAAAATAAGGAAACCTCCACAAAGCTCATGCTACTACTATTGATCTTAAGCTTTTGGGGATAACAACCAAAGCTCAGAGGTAGATAATATTGCAGACACTTCTCCCCATGACGGCAAACCAAGATCCGGACCAGAATTTTCATCAGTAAAGAATGCTGACCTGGGAAGTATATGGAGGGGGACATGGAACATTTAAAATATCAAGGGCCCACTTACCCTTTATTCTAGCAGTGGCTGAACTAATAAAAGTCAAGGGTTATTGAAAATATATCTTTCCATCACTGGTATTTTTCTGTAGCAGTTATCACCATGGGGCCTTAGAGCTTTGACAAAGGAGCTTTTTAACATGAAAACAGCAAGAAGCAAGCCCCAGAGCTGAGCTGGTTGGATGCCCAAATGTTGCTTTTTAAAAATAAGCTTGGAGAGCATTAAGCATCTCTGAGCAGCACTTCCTTTCCCTCAGGATCATAGATGCTGCTTTTAGACTTTTTCCTCTTTCTTAAGGATCTGCAGGAAATGGAGCCAAATGAGAGAGCTCTGCAAAGAGCCATTCTTTACCCCTCAAGATCCCTACTTCTTGTCCCTAGTGAGCATGGCTCTCAGAGGAAATTGAAGGGAAGAAGTAAATAGACTCAGAAGAGGAAACGGAAAGTGTAATAATCAGTAGAGTAACGTTGGGGTGGTAATGACAAATGAAGATTAAATTTCCCATTTAAAACCTTGTAATTTTCAATGGATTGCACATTCTATTTGCAAATATGAAATAAGAGCAATCAAGTTATCAATATTTCCATTTGTTTTTACATTTCATCAGGACTTTTTAAAGTGGTAGAATGGTAGTGATGAATCATCGGACCCAGCAAACCTGGGGGTCAGGGTTAGTACAAAGAACAGTGGGACTGGCCAATAATTAGCAAAGTCAAGAAAGTACATATTCTTCATGAGGTGGTAGCATCCTCATACAGCAATGACTCTTGCTTTTTTATTTTTAATTAACAGATCAGGGTTTCTTGGGAAAAAATGTGCACGTTTTGCATTTATCTTGTGAACAGATGACTGATGCATGGACTACATCAGCAAGCTCACAGAATGATGAAAACCACAATCTTTTCTCTTCTTACTATTTCTACCATGTTTATCTATTCATGTCTTTTTGAAAGACATTTATTAAATGCTTACCATGTACCACGTCTGTGTTCACATGCCTAAAAATCTGATACTTACAGAAAAGGGACAATGGTTGTATGCAACATTTAAGAGGGTCAGATTGTTTATCATATAAATCTCTGGCTCTAAATAGAATCAAAGATATTTTTTATGCAATTATCTTTTCTAAAAACAAATAATGTTTTTTCCATAATCTATGTTTCTCTCCTCCACACATATTAATTAGTATAGGCAGTCTGCAGTGCTGAATGGAAGCATCTCAACAGGAGGGACATCTGGAATATTCTTTCTGAGAGAAACTGTTAGTTGCAAAACAGTAATTGCTATCATTGCCTCCCTATGTATCGTAGCCATTCTGTACACCACTGATATTAATGCAGGGCTTAGAATTAGGGATAAAGAGGCTCCTAATTTCAGAGACAAATCTTTCATTGTTTAAATAACACCACAGGCTACTGTTAAGCATTTTAACAAAACAGACTAACTACATAAAATGAAAGAGTAAAAGACGTCAAACCAGAGTACAATTTAATTCACATTATTTCTGTGGAAGAGCAGCATATGGGTAAGACTTGAGCTTTCATTTCCATGCATTATGGATCATGTATATTTATATGAAGGCAGACTAATATATACTGACCGTATATTACTTGCTAGGCCCTGTGGTAAATACATATATGATCTCATTTAATCCCTACAGTTACCCAATGAAGCTGATATCATCTTTATGGATGCGTGAAGGTAATGAGATCTAGAAAACGTGTGTAACTTGTCCAAGGTCACACAGATAGTACAGACCAAAGCAAGCTCGAAACCTAGGACTGTCTGAGAGCAAAGCTTCATGATTTTTTCTCCGAGTCACACTGACTACGCTATTTCCTAATCTCAGATTAACATATGTGATACAATGGTTACATCTACTTATTTCCAGTGTTTATAAACTATTGTGTTTGTATAAATTAAATAAATCACATATTTTATATGCAAGAACCTTTGAGTTTATCTCTGAATATTTTCAGTCACTTCTGCTTTTATAAATATTTTCTTCAGGAAATTATTGAGTTTTAAATGACATATTTATCTTCATTACAATGGTTATATCTTTAGGTGTTAATTATTTGCTTTAGTAATTTCCACAGGAAATTAGAGCATGTGAGAAACACAAATTGTAACATGGGACTATTTATTAACATGTTAGTAGTATTTTACTGGAACTATTTATTAACATGTGAGTGAATATTTTTCATATAGTAATGCCTTTTTCTTACACCCAAGAATTAGCTACACCTTCGTTTGTGCAAATTAGAAGGTAAAAATTCATATTTGAACAATAGATGAATTATGGAATAATTAACTTTATAAATGATTATTAGTTTAATATATCAAGTATTTATTTAAAATTTATTATTCAAATATTTTCCTGGATTTCTTTTGCTAACAAGTTTAACTAAAATACTTAAATATCACTTTATTTTAAAAATGTGTTTCCAAAATTTCCCCCTACACACACACATTGTAATTCGGCCTCCAAGAATGTGAAGTCATTAAAAAGCTATTTTAGTATGGAAAAGGATAAAAAAGAAAAATAATGTTACAATGTGGGAGAAGTTAGGTATTCCTATATGGTACTGGTGAACAACTTGAATAGAGGTAATGAGTTAATATTTATCAAAAGTTTTAAAAGTGTATAGACCTTATCCATCAATTTTACTTCTGTAAGGTATAATTCAGAAAAGCATGCATAGATGCAAGGACATGAATGCTTATTGAAAGGTTAGTAATAATACCAAAAAAAATTGACACTGTCTAAAAAACATCCTTCAGTAGGCAGTGGGAAAAAATTTTGTGCATGAAAAGACACTGTGAAGAGAGTGAAAATGCAATCCATAGATGGGGAGAAAATATTTGTAAAAATAATATCTGAAATACTAGCTCTTAGAAAGAGCTTAGAAGGAGCTCTTAGAACTCAACAACAAAAGGACAAAGAACCCAATACAAAAATAAGGAAAAAACTTGAATAAACATTTCTTCAAAGAAATACAAATGGTCAACAAGTACATGAAAAGATGCCCAACATCTTTAATCATCAGGGAAATGCAAAACAAAACTGTAACAAAATACTATTTCACACCCACTCAGAAAGCTATAATTAAAAAAAAGAAAAAGAAAAGGAAAATAAGTGTCAAAGATGTGGAGAAACTGGAACACTTGTGTATTGGTGGTGGTAGCGTAAAATGAGGTAGCCATTGCAAAAACAGTTGATTTAGTTAAACATAGAATCAGTGTGCCATCCAACAATGCCATTCCTAGGTATGTACTCAGAAGAATTGAAAACAAAGACTCAAACAGATACTTGCATGCTGATGTCAAAGCAGCGTTATCCACAGTAGCCGAAAGGTGGAAACATCCCCAAGGACCATCAACAGATGCCTGGATAAACAAAACATGGTGTATATATACACAATTGAATGCTCTTCAGCCATAAAAAGAAATGAAGCTTTGATACATGCTACGACATGGGTGAACCTTGAAAACGTTATGCTAAATGAAATAAGACAGACACAAAAGAGCAAATATTGTATGATGCCACTTAGATGCATTATCTAGAATAGGCAAATTCATAGCATCTAAAATATTAGGGATTACCAGAGGCTGGGGTAGAGGAGAATGAGGTTATTGTACAAGGGTTACAGGGTTGCTGTTTAGAGTGATAAAAAAGTTCTAGAGATAGTGGTGATGGTCGTACAACATTCCAACTGCAATTCATGCCACAGAATAGTAGATTTTAAAAGAGTTAGGGGCACCTGGCTGGCTCAGTCAGTTAACTATCTGCCTTCAGATCGTGTTATGATCCCAGAACCCTGGGATCAAGCCCCGCATCAGGCTCCCTGCTCAGCTGGAAGCCTGCTTCTCCCTCTTCCCCTTCCCCTGCTTGTGTGCATGCTCCGTCTCTCCTTCTCTGTCAAATAAACAAATAAAATCTTTAAAAGAGTTAAAATGGCAACTTTCATTATATACATTACACTATATTAAAAAAAAAAGACTGTGGATTGAATGTGAATTCATTCAGATTATCATTATGTAAACATTAAAATGTTGATGTAGATCTAAATTTATTGGTAAAGGAAGATGTCCACCATTCATTTGTATGAGAAAAAAATCATCAAAAATCAGGTTACATATGTGATGACATTTGAATAAATAAATGTGTATGGTATGTTTCCATGCATGTTGATGAACATGTGTATGGTGTCTCTGCTGCGTGTGTGTGGCAGAGAGAGACAGAGAGAAATGATGAAACTACATACATAATGCTTAAAACTAAGCTGAGGTTTCAGGTAATTGGTTTTTTGTTTTGTTTTGCTTTTCTGAACTCTGATGTTGTTCTCTTGTATTTTTTTTTATATACAGAACATTTCAAAAATTAAGCTTTTCCTATTTTCAACAGAAGAGAAAAGACTAAAATAAAAAAGTGGAAGAAGAAAAAAAAGGGAAGAGGAGCAGAAGTAGAGGGAAAAGAAGGAGGAAAAAACACTGAGGCCAGCTAATTGCTACTGACTTACCTTACAGATCAGTTCTTTATGGAAGAAAAAAGCCTTAGCCCTCCAAACCACAGAGAAGAAACCAGGCAAGACCAACTCCTGGAGTTGCATGTCTCCCTTCTATTGAGTGCTTTCCAACCGATCTTGCCCCAGATCACTTGCAGTAAGTATTTCTGTCCAATGAGGTTGCAGTTATTCCTGTCATACATAAAATTGTGAAATTTTCATGAAGATAATTCAATTGTAACCAGACTATACTTACGTTCTTCCACTTTGTTTTCCATTTTCAATCTGGGAGGTTGGGGCCTCTGTGAAGTTAATGTGATCATGCAATTTGCCTTGGCCAATGACATATGAATAGAAAAGCCAGATGTCAGTTCCAACTGGAACTGTTAGAGTTAGCACATCATTTTTCATGTTTGCTTTTCATGCCTTGACAAAAATGGAAGCACTGAGATGGAGTATCCCTCAAACTGGGTACCTGACAATGAAAACATAAATCAAAGACCCCCTTGATCCGTGACTGACAGGTTGCATGAGTGAAAAATAGATCTTTGCTGTTTTACTCACCAAGATGGGGGAGTTGCTTATTACTACACCAGAGCCCCACTTATCCAGAAGGACAGTTTGGCAAAAAAACACTTGTGAGATCTTATTCAGAGGTACAAGAAGAAATTCATTCAACAAATACTTCTTGAGCACCTGCTTTGTGACAGACGTGGTCCCAGCTAGATGATAAGCCCAAGGAACAAAACCAGCCTTGTGGAGTTTTCACTTCAATGTGGGAAACAGACACAAACAGTAAACATAATATACACAAATCATATACTAGTATTTTTTAAAAAATATTTTATATATTTATTTGAAAGAGAGAGTGAGTAGAATGGTGTCCACAGTTTACAGTCAAAATATTTCTTTGCTTGAAATTCCCATACTGTGTTACTATTAACCCAAGTGTTAGGTTTTGTGACTCTTACTATTTAGTCTCTGAGAGCAAGCATTCATCAGCAGAGTATAATATAAAGTAAACAGAATTTTACTGAATACCCCTGAATACGAGCAGAGGGAGGGACAGAGGGAGAGAAAAGATGAGAAACAGACTCCCTGCTTAGCGTGGAACCATACACAAGGCTCCATCCTAGGAACATGAAATCATGACCTGAGCTGAAGTCATATGTTTAACTGACTAAGCCACCCAGGTGCCCCAATTTTAAGCTATTCTAAAAGATGATATATTATAGAAAAAATATTGGAACAAGATAAGAGGGATAAAAAATGATAAAAAGTCAGCTGGGTTAAAATTTTAGATAGGGTGTTTGGAGTAGTCCTCACTGAGAAATTACTTTGTTCAAAAACTTGGAAGCAAACACATTAACTTCAAGTGATGATTCAAGATGAGCTGAACATAGGAGGCCAGAGACAGTGAATTGGTTTTCACGCCTACCCAGAATGAGAAAGGTTATTGAGGATTTTATTGGGAAATAATCTCAATAGAGACTGGTTAGTATGTGAATTCATTATATATACACAGTCACATTTTCTTTCATAAAATAAAGGGGTTAATTCTAAATTCTTAACTGAACTAAAAATAAAACCCACATGCTTATGTGTAGGAACTATGATCTAATACATTTCCATTACATTTATCATTGCTTCCCCTGGATCACGAATTGGATAGGGTTATAGAAATCATGGAGGGTTCAAAAGACTTACTTTGAAGATCTGAAAACAGCATTCACAATGAAATGCTGAGGGGATTAAAATTCATTTGCAACACTATAATGTGTGCATTTGCATATAATACATATGTATAGATCATTCACATATAGACACACTTATCCATGAATATAGATATATATCCCTAGAGTATTATAATGCCATTTGTCATATAATTTCTTGCCATGAACAAGCCGGGAGTCAAGCTACAGTTGGTATGTCCATAGTTAACTAAAGTTTCCACTCACTAAATCTAGACTCCTATCACAACATGGTCAATAACGTGATGAGAAATTAAATTGCTTTAGCCTGGCTCACCGAATATTCTAGAGGAATGGCCTAAGAGATATGTGAACCATTTGTTCTAGATTCACTAACTCTGTATCAAGACAAAATCATGAGTTGATCTATGAAAACTTTGAAGAAATACCTTTGTAAAAATATGATCTAAAAATCTACTCTTGGCACAAGTAGTTCTGTATACTGAGAAAATAGTGAAATATATAATTCTACAATTTAGCACTCAGACATTTCTATCTCTTCAATAAAACAAATCCTAGTTCATGAATTTGAGTTTCTAAAGATCTTCATTCATCGAGGGATCAAAAAATATGAAATGAAAGGGTAGTAGGAGGACAACTTTTGAACAGACTATCCTGTCTTTGTTCATATAAACTCAAGATAGTTGCTATTCAATGCAGTTGTCAAGGCCTGCTCCAAATTCGATTTATATCCATCGAAAGCAGGTAGGAGATCAGCTAGGGGTATTCAGTAAAATTCTGTTTACTTTATATTACACTGCTGATGAATGCTTGCTCTCAGAGACTAAATAGTAAGAGTCACAAAACCTAACACTTGGGTTAATAGTAACACAGTATGGGAATTTCAAGCAAAGGAATATTTTGACTGTAAACTGTGGACACCATTCTACTATTTTGAGTAACTTGGTTAAACGCATTTTTTCCTTTCAAATATTATTCCTGTGGATAAATTAGAAAGGATGCTTTGAAGGGGAAAAGAACCACTGAGCTGAAGCTTTGTCCTTGGCTTTTCATTGCTCAACTGGGAGAAAACAACTACCAGAGAGGTCTGCAACCTTACTCTGCCATATCGTTCAGAATGTCAGCCATAGATCACCGGTGACAAGTATTTAATTCTTTGTCTCACCAGGGACGATGTGCAACCTTCTCCTGGAAGTGAGGTGTTTCATTTCATTTTAAAGCTGCCAAAAATAGTTGTCTTTTTGGCCTTGCAGTAAGCTCTTTTTCGATTTAGTATTCCCAACTTCTTGCTCTAAAAGCTGTGAAAATCATTCCCTTTCTAATGATTTCCATGCTAGGTCCTTTCAGAAGTCTATGACGTACATGATTCTTCCCTTCATAACAGTGCTTGCTTTTGTTTTCCTACAGAAGGCCACATGGAGCATTTTTGACTTTGTTTTTTCCCAACTGAATAGAATAAAATATTAGGATGCAATGATTAAAGAGGCAGACCAAATGTGCTTTAGTTATTGGACTTCTGCTGAGGAGGAAATAAAGATTTGAGCAAAGGTAGACAAGCAGTTTTTATAGGTGATGTGGTGAAAAACACACATGATATCATCATCACAGCTGATATGCACAGTCATCGGAAGACTCATTCTACCACTAAGAAGAGAGTATCTGCAGAGTCAAATACGGCCTCGTGCCATTTTTCAGATCGTTGACAACTCAGTATGACCCTGTACCTGACCGTAATGTAGTCACTGGCAGTATGGATCAGGCCTCCCATTCCTACAGCTGTGTCCATCTTGAGTGAATTTAAATTACCGTCATAATGCTATTAAAAAATCAGAAACATATAAAGTATTCCCTGCTTTATTTCAGTTTCTAAAAAATTAACACAATTGAAGTGTGTGCTGTATGCTCTATTCAAAATGTATTTGTTAGGCTGGTGGGCCCAGGGCCGAGAGCGGACAAGACGGCCACTGGGTTTCACAAGATGGTGGCTCAGAACTTTCTACCAGGGGGCTTCCTGTCTCAGAGACTTCCCATATCACCCCACAACGACCACGAACAATCTGACTGATCGACCTTGCATTCCTTTTTCTGTATAATGAGCTGACAATTGATTGGTGTATTTTGTATTCCTCATCTACATAAATTGCAGCCACTCAGATACCCAGCAAACCCTCCACACCCTAAGGCCTGTAATTAAAAAAGCCTCAGCCCTACCCCTCGGGGCGACTTCCTTGGCCCTGTCCTAACCGGGACCAAGGAACCTTGCCCGAGAGCACTTCCATTGAAGCTTGCCTCGATTCTACTCGCCTGGTTCCTCTTTTCCACCGCCGATTCAAACCTGATGGTATTCAAAGTATTAATTTCTAAATGTATGAACATATCAAGATTATCTATATATTTTATCATAATATGAAATTGGTCCATTGAAGCTTAGAAGGAGAAACTGCAGTACTCTGTTTCTCTCCTAAAAGGATTCTTACTGTTTCAGATACAGTGAACAATGAAAAACCTAAAAACTGTTATATTTAAATAGAAAAGAAGGTATGAAGTAGGAATTAAATAAATTTAAAAACAGTTTGGCCTTAAAAGTTGTAAAATCTGTGTGGATAATAAAAAAATAGACTAGAAAACGATTTGTTTTTATGCTAGAGATGTTAGTCATCTAAACAAGGGCAAAATAACAATGCATATAAAATAATAAATAGTTTTCAGGCCATTGGTAGTTACTCACCTGGAGTAGGTCAAATTCATTTGAATAGCTTAAACATTCTAAGTTACTGCTATTGGTTTATTAAAATGCTTTTCCTCAGACACAAACTCTCATTTCTATATGAATGCATGGATGTGTAGATAACCTATTCTGGTTTCCTTTTACATAATATTTTTCAAAGGTAGAATGGACCTTATAAAATAAATGCAGAAAATAAATATGGGAAAATATAGTGTTTTTAACTTTAATTTTTGTACTTAGAAGTTTAGAAACCTTTTTTCTTTAATTTCATGTGTACTTTATTTCTCCATGTCTTATGTTTCTTCATTACATAATAAGTTGCTTGTGGGCATATGGAATGCTTTGGTAAACTGCATATAAGCTACTTGAAAATTTGCCATAATTCCAGTGACAATCATTTCTAAATTCACTTTCTCTGTTAAAAATTCTGCAAGAAGAGTGGAGACATTATTTCCTAACTGTTAGACTCTCACTGCATTCCTGACCCAACCATGCCAGTAAGATATATGTTAGAAAATATTATGGCATTTGTAATAATGCTTTCGAGTGGAACATATCCCTATGGGACATATTTTATGTGTGCTGTAGATATTGGGAAGAAAAGCATTCAGGGGGCATGTTACTCTCAGTGAAGCTGTCGTTAGGTAATAGAGTACTACAGTACTTGGGTGAAATGATACAGAGAGACTTATTTCATTTTCCAGTGAAACATTTTAACTGATTTCCTCTTAAGAGTCTGCAACTTGTCTAAGCAGGGAGAAAAAAAAGCAGCAAGGCTGATAAAATCATAAATAGCTTTTCCATCATTGCTGAAACTCTAATTTTCTTGCTTATTGCTTGAGTTGATAAAACAAATAAAAGAAGGAATCTCAGAGAGAGATTTCTTTAATATGCAAAATGAATTTCAATGTACTCTCCTGCTGGTATTTTTATGGAAAACCTGACTACATGGTACACATGGAATGTAGAAATCTGCATTTAGATAGAAATATTATAAAATGCATGGTAGGGTACAAAGTCAGTCTTTTAATGGAGATGGTAAAGTGCTGCATTACACGGTTGAGTGGAAAGACAGCACACATAGAGGTTTTCACTTCTTCGGTAACCAAGTGCCTGGTTTGCCCAAGAGAGTATTATATTATTTTGAGTCTTTGACAAATATTGATGACGAAAAAATATACCAGATGGGTAGGTCCCTATCCAAGGGAAATTTTTCTGCTATCCAAAATATATACTTGTAACGTATGGATTTTCCTAATTTTCCTCAAATCCTTCTGGGAAATCATGAAGATTGATTGTGTTGGAAGGTATTTCATTGTACTGAGGTGAATTTCACTGTAAAGAACTGAGTGATGTCTCATGATTATATTAAAACAAGATGGGACAGAAATACTTGAATCTTGAATAACTGATTTTGGGGTAGCCTCGGGAATTTCACAGTCCCGCAGTGGCTCACGCATTCTGCTAGCAAATGGAAAGGGAAGGTTGCCTCTCGCTAACTATTCCACAGAGCTGGAGGAAGGACGAATGAGTTGACATTTGTGTCGACATTTGGAAACAACAAATAAGCATTTCCTTATGCTGTGAGTGGAATTGTTATTATCAAGCTCCTGTACAAATAGCTATTATATGAAAGAGAGAAAGAACTGAAGTAGTGGTAATAGTGATATATACGTTGTTGCAATAAAGAGCACGGATTAAAAGTAATTACAGGCAGAAGTGATCATAGGATTTGAGCTGCTTTGTAGAAACTATCTTCTGTAAGATTCCTACATTTGAATCAAGCTGAAGGAGCAGAGCAGGGCTGGCTTGTTTTGTTTACACCCGCCTTCTTGTGTGTGGCCCCCCGCAGGACCTGCCTCTGGGAGGGTCTGGGTGTGGCTCAGCCCTCCCTTGAGCTAATTAGCCCAGACGGCCTATGGGTTGGGTTTGAGTTAGCCAATAGGAACAGGGAACCCCTGCCTGGGAAAGAATATAAACCCCGCCTTTTGCCCGCCAAACTTGTGCACCAATTCTGGCCACGGTGATAGGCTAGTTCAAACAGTTACTAAGCAACTTTCTGTGTGTTACAAACTCATTGGCCACTGACCCCTCTAAAACTGTTGCGCT
>CM052802.1:41080551-41128529 GCA_028533885.1 Nasua narica | reverse complement strand
TCTCTCTCTCTCTCTCTCTGTCAAATAAATAAATAAAATCTTAAAAAAATAAAGAATTAAAAAACCAAAATAGCTAAAAGAAGTGAGAGCGTATGGTATATGAGAACTGCAGGGAGGGAGGACTTGCTCTAATTCTCCTGAGCTAGTAGACTTATTTGACTTTTGGGACTCCCAGGTGGCTCAGTCGGCTAAGTGTTTGCCTTCTGCTCCAGTCACGATCTGGGGGTCCTGGGATCGAGGACCCAGGACCCTCGCATAGGGCTCCCTCCTCAGCGAGCAGTCTGCTGCTCCCTCTGCCTGCCACTCTCCCTGCTCTCTCTCTGACAAATAAATAAATAAAATCTTAAACATTAAAAGAAGAATTATTTGACTTTTAAAACTATCTGCATGCATAAATTTCAAAAGTAAAAATTAAATTAAAATGCAGAACTGATGACACTGTTTATAAAAAGATTAGCACACACACTAAGCCAAGTATGGAGAAAAGAAGAGCACATTGACATATTCAGCAATGAGTATTGTTTTTTCAAATGCAGAATCGAAATGATCTGGAAAATATTTTAGCAATCAAAGTGTAAATGAATCTCTTCATGGTTAGGAAGAGTATTTTTCTTGCTAACCATTCTTTTCTCCTATTTTTCTCTTGAGAGTTTATTCATTCATTTTTTAAATTCCTCTTTCTGGCCCATTTTCATAATGGGATGTATGCTGAGTAATTTGACTTAACACAGAGTTTGCCATTTTACTCAACATCAAAACAATGAAAAGAGATCATGAAAAGAAAAGCAATTTTAGGGTGAGTACAACACATGGTTAGGTTCACATCCCTCGTGTGAATAAAAAGCATTGCTTTAATGACACAGTAAACTGAGGTTAAACACTAAAAAGGAAAGGTAGCCCATGATTTACATAATTAAATTTAAGGGTTAGAGTTTGATTACACTGATTTTTCAATAAAATTTAAATAAATAGGATAAAGTAATAAGGTACCTTAAAGAAAACACATTTTTTTCCCCAGATCTCAATCTCACTGAAAATATAGTGTGGTCTTGCATTCATTGTTTTGCCCAAAAAGGGAAGTGTTAAAGAATTACGGCAAAATTTTTAGTGACCAAATAATTTAGGAATATTTTTCATTCCTATGAAAAAACTGCAGCTAAATGTAGTTTTTTCTCTCATCATCTCTTTTTCTATATAATCTAATTCATGTTTACTTAACTCTTAATCTTAAGAGTCTCTGAATATTCAATATGTCTTTCTGCAAAAATCACCAGAGTACTTCGGGACATATTTATATTCACTGTGTTCTAGTGTCTGCCTGCTGAAAGTAAGAGACCTTGTGTAAGGCACGTCTCGGGCTTGCCATCAAGCCCCGATTCTCCCGAGGTTAATGGATGACTATACTTTAGTTGAATTATCAAATATAATGTTCTACTGTACATGGTATTGACTGGGAAGACACAACTAGGCACTAGAAGCTAATGGCCTTTACTTTACTCTGCTTTCGACTTTAAACATTGCTCCCAAGCATTACTTGCTTTACTGATGTTGACTGTTATTGACTTGAAGATCAGCACTTTTTTTTTTCCTGCCGCTTTTCCTTCTGTAATCAGGAAAACCAAACGGGGTCTCCGTTTCTTTTATCAAAATGCTATCATTATGAAAATCACAGCAATGAAACTGTGTATGTTTGAAACATCCAGATTTTGTAAAAGGAAATTTAAAACAATGACCGGTACTAAAGACATGTAACACTAAAAAAAAAAAAAATCTTCCTTAGCTGGTTCTGTTCTTTAGAGATTAATCGAACGTGCTAAAAATGCACTGAAAGATTTCATAGTTATTTAAGCCAAAAATGAGATAAAGATTGTTAAAGATTTATGAAGCATATTATAAAATTAAATGATGAGGCATCACAAATCTTCGACTCTGCCCGTATTCCACAGGCGTGTTTCAAGGAGTAAAGTGCAGCGTCATCCCAGAGAAGAGGAGAAGGAGAAACATGACAGATGGACCAGGTTTAATATTATAGGCATTTGCAACTGAACAGTCTGGCTTCCTGTTTAAACTACTCAAGCTTCACTCTCAGAGTTCATTATATCATCCTGACGCTTCAACTGAACTGCCGCTAGTCGTGTTAATGCCAAACACTATCTTACTCTATTATGAGAATTTTGTTGCCCCTAATTGTCATTTGGTCTTACTTGATTAAGGAAAGCAGGATGAGCATGTGTTCCCCCACTGTTCATATCTAATAATACAAAATGGCTCTGGAACTTCCTACATCACCTTGACTATGAATAAATAGTAGAATAACAAGACTTTTGTTTTTAAAAAATGAGTAGATCTTAGGATGTTTTATTTCTTCGATGACATAATTTCATCCATAACCTGCCACAGGATTCCTTTGGAATGTCTAGGTTCATTAGTATCAGGATGGGTCTTTAGATCTAATCTAATAAGATGTTTTTTTTTAAACCAAAGCTATTTAACTTATCTTATTAAATTTCCTTTCCTGTTAATGCAGAAGTTCAGTAATAATTAGGACTGTGATGGATTAATGATTGATAATTTTTCAAGTTAATATTGGCAAGCTGTAATCAGAGACATGCATTATTGCTATTCATCCCCACTCCCTGGCATATTGAATGTAAGCAAACTTGCTTTCCTTCCCTCTGTTTAATGGGCTGGAAGGTATTGACCCAGACCTGCAGTCTGCTCATTTCCGTGATTGATGTATTTCCACTTAAATAGTGTGGATTCTTTTTGCAGTTTGTGTTGCTGTTGAGAATAGATTTAAAGGGGACCTGACCTACCATTAATCCTTCAGCTCATATTTTAGATTATATGAACATAGCAAAAATCACTATAATGGAGAGAAATAATATTTGTTTATCCAGTACAACTCTGCATTCAAGATGAATTCTAAGTAGGCTAGTATTTTTTTTAAAATAGATGCCCATTATTTTATTCTAAAAGTGAAATTCAACTAACACATTTAAGCATCTATGAGTAATCTATGGAAATTAGGAATTTGAAGCATAAATATTAAGCAGATTTTTTAAATCTCCATTTTATCGCAGTTTAGATTTTGTCTTGTAAGCAACAGGGAATCATAAATATTTTGTTTTAAGCGTGGCAGGTATACTACTAAACCTATTTTTTAAATGATGACGCTATGCTGCTTACTCTGTAGACGATGGACTGGGATATAGGAAACTCTGAAGGCAGAAAGAGCAGCATGGTTGCTATTAGTGTTCCAGGTGAAAGGTGGAGAGTGGTGCTGAAAAATGGTGAGGTGTGGAGCTACACCAGCAGCTGGAGCAAACCAGAAAAGGAATCGGATGCAGGGGAGTTTGGAATGATAGAAGGAGTACTTACAAATCAAGGGATAATTTGCCCATGAGTTTATGTGGATGAATCAGGGGCAGGAGTTGGCAGGAAAAGTTGGTGGAGGGAAAGGGAGGTGTTAAGAATGACCTTGATCAGACTATTTGGGGCAGGTTAAAGGAATACTGACACCCAACCATGCTCACAGCAAAGGTTAGCAATGTCTGTTCTTCTAAGGAAAGAGATATGTGTGGGGTTTTCTTTGTTTTCTGCATGGAAACACAAGTGCCTAAAATTGATCAACACTTATTATTTACAGAATACAACTTTGTGCCAAGAATTGTGCAGAATTGAGAATACAAAGTTGTTTACATCATGTTTTCTTCCATAAGAAAGAAAGAAACAAAAAAGATACTGCAATCAAAGACATAGAGATCTTGAAAAGATCATCTCAAGACAACTAAAAATCAAGTTTTTAGTGTCAGATAGAAGAAAGCCACGTAAACGCATATTGGAAAAAAATAGAAGTGCCTCTTTCTTCTTTCTTTTTTTTTTTTAAACTCTGTACCTCCTCACCACTATCATTTACATTTGGCTTACTCATTGTCAAAACTTTCCTGCTTAAGTTGATTCTTGAAAAGGTAGGAGAAATTTTAAGGCTAAGGAGGAACCAGACATCCAGAAACCTCCTTGTCTCAGTTAATCACAACTCCATCCAAACTTCAAAGTAGTCATTTTGTTTAACACTTGTTTGCACAGGAAGATGTTACTAACCACTTCTAGTGAGTAGAAACCTAACCTTTTTATTTCATAAAATTATCGAGCCAGAATATTTTATACTCCCTAACAATGTCTTCGACATCAGCAGTATATTTGATTTTATTACTAGTACTTTCTACCCAACTAAAACCCAGTTATAAGCACCAAAGTCTCTAAGATATCTATTTGTGAACCTTCATCAGTTAGGTTAATGCATCAGTACATTATAATAGAAGGCAGTTCCGGATCCTCCACTTTGAGCAATATAAACTATATGAATTTTTTGTGTGCAGTTTAATCTTTATAAATGTTTACCCTCCCCATAACACCTTTCAGCGGACAACACCACGTACTTATAACTTAACACAATTCAGTAATTTACAGTAACTGAAACAGTACAAATGAGTCTCTTATAAAAAGGTAATACCTTTTTTAAATATGAAGAAAAGAGGATGCTTTTAATTCTAATATTCTATATATTTTACAGAGAACATTTTCTTCTTACATAAGTGCAAACATTATCAACAATGATTTGTAAGACATATTCTAGTTTCGTGCAAGCCTCTCAGAGTACATACCGTTACTAAAAACATAAGGTTAAGTTTTTAAAGAGTTAATCTCCAAACACTCCTAGGTATTTGCAATCTTTGGTTGCAATCCATAATTTAAGAAGCCTATGGAATCTGCAACAGAAATATCAAGTATATTGATCCACATTCTTTCCTTCCGTATCGCCAATGTCATCTCTTATTAACAATTTGGAAAATAACTGTTTCCAGCAAAGATTACAAAAGACAAGTAGAGTCTCCAAGTAAAGTTTATAACAGAAAAAAGTCATAAATAACCATGGGCAGAAATATTCTAAGTTTTTCGTAGCCCATTCAATGTCTCTCAAACCAAAACATCAAAAATCTTCATACAGAGCCTGTTCTTCTCTGTCGTACAAATGTTTTACCTTCATTAAAATTTATTCTTTTTTTTAAGATTTTATTTATTTATTTGACAGAGAGAGAGAGATCACAAGTAGGCAGAGAGGCAGGCAAGGGGAGGGGGATAGCAGGCTCCCTGCTGAGCAGAGAGCCCATGTGGGCCTCGATCCCAGAACCCTGAGATCATGACCTGGTCCGAAGGCAGAGGCTTTAATGCCCTGAGCCACCCAGAAGCCCCTAAAATTTATTTCTTGATATCCTAAAAGTAATTATATATTGTGGAGAAAAAAATTCTATCTTGCTAGAATGTTTAAATCTAAGGATACACCTGAAATAAATGCCATTATAAGCTATGTGATTAATGATATAAATTCTCTAACTTTTAATCAGAAGGCACTTCAGGCAGACTGCATATTACAGTCTTGACAATATAACGTTCTGGTGTGTTTGGCTATTCTATTACATTTTTTAAATGTTTCATTTGTTAGGTTTGGCTTTTAAATAGTTTTATAACCCAGTAGAATTAGAGTATGGAAATTATATATTTTTTAAACTAAAGAGAAAGGAAAATAGATTACAGATATTTCTAATGTAGTACCTTTTTAAAAAATTCATTAAATGCTTTCAACATTATCTCATGATTACAGCTAATTGTAGTAACTCTTTTTTCTTCTTCATTAAAAGTCTGCCACCTTAATAATGTGCTATTGATGTTTTTATTAAAAGAAATCATTGCTCTCTTGTTTCAAACACATTTTTTTTTCCACTTTGCTTTCAGATGTGTCTATGACTGTAATAAATTTTCTATCAGGAATATCCTGGTTCAATAATTTTATTAAATAAAAAGAATGATTTTTACTCATGAGAAGAGGCTTATTAACCCAAATCTACACAAACGGGTATTAAAGAAAATGACTACATTGAGAAAACTATGTTATAGAAAAGCAGACATGGTGGTAAATTTCAAATTTGAGCCAGAATCATCTTTTCCTCTAAGCTAAAAGAGTCACTGTTCCATAGGTGGCAGAGGGGAAAGAATGACAGAGAAATGGGGAAACACCATGTGTGTTCAGCAGCCCAGGAGTGACTGGCCATGTGTCTCCTACTATGTCAAGCATCAAGGTACTTTTTTTTTTTTTTGACTAGTCAAAAAATGTATCACTTATAGAGGATTTTTCAAATGACACAACCTACATACAAAAATGAATGTATATTTAACATACAGTTCCAAGAATTTTGAAAATTGCATATGCCCATGCAACCTACATCTCCATCAAGGTAGAGAACATCTCCATCACACCAGAAAGATCCCTCATGTTAACTTCAAATAGTTTTAACTAACATTTCTTAACATCAAATATGACTTGTACACAAAACAATTGCATGCTACATGCAAAAGATAGATCTATGTGATCTAAAAGTATGAAATAAGCAAATTGGCAAATATATATCAGGTTAAATAGAAAACAAAACAAAACAGGGTATCCACTTTAATTAATATTAATCACACTCAAATATTTGGTACTAGCATTTAGTGGGTAGAGATGAGGAATGCTTCTAAACATTCTATAGTACACAGGACAGTTACTATATCTGCCAGTAAAGAACTATCTGGCCCAAAAGGTCAATAGTACAAAAGTTAAGAGGAATTGATCTGTATCAAAGTCCATATCCCTATAACAGAAAAAATAAATAAATACTGTATCTTAGAATATTTCTTCAGATTAATTGATATCTAAGGAATTATATATAAAAGTATAATTGACAGTATTAAAATAAACAAAACAAATCTCAATAGCATTCTAGCATTCTAAACTTTAAGATATATACTACATTCTCTGAGTGAAGTGCAGTTTCAAACTCTAAAAATTTAATATCTCTTCTTCAAACAACTCTTCTGCTGAAGAAAATAAAAAAGAAACTGCAAAACAATTTTTAAAAAGTGTTTTAAGGAAACATTATATGTCAGCAGAAGAAACCAACATTTAAATATTCAGATGATAATGAACGCAGAAAAATTAATTAAATACCGAATAAAAAACTTGAAAAGGAACAAAAAATTAATATACCTAAAACAGTTGGAAAAGTAGAATTCACAAAGATAAAAGTAGAAATTGGTGATTCAGAAAACAGAAAAACCTTAAACGACAAATGCAAGAGTAAGCTCTTTGAAAAAGAAAACAATAAAATTTAAAACTGCTAGCTACTATAATTTTTTAAAAGTAGAAAATGCAGAACCACACAAAATTAGAATGATGTGTTTGGAGATTGTCTTAGCTTGGGCTACCATGACAAAATACCCTAAACAGGGTGTATTATAAAAAATAGAAATATATTTCTTACAGTTCTAGGTTCTGGAAGCAAAGTCGGATTCTGGTGAGAGCCTTCTTCCAGTGCAGACTGCAGACTGCTGACTTCTGGTTGTTTTCTCACCTGCCAGAGAGCAGAGACAAGAAGCAAGCTCTCTTGTAACTCCTAGAAGAGCAATAATCCCATTCATGAAGGCTCTACCCTATGACCTCGTCTAATCCTAAACACCTCCAAAGGCCTACCTTCTAATACCAGTGCATTGGGAGATAATATTTCAATATATGAATTAATTGGGGGGGGCAGGACACAAACATTCAGTGCATAACACAGATAATTACAGATTCCAAGAAAAGACAAGAAATATGAGAATCATTTCTTTCTCTATGTTACATAGATGTGAAAACTATATGGAATGATTTATTTTCAATGTATATATAGAAAATTATTAAACATTTATTCTTAAAAATAAATAAAACATTATAATTAATAAAAAAAGCAAGTAGCATTTCCAATAAAATCAGGAAAAACACAAGGATGCTCAATATGACTTTAGATTGTCATGAAAGCTCTGCAAAAATAGAAATTTCATGATTTGCCAAATTTCCAGGTTTTTACAGGTACCTGGAAATTCTAAGAAACAACAAAAATGATATTAAAAAATAATAAGGTAATTCAATCAAACTCAACACCAAAAAACCCAAATAATCTGGTGAGGAAATGGGGAGAAGGTATGAACAGACATTTCTCTAAAGAAGACATACAAATAGCCAACAGACACATGAAAAAATATTTCACATCACTTGGCATCAGGGAAATACAAATCAAAACCATAATGAGATACCACCTCACACCAGTCAGAATGGCTAAAATTAACAAGTCAGGAAACAACAAATATTGACAAGGATGTGGAGAGAGGGGGCCCCTCTCACACTTTTGGGAATGCAAGTTGGTATAGCCACTCTGCATAACAGTATGGAGGTTCCTCAAGGGGTTAAAAATAGAGCTACCCTATGACCCAGCAATTGCACTACTAGGTATTTATCCCAAAGATACAAAGGTATTGATCCTTAGGGGCACCTGCACACCAATGATTATAGCAGCTATGTCCACAATAGCCAAACCATGGAAAGAACCATGCTGTCTATCAGATGAATGAATAAAGAAGACGTGGTATATATACATACAATGAAATATTACTTAGCCACCAGAAAGGATGAATACTTACCATCTATATTGATGTGGATGCAACTGGAAAGTATTATGCTGGGTGAAATAAGTCACTCAGAAAGACAATTATCATATGGTTTTACTCATATGTGAAATATAAGAAAGAGTGCAGAGGATCATACGGGATAGGAAGGAAAACTGAATTGGAAGTCATCAGACAGGGAGAAAAACCATGAGAGGCTCTTAACTGTAGAAAACAAACTGAGGATTGTTGGAGGGGTTGGGGGTGGGGGATGGGTAATTGGGGGATGGGCATTAAGGTGGGCATGTGATGTGAGGAGCATTGAGTGTTATACGCAACTGATGAATTATTGAACTCTACATCTGAAACTAAGGATGTACTATGCATTGGCTAATTGAATTTAAATAAAAATAAAGAAAAATAAGATAGTTCAGTAAGATAAAAGTTGAATACAATATTGATAGATTAGTAAAATTTCCGTATTTCAATATAATTAACGAGAACATACTGAAAGAAACAATTTTTTAAAACAAACTTACTAAAAATGCATGGAAATTTTTGTGTACATTAAAAATTGTTCTGAGTTACATAGAAAAAATTAATAAATGAAAAAATAAATCACATTCTTAGGGTCAATACTGTGAAAATGTCATTTTCCCCCAAATTAATCTATAAGTGTGACTTGATCACTGTAAAAATAACAGTGATAAGTTTTTTTTGCAATGTGAAAACCTGATTTAGATACATGTAGAATAGTCAAAGGGCAAAAATAGCCTGTAAAACTTTCAGAAAGAGAAATAGTCTGAGTGTAATGACCTTGCAAATATTAAAACATACCAGAAGGCTAGAGTAATTAAAATAGTTTGGTAAAGCTGTAGGAAGAGAAAGACAAGTTAGTGAAATCGAATAGGGTCACAAGTGCATTGGCAATTTGATAAATGATAAAAAAAAAAGCCTTTCATTTTATTTTTTAAAAGATTTTATTTATGTATTTGTTTGTTTATTATTTGAGAGAGAGAGAGAGGTTGGGGAGAGGCAGAATAGTTCACAATAAGGTGACATACTAATTTTACAAATATTTTCTCACAAATTAACTAAGAACTGATATTAATCATTACTCCCATTAATATAACAAGAAAAAAACATAAAATCCAGACCATCAACTTCTAGTAGAGCTTTTGCATTTAGTGTCTATAATATATATCATATGTAATATGTATGTAATATGTCTATTGGACACATATTATTTATTTTTATTTAATTTATTTAAACTAAAAAATGAAAAACTACAAAAAACAAAAACCATTTACCTATTTCCCCCATCTACTACCCCTCACCTCTGGCACTTCTACCCCTCACCACTCAGTCCCAAGCGGACTCCCTACTGAATACAGAGCCCCACAGGGTGCTCAATCTCATCACTTGGAGATCATGACTTGAGCCCAAACCAAGAGGCGGAAGCTCAACTGACTGAGCCACCCAGGCGCCCCAATAAGGCATTTTAAAACAGCGTGGAAATGAACAATTATTTAATAAATGATGTTGGGATAATGCACTAACCAATTATGAGTAAGAAAAGAATAAAATTTCAATTTTGCATCACATTTTACAGCAAAGTAATTCATAAATGGACAAATATTTAAATACATAAAACATAAAGGAAATATTTTAAAATATTTGTATAGGGAAAAAATCATCTAGATCCAAAAGATAAAATCCAAATATTAAACATTTTTAAGACAAAAGACTGATTTCCTAATACACAAAAAACAACTAGTAAATAATCCACAAATTCAAAAGCGAATGGCAAATCTCTGAAAGCATTTTGTGGAGGGGAAATAGAAGCAACGACATAAGAAATAACTCCTAAGTTTGAATGAAAGATTAAAATTGTCCCTTGAACAAACCTACAGCTGCCTGGGAGGGTGACATCAGCCTTCACACAATAACCCCATTTTTTAAATTTCTGAGTTAAGATAAATGGAGAATGTGAAGTACCAAGAGTCAATTTTTACTAGGCAGCCCCTGATTAGAATCATAGCTCAGAAAGCTATGATTCCATAAGG
The DNA here is from genome assembly GCA_028533885.1 of Nasua narica. Lineage (NCBI taxonomy): Eukaryota > Metazoa > Chordata > Mammalia > Carnivora > Procyonidae > Nasua > Nasua narica. The sequence goes on along the minus strand of CM052802.1, from coordinate 41,117,946 downwards.
AGGACTTGGGCCTGTGTGATTATAACATAAAAGCATGGTGGAAACCAAGGTTACAATTTCTCTGGGGCAAGGTGAACTACTTGACCTCACTCTCAAGAAATCGATGTTCCACAGATGGATGAGACATGGCAGTGGAAAGACAAAGAAGCTGCATGTAGGGCCTGTGCTATGGGGGCTTCACTACTGAGGCTGTGTACAGCAGCTGTAGTAAAATGAAGGCGATGCAGGGCTCCTGGGTGGCTCAGTCGTTAAGCGTCTGCATTCGGTGCTGGTCATGATTCCATGGTCCTGGGATCCAGTTCTGCATTGAGCTCCCTGCTTAGCAGGGAGTCTGCTGCTTCTTCTCCCACTCCCTTTCCCTCTGCCTGATGTTCCCCTGCTCATGCTCTCTTTCTCTCTCTCTCTCTCTGTCAAATAAATAAATAAAATCTTAAAAAAAAAAATGAAGGCAATGCATATGCTGTATTTCCCAACCAGTTTCCATCTATAAGAGCTAAACCAGCATAGCATTAAAGTTATTGTGCTTTGTCAGTTTGATTGTCCATTTGAATTTGCAGTCACTATTCTTTGTGGGATATATGCACTATAAGCACTCTCAAATTAAAATGCAAATTAAAATAACAGGAAATTATTTTTACCTATTAAATTTGCAAAGATTAGCAGTGATGGTGAAGATGTGGAGAAAAAATATTCTCATATATATGTTTCAGAAGGATCCTTTGGTAATATCTCTAAAAAATAAGAAATGTACATACCATTTTCCCTAGACCTTTCACTCATTGGAGTTCATCAACAAAATAACTATTGTATGTTCATATGAAATACAAGAACAGACATATCCCTTTTAGTATTGTTTGTAATAGAAAATGCTCCATCTAAAAGTTTGGTGTTAACTTTAACATTCATTGCTAGAGTACTCTTTTAAAAATAATGGCATACATATTTAACAAAGTATTAAACAGATATTTAAAAATAATGAGAAAAATCTTGGAATATATTCATATATAAAAAACACTCAGATATTTTATGTGAAAAAGCAAAATATAATGTATCTATTTTTTCCATTAATTATAAAAATATACACATATGCCTATTTTGCCAAGGAGAATTTCTGTTTTTTTATTTTATTTATTTATTTGACACAGAGAGAGAGATCAGAAGTAGGCAGAGAGTGGGGGGGAAGCAGGCTCCCCGCTGAACAGAGAGCCCGATGCAGGGCTGTATCTCAGGACCCTGAGATCATGACCTGAGCCAAAGGCAGAGGCTTTCACCCGCTGAACCACCCAGGCACCGACCAAGGAGAATTTCTTGATGAACATACTAAGACTATTGGCTATTTGAGGGTATAGCCAAGTTATTTAAATCCTAAATATATATGTATAAGTATACATTTAAGTCTTCTTAGAGTTGAGGCTATCCTCAGAATTGGAAAGAAAATACCACATTAAAAAATACAAGTTCATTGAAACTCAGTCTGTAATGTATACACCAACCTCTCTATATATGTGATAAATTGATTACATTAATGACATCTAATGCATAAGACAGAGATGCATCAATGATTTTTTTTCTCTCCAAATAGTAGTAATTTAAAAAAAGGATTATAATATAATTTGAATAAATATTTGAAGTGAAGTTGGCAATAAATTTAAAAATAGTTGCTACTGCCCTATATTAATATTGGGTGCAGACATAACCATAAAAATTAGAAGGAAATAGGAAATCTCTGCATGAGAAAAATTCAGATACAATCATTAATTGTATCCACAGTTGGTGCAAAAGGAACTTAGGTTTGCATGTTGAAGTACGATTTGGGGAAGCCAATGAAGTATAACCAAGCATGGCAATTCATTGACTTATTATTTTCTTTCCTACAGAAAAGAAATGCATCATCACAATTTCCTGGCAAGATCACCAGAAGAGTTCTCATTCCAACTCCTTAGCAAAGAAGATAAACATAGTAACCACACCTTCCACAAATTCATCCTGCCCTTGGCAGTAGCAAACAACATGCTTCTAAAGAACTGGTGGAATGGCTGTGACATTTCTGAATTACTTCTCTTTTGAGAATAGTTCACAATAAGGTGACATACTAATTTTACAAATATTTTCTCATAAATTAACTAAGAATTGATATTAATCATTACTCCCATTAATATAACAAGAAAAAAACATAAAATCCAGACCATCAACTTTTAGTAGAGCTTTTGCATTTAGTGTCTATAGTATATATCATATGTAATATGTACTTGTCTATTGGACATATATTATTTATTTTTATTTAATTTATTTAAACTAAAAAATGAAAAAAACTGTTCACCTATTTCCCTATCTTATACTCCTCACCTCTGGCTACCACCAGAGGTGGTTCTCTATATCTATGAGGGTTTTTTTAGTAGCTAATTATTATTATTATTTTTAGATTTTACATGTAAGAGAGGTCATACAGCACTTGTCTTTCTGTGTTTGACTCATTTCACTTAACATAATGCCCTTGAGTTCCATCCATGTTGTAGCAAATGGAAAATTTTATTATTTTCTATGACTGAATAAGATTCCATTTGTGTGTGTGTGTGTGTGTGTGTGTGTGTGTGTATCACAATTTCTTTATCCATTCGTCTATTGAAGGATACCTAGTTTGTTTCCATACCTCGGCTATTGTAAATTATGCTGGAATGAACATAGATGTACAGAAATATCAAATATTATTTACAGTCTGTTATACCATAAGGGAAAAAGCTCTGGACTGTAACAACCAAAGATGCTAAGTCTGTATGATGTGTCATATTGGTTGAGAATATTTGGTTCCCTTTAAGGGAAGAAAGAAATCCTTATGGTTTGGGACCTTATTTTATTATTCTGTCTATTCTGTTATTATGTCTAGCTTGTAGAAGACCCTCAATTCACGTTAGCATAATAAGTCAATGGTATTTGCCTAATTAAGGAATTGAAAAAAGTCCCTTTTTTCTTATTCTGTTACAAAATGGACACATTCAATGGGAGACATTTTCTGAGATAAGATGCCAGTAGCTATACTGATGGGTCCCTTAGAGATGCAAAGAAAGGGATTGATAGGAATCTTTAGTTAGCACGAACCTAGTTTATCATCTCAACTCTATAATTCTTTTTGTTATTCTAGCTTTCTCTCCATGCACTACACTATTTTCATTTCATTAGAGTTTTTGTAGTGCTGTTTTCACGTGTATAAAAGCAAAGGCCCTTTTTAAGTCACAGTGTGGGGGTCCAACAGTAGAACTGGATGGGAGGACTGATCTGAGGGTGGAGTGGATGGTTCACATGTGTGTTTTAAATTCTGACAGCCACCAAGATAGTCTTTAGTGAGTAAGAGTTAAGGAAGACCTTCAAGGGTTTAAAAGAAGGTATTGAATGGTGTAATCTTACTGTATGTTTGCAAATCACTGATAAATGGATTAAAAGTTTCACAATACTCTACATACAAGATGAAAAGGCAACTCTTTAACTGTCTAGCCCGCTAGTCTGACTACACATACATTTTGTCTCAACAATGAAAAGCTATTATATTACAGTATTTACATTTCAACTAGCGGAGAATAAATTAAATTCATTATTCAAAGACTAAGCTGTAATATCTCAACAATTACCAAAAAAATTCCTTATAAAAAGTATCAATAGATTACAGAAGAAAGTGTCTTCCAAAGTTAAAGATGAATTAAAAAAAACTTAAATTTAGTAAGTCTTATTCTTTAGTCCATTATTACTTTTGAAAACATGTCGAGTCGTTTTTCCGAAGAAAAAATAATTTTTTATTCTCTTCATATGTGAAAATAAATCAAACAATATACGAAGACAGAAAAACAAAACAACAGCAAAAAATATGGCCTCCAAATTTTGGGGGAGCTAGTTAGCATTAAGAAATAAGGTATCTTGAGCTGTTGAGAAAGCATAGGAGTCCAAGAGAATGGCTCTGCAAATGAAACCACTTATTTGTAACTCTTACATTATGCGTTTAAGTAGGCTTATAAATGTCAGGGTCTTTAGCATAGAGCACTTGCTCTCCAGAAATAATGAAATCCTCTAGAGAATAGAAAAAATGTTTTGTGGAAAAACCAAAAGTTATTATTTTTCACTTTTTTTTTTACATTTATCAAATTCTTTAATTCTATGCATATTGTGAGATATGAATCTTAATGATTAGGATGGTGGCAATTTCATTGCCTTGGTCATTTTTAAGCCACTTTTAATCCATCTCAAACCCTAAATTAATTCCATTTATTTTCTGATTTTTTAAAATTTATTATTTAGGACATTGTTTCATTGTTTCCTTCTAGTAAAAGCATGTTCAACAGAATTCCATATAACCTAAACTTTCAAGAAAAAAAAATTAACTGCTACAGAATTTCATAAGACCTAAACTATTAAGTAAAACACATTAACTGCTAATAAAGCAGATATTTCAAACAATACTAACTTTGAAATATACATTTTAAAATAACATAATAGTAAAGACATTGAGATTTTTCAATAATGATTTTTTTTTCCATTTGAAAGTTTCTTTCTTCTTTTCCATGCATCTTATAAAGAGTTTTACTATTTAACACCACAGAATTCTAGCTTTATATTATTACTAACCTTGCGTCAGTAAAAGCTGCTGAGAATGGACTGTTTTTTATCAGTGATTTAAGAGGATAAAAATTCAGTACTTTATTTGGAACACTAAGAGTCAGCTAAATTACAGTTAATGCTTCTTTTTTCACAACAAATTTCAATTTGGTGGTGGTGTTGAATCTAATTTGCCTTAATTATATGGCAGTCAGGTTTTCAGGAGCACATCTTTCTTGTAAGGAAACAATTTCAGGACTGTTGGGGAATTATCACTCCACCAGGAGCTGTGCAGGTCTGACAATGGCTCTGTTGACTCTCTCTTACCGTGACATCTGACCGTATGACATCTTGCAGTGATGTCCTTAAACATGATTACTGATTAGAGGGGAGGGAAAAACAGTGTAGATAAAAAGAAAGGCTTTTCCCATTTTTTAATCTCCAAATTATCTAAGCCAAGATCATTTTAATATACTCAAAATTTTCAATAGAGGAAATGTTCTTTAGCCTATAATGAGTGGATATTTGAATATTTATGTTGATAACCACAGTCACCACTGGGTTCCAACTTTGAACTGCTATGATTATTGCCAATAATAGTAAATGAGTTGTGCCACAGTTAGCACCCAATTGTTTATTGTTCAGGTCATCATTAAAGTTATTTTATTAACTGATGATCAACCAGTCCTTAGGACAACTTAGCAAGGATGGGAACTAACTGAGAGACGTACTTTAATATTATTTATAAACCTGGGTATTTTTCCATTGTTACTAAATTTTACTTGTTATCTCATAAATCCATCACAAACCAGGTTTTGCCAACGCTCTCTAAAATGTAATTCAAATTTGTATGTTTTTCTCCAATGACACTATCACGATCCTAAAACAGAATTTCATGAGCAACTAATAGTAACTTCCTACTACTGAGTAGGAAATCTCCAGTTTTGATTTTCCTCCTTATTCATATAAGTTTCAGAAACATGTGAAGGCAAATTTTTGTTATAATAGCACATACCTTGTAAGGTTTTGTGGATGTTAAATAAGATTATCTATAAAAAGCACATAGCAGACTGACCAGGAAATACTGAACACTGCATAAATATTATCCATCATCACCAGTCATCCTCACTACCATTGCTATATTACCCATGGGAAAACTAATCTTTATTAACTAATAATTTCTATGAAAATTGATTACCTGCATTTCAAAATTCTTATGACTTTTATTGTTTATGCCACATAATTTAGATTATAGCATATATACCCTACTTTCTAAGAGTATTTATACATTTATATATTTTATATCACAAAATTTAAATCTGTATTAAACTTAGATCAGTATATATACTTATATATCTAAATTTATATTATAGTCCATCTTCAGAGTTCTAAGAAAACTTAACATATATAATACAATTAAATATATTTCCTTGGCAATTTAATGATTGTTTCCTGATAGAATGTAAAGTCCTCTGATGTTATTATGGATAAGGGAACAAAAAGAATATCAGCAGATGTACCTATAATAAAGGTATAGTGGCTAGAACAAAATTATTCTGGATGCTGACATATCCAACATGTTGCTCATATAAAATGGTAAGTGTAAAAGATATTCGCCCTCATTTTTTTTTAACTTCTTACACTTTTAGCTTATAATAGTTATTGAGGTGATTCTTCATTACATGTCATTACTGAATTAGAAACTACAGATATGACTACAGCCTTATTTCTGATTCAAGATTATCTGGAGATACAAACAAGTAAAAGCATAATTGGAATTCAGTGTGATCAAGGTATAAACAGTGCATAAGATAGTTATGTAAATAGTTGGGACTGACTGTCTCAGGGATTCAAGAAGCCTTCCTAGTGGAAGAATATACAACCAGAGTTTCTAAAGAAAGAGATCTGGGGTATCTATGTATCAGAGTGCTACCAAATGAAAATAAAATATTATAGAAGGATGTCTGGGTGGCTCAGTCGGTTAAGTGGCTGCCTTCAGCTCAGGTCATAGTCCCGGGGTACTGGGATGGAATCTCACATCGGGCTCCTTGCTTGGTGGGGAGCCTTTTTCTCCCATGCTTGCCACTTCCTCTGCTTGTGCTTGCTCTCTCCCTCTCTCTCTCTGTGTCAAATAAATAAAATCTTTTAAAAAATTACAGAAAATTTGTAAATTTTTCAGTAGTTCAACATGACATACACACAGAATGACTGAGGATGGGAGGAAAATAGAAACGTTAAAGAGAAGAAATAATATCAGTTCTTACTGGATTTAACAGTAGAAGATAAGCACATTTTGTGTAAGTTGGTAAATATCTGCTATTGAAAAGTATCTGAAAACAAGCTAAATTAATTAACTATTTAATCAACTCCAGAGGATGTCTAAGAGATGAATATATTCATAGGGTACATGTTAACAAAACCATATTAACTTATATACTTCAAATTTTCTCTACGTGGTGTTTCTCAAATTTAAAAGTGATCCTGAGTATTATATTCAAAAATTACTGGACAAATACATATAAAACATTAGTATTATACAACATTAAATATATATAATTTTGGATAAAATATACAAATATATATTTAAAAATAACATGAATGATAGTGTCTACTCTCAGCTCACTAAGCTATATTAATATGTTTGTGTATGCATTTACCTTAGTGTCATTTTTCTTTAGTATATTGATTTTCTGGAGAATTGTATGCTATGGTAGGTTTTTAATATTTACTTCATAGCTCTTATTCCCCTGCTTAGTGCATTCCAAAAGACTTAATCAATGCTGAAAGCAGATATAATACACTTGCAATGTATTCAAATCAACACTTCCTTCCCTCTGTGACTTTTGGACTGATCTCATCAGTCATCCTCTCTATAGACACTCTGGATGCAATGGTTCTGGTTGAATAGGCTTATTTTCCTTTTTTCTTTTCAATTTTCTGTATTACTTTCATTTTCCATTTTTATTTCTGACTTTTTAAAAAACATGGCTATAAAGTACTCATATCACCTCACTTTTAATACACTTACATTTAATGAAGGGATAATATAGAAAACTTAAAAATCATAGGGTTTTAATAAAACTTAAATGTACTTCTGTATCAGTCCTATAGAAACTGACTCATTTTCATCAAGTGCAGGGCTAGATTGTTTGGCACTATTATTTTTAATTAAATATTGTTTGTTTTCAATTAACTTCTTAATCTAATAATTATACTTCTGTAATCTAAATTTAGGAAGTTGTTAAAAAGCCTCAGTGATTTAAAAAACCCACTTCAAGGGAAGCATTATTGTTACATCCTTTAGGATATTGTTTGGAAGTTGAAGAAAGAGTTAGAAAATATGCCCTTGACCGTCAATCTAATACATCAAAATAAAATATATTCAAAATCATATATGCAGGGTGCCTCAGTGGCTCAGTCAGTTAAGCATTTGCTTAACTGAGCCACCCAGGCTTAAGTCTAGGGCAAGATGGCTTCACTGGCAAATTCTACCACACATTTAAAGAAGAGTTAATATCTAGTGTTCCCACACGATTCCAAAAATAGAAAAGAAAGTAAAACTCCAAATTCATTCTATGAGGCCAGCATTACCCTGATACCAAAACCAGATAAAGACTCCACTAAAAAAGAAAACTACAGGCAAATATCCCTGAAGAACACAGATGCAAATATCCTCAACAAAATACTAGCAAACCAAATCCAACAATACATTAAAAAAAAAATCATTCACCACAATCAAGTGGGATTTATTCTTGGGTTGCAAGAGTGCTTCAATATTTGCAAATCAATGTGATACATAGCATTAGCAAAAGAAAGGATAAGAACCACATGACCATTTAAATAGATTCAGAAGAATCATTTGACAAAGTACAACACCCATTTATTTAAAAACCCTCAACAAAGTAGAGTCTACCTCAACATAATAAAGGCCATATATGAAAAACTCACAGCTAATATCATCCTCAAAGGGAGACTGAGAGCTTTTCTGCTACAGTCAGGAACAATATAGGAATGTCCACTCTCACCACTAGTATTTAACATATTTCTAAAAGTCCTAGCCATAACAATCAGACAACAAAAACAAAAAAAGCATCCAAATCAGCCAGAAGAAAGTCAAACTTTCACTCATTGCAGATCACATGATACTTTACATAGAAAACCCAAAAAATTCCACCAAAAAACTGCTGGAACGGATAAATTCAGTAAAGAAACAGGATACAAAATCAATGTGCAGAAATACGTTGCATTTCTATATATCAATAATGAAGCAGCAGAAGGAAAATTAAGGAATCAATCTCATTTATAATTACACAAAAAACAATTATATACCTAGGAATAATCCTAATCAAATAGATAAAAGATCTAAAATCTGAAAACTATAAAATTCTGATGAAAGTAATTGAAGACAACACAAAGAAATGGAAAGATATTCCATGCTCATGGATCAGAGGACCAAATATTGTTAAAATGTCTATATACTCAAAGCAATCTACACATTTAAGGCAATCTCTATCAAAATACCAACAGCAGGAGCACCTGGGTGCCTCAGTCAGTTAGGCGTTTGACCCTTGGCTTTGGCTCAGGTCATAATCTCAGGGTTGTGACATTGGGCCTGGCTCCAGGCTCCACACTCATCATGGAGTCGGCTTGAGATTCTCTTCCTTTCCTCTTTCCCTCTGCCCCTTTTTCTGCTCATGTGTGCTCTGTCTGTCTCCCTAAAATAAATATAATTTAATAAATAAATAAAAATGCCAACAGCATTTTTTGCAGAGCTAGAACAAACAATCCTAAAACTTGTATGGAACCATGAAAGATCCCAAATAGCCAAAGCAACATTGAAAAAGAAAAACAAAGCTGGAAAGAAAGTCCAATGGGAAAAAGTCTCTTTAAAAAATGGTGTTGGGAAGGGGCGCCTCGGTGATTCAGTGGGTTAAAGCCTCTGCTTTCGGCTCAGGTCTTGATCTCAGGGTCCTGGGATTGAGCCCCACATCGGGCTCTCTGCTCATCAGGGAGCCTGCTTCCTACACTCCCCCCGCCTGCCCCTCTGCCTACTTGTAATCTCTTTCTCCATCAAATAAATAAATAGAATCTTAAAAAAAATGGTGTTGGGAAAACTGGACAGCAACATATAAATGAATGAAACTGGACAATTTTCTTACACCAAACACAGAAATAGATTCAAAATGGAATAAAGACCTAAATGTGAGACCTGAAACCATAAAAATCCTAGAGAAGAACACAGGTAGTGACCTCTTTCACATTGGCCATAACATCTTCTTTCTGGATATATATCCTGAGGCAAGAGAAACAAAAGCAAAAATAAACTATTGGGACTTCATAAAAATAAAAAGTTTCTGCACATCAAAGGAAACAGTCAACAAAACTGAAAGGCAACCTACAGAATGAAAGAAGACATTTGCAAATCTGATGAAGGGTTGGGATCCAAAGTATGTAAAGAACTGATACAACTCAACACCCCTAAAATGAATAATCATATTAAAAAATGGGCAGAAGACACAAATAAACATTTTCCAAAAAAGACAGACAGATGGCCAACAGACACATGAAAAGATGCTCAACATTACTCATCATTAGGGAAATACAAATCAAAATTACAATGAGATACCACCTACACCTGTCAGAATGGCTTAAATCAACAACAAAAGGAACAACAGATATTGCTGAGGATGTGGAGAAAGGGAAACCTTCTTGTATTATTGGTGGGAATGCAAACTGGTGCAGCCGCTCTGGAAAACAGTTTGGAGGTTTCTCAAAAATTTAAAAATAGAACCACCCTATGATCCTGCAATTGCACTACTAGTTATTTACCCAAAGCATACAAAATATTGATTCAAATGGATACATGCACTCCAATGTTTATAGCAGCATTATCAACAATAGTCAAATTATGGAAACAGCCCAAATGTCCATCAACCAGTGATCATAAAGAAGAGGTGGTGTATAGAAATGCAATGGAATATTACTCAGCCATAACAAGAATGAAATATTGCCATTTGCAATAATGTGGATGGATGTAGAGAGGATTATGCTACGTGAAACAGGTCAATCAAAGAAAAATCCCGTAGATTTCATCATATGTGGAATTTAAGAAACAAAACAAATGAGCAAAGGGAAAAGAATAGAAAGGGAGGCAAACCATATTAAGACCCTTAACTATAGAGAATAAACTGATGGTTACTAGAGGGGAAGTGGGTGGGGGGATGGGTGAAATAGGTGATATAATTAAAGAGTGCACTTGTGATGGCCACGGGTGTTGTATGAAAGCGTTGAATCACTATATTCTACACCTGAAACTGATATTATACTGTAAGCTAACTGACTGGAATTTAAATAAGAACTTAAAAGAATACACTGTCTATAGACTATGTGTATATTATATATGTATAATTTATAATATATTAATGTATAATTATAATAATCATTTTACTTTGCCAGAAACTTATGAGAAGTATTAGACACTCATTCCTGAAGAAGAATCGAACTCAAAGAGACTACCAAGCACAAAATCTCCCTTTAAAGAGAAATTAAGAGTAACACTTAAATGTGCATCCTGTTGTGAATCTGATTGTGAAGGATTGGCTTAATTTTAAGACCAAGCATCAAATGATACTATACTAGATTTAGACTAAAATTAATCATTTTCTCCTCTACTATAATTCATCTTTCTTCTCCTCTCAATGTCTCTATTTAAAATGCTCAAATAAGTTTCTTAATTTTTTTACATAGACATGAGGATATTAACAGTAATTTTTATAATCCAATTCTTCTCTAAGTGCATTCAAGTTTAATGTAGTCCAGCAATGGCAATTCTAGCAAAAACATAATCTGCATAAAACACGAGGCAGCATGAAGCAGTTATTCAAAAGGGATTCAGGCTTCTGGTATTAACATTCACAATTTAATTCTATGCCATGAAAACACACAAGTTTACTATTCAGAATTAATGAATGTTTCATTCAGTAGTGTACCAGTCATATGTCTCTCTCTTATCTAGATACTTCCAACTATTCAGATCTCAAATATGTAAGTGCTTATCACTATAGAGTTTGCCAAATCTGACACCGCTTAGACTTTGTAGGCTAGCATCCTCATGAATCTTAAAATATAATATATTTTTCATCTATTTTATATTAAAGATATACTAATATTAAAATAACTCATATTATCAAAAGGAGCGCTAATGAATTTAGCCATTTCACATATATAAAGGGATTTTGCAATGTGCTATATTAATATTATTACATCAGTCACCATCCGCCTCCTATTTTATCCACAGAAAATTAGATGTAGAAGAAAAGATGTTGACTTTGAGGAGTTCAAACTTTTTTATTTTAAGACCTAGGATCTGGAAAACTAAAAAAGTGAAGGGCAGGGCAGGATAAGCCAGGTCTTGGGAATAAGAAATCTTACATTTCCCGCTAGGGTCCAGTAAGTCATGCAATTGGTAAACAGAACAGAGATAGTAAATGAATGAACTTACCCACATCCACATATGTATGACTCAAGAACATCTGGGAATGAGCTGCTTTGACCCCACAGATCAAGAATAACAAACAAAAGCTCAAACTTTTATTAAGCTAGCCTAACTGTGATTTTATTTTCTTGTTGATGTTAGTTGGAAAAGTTATTAGGTTGGTGTTTATTAGTTTTTAAACAAAACTCTTTATCAGGTTAGAAATCCGTCACTTTGATAAATATGATTTTGCTTTCCTCCCATACAAGTCACTTATATCTATCATAAGCCCAATTCTGAGCTAATGTGGAATGGAATGAGTCAGTAGCAAAGGTTTGCTTACATCTCTGATTTTACCCTCAAGTGTTAATTTTCAGATTCAGAAATATGAAAGGAATGGGAAAAAAATGCAATACTGTATAATCTGGTTCTTCCAAATCAATAGGCTATCCTACACTAGAACCAAGGCCTGTTACGTTCAGGAGTTAACAGCTACCAAAATCAGACAGTGGCCATATTATGCACCAAAAGATTCAGTGGAACTCCTTACAGAGTTTTGGAGCCATTTTTAAGTTGAGAGGGTGGCTAATTCAACCTTTCCCTCTTTTTTCAGATTGAAAGGTGTGTTATTTGTCTCCTCCTCCTTCATCCTGCACACCCTTGAGCAAGACTAGGAGAGATTTATACTTGCCCAAATAGAAAGAGCGCTCTGAGGAAGTTTCACCCAAGCCTGTATTTCTATAAAATTTATTGCCATTATCTGTAGAGGAATAGATCAGCACAATACAAAGCCAATAGTTACAATTTGCATAAGAAAACATTGTAATGTCAAAGTAGAGCTTCAGCAAGGAATGAAAAAAGACACCATTGGGGCTTGACAGAAATGATCATTTATTTTACAAGTCTCAAGAGGACCTCCCTGGTGAGAACCCATGCTGATATCCTGTATCAGCTCACCTTGTACAAGTGGATGTAAACTGCACACAAAGCAGAAGCCAATTGTACTGTAAATTTTTTCATTGCTGAGACTGACTCACAAGAGGCTCATTTTCTTGTGGGTCCCAAAGGATGGCAGTCATGCAGCGTTGTTTAAGCAAACTCATTACTGTGCAAGCAATGCCACATAAACCTTCCATCTGAAACAATAGATTCCTTCGTATAAACATGCTTCTTCAAACAGGCACTTTAAACCATAGAGAAGCTGTAGTTAAAACACGAATCAAGAGGTTTCTTACACGGGCTATTAACATAGGCAGCAAGGCAGATTTCTTTTTAACTACATATTTTTGAGAGCTTACTATGTGCTAAATAATTTAAATGTGTACTCTCATAATTGGTACCAGAACAGAACTGATGCACAATCCAAATCTCTATCTCTAAACACAGGGCTTTTGATCAAAGGTACTGCAATCTCTTTAGGTCTGAGTGTTTTCAGGCCAATATCAAGATTTCCTGGACTTCTATTTTCAGATTATCTGGAAGTTAAGCCCCATTCCAAACTCTAGGTTTCTTGTTGCTTCTAATTACTGGAAATTCAAAAAGTTTAGTAACATTTCATATTGTCAGTTTTAGAGTATTATTAAGCCCTAGTTGGCATCACAGTGTGAGTATTGAAATACCTGGTGTTTGGACATAATTATCTGGGAACAACCAAAAGACCAAAAGCTGTCACCTTCATCAAGCAGGAATATGCTCTGGCTCTCCCAAATATGAATCTGTACCAACCTCTATGAACTCAGGCTCAGGACTCAATAACTGGCAAGAAAGAATCTTGCCTTCATCATTTACCAGTGATGGGAGTTCCAGTAAACTTTTTAATCATCCTAAACTTCAGCTCCACATCCACGAAATGAAGAGTGTGAAAGAAAAATTACATCAATGCATTTAAATAGGTAAACACTTTATTCAAGGCTGTTTCAATAGGGGTCAAAAATATTGCAATAGGAGAGATTGTACATAACTCCTCTGGAACAAAATGCAGGAGGGCTGTTAAGCTCTGAAGCGAACTGGTAGAAAAGTGTTGGAGGACACTGGGAGAGATTGGCCATCTGTATATCTGTATTGGTTGTTGTTTTTTTCTAGTTTTATTGAGATACAACTCTCATATAACATTGTATAAGTTGAAGGTGAGCAATGTGATAATTTGATACATTTACATATTGCAAAATGATTACCACCCTAGGGTTAGTAAACATCTCCATCCACTTCATATAATTACCATTTTTTTCGTTATAAGAACACTTAAGATCTATCTCTCAGCAACTTTCAAATATAGTATCCTTAACTATAGTCACCATGTATACATTAGATCTCCAGAACTCATTCATCTTATAACTTGAAGTTTGTATCTTTTAACTGACATTTCTCAATTTTCCCTACCCCCAGTTCCTGTCAGTCACCATTCTACTCTCTGTTTCTATGAGTTCAGCTTTTTAAAATTCTACACATAAGTGAGATCATGCACTTATCTTTGCCTGTCTGACTTTTTTCACCCCCAAACTTCATCTATGCCCCCAAGTTTCATCTATGTTGTCACAAATTGCCTGAAAAATATTCCGTATAATATATATCACATAATGATATATATATATATATATATATATATATATATATAATATTTTTTCTAGGCATTCATAAGTAGACAACAACACTTCGGTTGTTTCCATATCTTGGCTACAATGAATAATGCTGCAGTGAACCTGGAAGTGCAGATACGGCTTCAGGATGCTGTTTCCATTTCTTTCGGATATATATAGTCAGGAGTAGAATTGCTGGATCATATGGTAGTTTTATTTTAAATTTTTTGAGGAACTCAGATATTGTTTTCCATAATGGTTAAGCCAGTTTGCACTTCCACCAACGTTGTTCTAGGGTTCCCTTTTCTCTGCGTTCTTACCAACATTTATTAGCCCTTGTCTTTTGGATGACAGTCATTCTAACAGATATGATGTGATATCTCATTAGTTTTGATTTGTGTTTCCCTGATGATTTAGCAACATTGGGCATCTTTTCATATACCTATTGACCATCTCCATCCAGAGATAATAATAGTAGCTTCCACCAGGGCTGTGAGGATTGAGATTGATAATCCTTATTAACCTATTGTTGTTGTGACTAACTTAGAGTAAGCATTCAAAATAACATAGTGGTTGTTTGTCATTAATAATCTTACTAATCTGTTTTCTCTCCCCTCACTACCGTTACTACTCTGCCTTGTTAGCCATCACAAGTTTTGAAACAAACCTAAATCCTATCCTCAATGTCTGCACAGGTAATTTTTCCTTTGTCCTCTCTGATTCTGCTGAGATCATCTAAGCCAGAGATTTCCAAACTATACATATAGCAAGCACAAAAACAGTTAATGCATTAAAAGACACTGCTTTTTGCTCTCTGTTTCTGGTTTCAGCATTTGACTCAGAGCAACCTATTACCCTAAATACCATTCAGGCCCCAGGGAAATACATCTTATGCTTTGTCTTCAATACCAAAGTCCACATGTCTAAATGCTGTGAAGGCTTGTATCTTATGCTTTGTCTTCAATACCAAAGTCCACATGTCTAAATGCTGTGAAGGCTTGTATCTCATGCTGCTGGCAGTATTAGAGGAAACAGACATTGCTTTGGAGTGTGGCAGCCATTAAAAAGCAATGAACCAGGAGAGACTGTGGACTCTGAGCAACAAACTGAGGGTTTTGGAGGGGAGGGGGTGGGGGGGTGGGTGAGCCTGGTGGTGGGTATTGAGAAGGGCACGTATGGCGTGGAGCACTGGGTGTGGTGCATGAACAATCAATCTTGTAACACTGAAAAATTAAAATAAACATATTTGGGGAGAAAAAAATAGGAAAAAAAAAAGCAATGAGCTTAGGTAGGAGAGAAGCAGACCAAATTGAACTGTAAAATCTTTCCTTCCAGATAGCATGATGTAAGATAATCTCTTACATAACAAAAAATCATTTCCAGAAGTGCTGAGCATTCACTTCCTTGCTGAAGACCTACTTCAATTCATTTCCAAAGTTACTCAGAATTAGTGTTGTATTCACAAGAGTTTCCCAAAGCAGCTGAGAAATATTTAGCCATATTAAACAAGTCATATCACTCTTAAACTTGTGTCCATATAGGCCTAGCTGTAACATACTTGGGCTGTGATATAGATTCTTTACATTGAAAGTAGATGGATATTGAAAATGTGAATTTCTAATAGTTTCTTCTTGTAAAAACATTTAATAAGACTTCACAATTTAAAAATATTAACTAAAAAAATTTACCTACATTTAAGTAATTTAGTTACATTTAAATAACTTTTATTTAGTAATTATAGTTGGACTCTGTTTTCATTAAACAATTTTAAATATTTTAGGAGAAAATAAATTTTGAATATATGAAGATAACTTTAAATTATTCTTTCATTTTGATAAAAACATATTTAAAGTTTATTCACTTTGAGCCTAATCACTTTTTAATCTTTTAGGTAATAACCACCAATTGAACACAAATTATTTAAAATCTTCATTTTAAAAATACAATTAATGACTTTGCTGAAATAAAAAATATTTCATAAGTAATAATACTCTATGAATTATGAGTTTTTAATTAACTATTTTAGCCAAAATTTTCTTACTCATCAATAGGAAAATAAGACATGCACAAGAAATTTATAGGGATGTCTGGGTAGCTTAGATGATTAACTGTCTGACTCTTGATCTCAGCTCAGGTCTTGATCTCAGGGTTGTGAGTTCAAACACCATTGGGCTCCACACTAGGCATGGAGGCTACTTAAAAAAAAAGAAAGAAATGTTCAATAATAATTAAATTCAAGGTTTTTTTTCTATTTTCCCAAGTATTAGTTATATTAAAAGCATAGTGTTTCCATATTTTGTTAGTTTCATCATTATGAAGGCATATTTACCAAAGGAAGTGCAATGTTTTATTTGACATATTGTTCGTTCCTTTTTAGCTTTTAAATATTTGACACGTAGCATGTAAGTTTTCACATGTACTCTTATCATCAGCATCATAATAGTTAGGGACAAGCCTCAAAGGACTAAACTACAAAAGAAACCACTTTTAAATGAAGGTATAATTTCAGGTAAAAATTAGTGGTATGAAGAAAATTGAAGTCATTCATGTGAAATGATGTGAAGTGATGTGATGTAATATTATGTGATGCAGCATGAGAAAGAATGACTGTGAGGAAAGGCCACATTTTAGACAGAAAACTAGTTCCTGAAGAAAAATAAAGCTTGGGCAAAACTGAACGATAAAAAAGAGTCACTGGAAAGAAGTTTCAGTTAATGCCAGCCATGCGGCCTTGATAATTGGTCTTCATTGAATTTCTATGTTAGAACTTTTTTTTTTTTTGGAAAAAAATAAATAGCACCAGATTTCAAATCCTGTAACACAGTGAGAAGTCTTATCTTTTTCTATCTGTGTCTAAGCTCATGCCCTCTCCCATGTGATAACAACATGAAAGTATATTATTTGTGCCTGATATGTCAGTGGAGGTGAGGAGAATTAAACTGTAAGGGCACAAATGCATCTCATCACAAATAAAAGCATAGAGAGAGCTTTAAAATATTTGGGAAATCTGGAAATACCCAAAGTTTGGGCCCACTTATGATGTCTTTTGCTAATCAAGTATATGATATAGGTGAGAATTTGTACTTGTAGTTGACTAATTTGTAATTGACTTAGAGAAAATAAAAAGGGGTCATCATTTTATAAAGAACTGGGCAGAAATTATCCATAGATTATACAGACTTCATACTGAAAAGTCTGTAGTGGTTACAACACAGACTCTGGAATCATACAGACATGGATTCAACCCTGGCTGGACAAAAGCATATGACATTCCCTTAATCCGTAACCTCTCTGTACTCTCTTCTCACCATCTGTAAAACAGGGCTAATAGACCCACCACCTGCAAGTTTGGTCTAAAAAAGATAGTGTTCAAAAAAGTACTTTGACATTTAGCGGGAATAGTAAGAAATAAGTTGTAATTTTTATTTATTATTTTCAAAGTTAACCTCTAGAAGAAATTTAGAGAAATAAAAATCAATTTTGATAAGACTGAGTCAAATTTTCTATTTAAAAACAAAGTTAAATGAGTTCTAAATCGTGTTTCCTAAAAGCCCTTAGTCATTATTGTTTTAATTTATTGTCTTTATTAAACTTGATGGCAGCAGCTATTAAGTCAATTTTATTAAATTAAACTAAAAACCATAACACAAGTATGTACCTTAAAACACACTAGAAAATTTCCAATTTCCTGTTTATCAGTTTAAAAAATGTCTTTTCCTAATTCGTATTAGCAAACTAAACAGAATATTTCTCTCAGTGAATTAATTATATTTTGTTCTTTAATCCATGCTTCAATATGATTAACATCCCATTTAATTAACAGATTCATTATTTTATCTTTTATAAACTTTATGCTTAAAGATCCCTTTGAAATAACCATGTCCCCAAAGAGAAACTAGCATAGCCTGGATGTCACTAAAACCAAGGTTGCAGATATATTTAGAAGGTAAGGGATTTTTCTTTGGTTTTTATTCTTGTGTCAGTATGATCCTCACAGCTTTTGAGTAATTCTTCAGGAAACATGTTTCAGATTTCATTCTTCACATTATCTTTAAAAATGAATTTAGTACCTTTTAGGAATATATTCTGGATATTCTTGTAGTGAGATAAAACAGAAGAGTCTATACACAAATGAGATATATCAACTATCCATCTGCTTGGAAATTCTTGCATATTTATGAAAATATTTCTG
Organism: Nasua narica; assembly: GCA_028533885.1. NCBI lineage: Eukaryota > Metazoa > Chordata > Mammalia > Carnivora > Procyonidae > Nasua > Nasua narica. Next base: position 41,099,123 of record CM052802.1, on the reverse strand, counting down.
TGTAAGAAGACAACAACATCCTTGTAGAAAGATAAGGTTACGAGGTAGATTTCAAAAACAGCCATAATTCTTTCAGGTTCTATTAAGCTACTCCCATCAAGAGGTGGACTTTATTTCTCTGCCTCTTAGATTAGGGATAGACTTGTGACTTGCATAAACCAGTAAAATATGGTGGAAAGGATATTGCATGTGTTCTAAACCTGGGTCTCCAGAGGCTGTACATCCTTCTGCTCTCCTTCTTGGAACTACTACACCAATTTAAAAATATAGAAAGTATGCCAAATAACCTAAATATTATCTATTTTCCTACCCCTTGATTAGTAATGCTAACATTTTGTCAGATTTGCCAGTCATTTTTAAAAAACATAAAGGTTACAAATAAAGACAAAGTCTTCTTTTTTTTTTTGAAGACAAAGTCTTCTTTAACCTTCCCACTATCATATTCCCATTGCCTATTGTTAGCCCTCCACCCCCATGGGAAATACTAATAATTCAGTTTTCCAGTAATCTATCTATCTGTCCATCTATCAGTCTACCTATCCATTCATCCACCCATCAGTGTATCTATACAAATAAACATAGCATACATATATATGTGCAGATACATACATACATGTATACACATATATGCCTGACACACACATGATCTATATATATAGTATATACACATAATTAATGTTTGTAATAATGATAGTGATAGTCTTTTAGTAAACAAGGAATTGTGAATGTGAAATTACTATATAAGATATTTGGTTTCAAACTTCCATGTGATATATTGCATTTTGGTGGTATTTCAATTTGTTGTATCTTTCAAATTTTATGCAATGTATAAGAATTATCTTTATAGGGCGCCTGGGTGGCGCAGTTGGTTGAGCGACTGCCTTCGGCTCAGGTCATGATCCCGGAGTCCCGGGATCGAGTCCTACATCAGGCTCCCAGCTCCATGGGGAGTCCGCTTCTCACTCTGACCTTCTCCCTTCTCATGCTCTCTCTCACTCTCTCTCTTTCCTAATAAATAAATAAATAAAAATAAAAAATCTTTAAGAATTATCTTTATAATTAGGGAAAAGTAAAAAAAAAACTATAAAAAAGAAAAATGTATTTAAGTTATACATGTTTGAGTTCAAAGGACTTTTACATTATATTTGCTATGTCAGTTTGCTCTACAGAATTTTTTTATTAGCGAGACTGTTTTTCCTCATAATACCCTATGTTTTGTGCAAAATTTCATAAGTATAATTTTTAAATAAAGAAATTTACATGAATACCATGGCCCTGATAAAATTACAACTCATAGTCTTTAAATCATAACCATGTTTTTATGTACTCCTCAAAACTCAGCTTAGCCATGACCTACTCTAGATCTTCTTCATAGACCCTGAATCCTTTCTAACATTTTCTTTAACTGCTTATGACTTAATTTATTCCTGTGATTTTCACCTCCACAAGACCCTGAGTTACTAGAAGACAGGAAGCATCTTACTCACACTAACACCCTCATTTCTTGCACAACTATGCCAAAACTGTGCTCAAAAATAAACTAAAATGTGTGCTATAACGAACTGAACTTCACAAGGTAAAAGATGACCACTAAATTTGAGTGAAAAATGTATAATGTTTAACATATGTAATATACCTTCACTTGGGTCTAAAAACTGATCAGAGTAATAATTGTATGACCTTCTTTCATTAGAAAGTAACTTCTCACACCTCTCCCTCCACTATTGCAGAATTTGTAGTCATATTATGTGTTGACCATTATGAATACGTGGTATAGAATTTGTTCTCATGTTTATTTTGCCAGAAGATAAAATCCTGTCTTCAAATAAATTGCTTGAAAAGGAAATGAACTGAAATAAAAACAATGTGAAAAATCATGATTCCTTATAAATGCATAAACTAATAGGGATAAATGTAAAGCTATTTGGGGCATGAAGTAATCTCATCAATTTTATAAGCTAACATTAATTTCCCTGTGGCATCAGCTTCATCTCACAGATATTTATTAATATTAGGTGATTAGCAATATATGTATGGCTAAGCCTTAGGTCCTTCTATATAATCTAGACTAGTCCTTCAAATGAACAGCATAAAAATACTACCAATAGATCATTTGAGAGAAACACTTTTCCAATCAATCCACAGTGAGAAAAACAGAAAAATAGGCACAGGAGCTGTAGTATAATTGCCTTGTTTTGATCACTTCAACAAATCCCAGGTATCCAGATTCAGGCCCAGAAAGTATACTTCTGAAAGCTAATTGACATAGGAACATTTAAATGATATATCTAAATTCTGCTGTTACCCATACTAAGGTAATCACATTTGTATTTTCTGTTTCTTGAATTTAATGTGTTTAACCCTGATTAAGGAGTAAAATTTCACAAGAGGAAAAGCTTGAAGACCACATCCGTTACAGATAGCTTGATATCATTAAATTAAATGGGAAGTTAGAATCCATTTTGTCTTGGTCATCAATAAATGTATCTCCTCTGTAATGCCCTGGGAAGATGGTCATTCAGCCTTCAAGGGATCAAGGCTTGTTTCCACCGAAAGCCACCTAATCATTTGTTGAGAATTTTAAATTGTGAAAATCTTCCTTTGATTAAGTCAAAAACTCCCATCTTATAAATTTTATCCACTGGTGTCTGCTTTTGTAGGAATCTCTGACTCTACTCTTAGTTTCACATTAAAACTCCTATTTTTAAAAATAGCTCTCATAGTCTTTTCTGTTCTCTCTGTTCAGAACCATACTTTTTAAACTATGGCTTTTAGACACTTAATCAACCTGAGTCACCTCATATATCTTGAACACTCACACAAACTTTCACACAATTTATCAGTGGCTTGGAAGAAATGTAAACCTGTTCAAAGCTACAATTTTTAAAGCATATAAGGAACAAAAAAATCCTTTACTTATGTAAGCTCATGATTATTGGATTTTTTACTATAAAATATTTCATATAAAGGACTTTTTGATTTCACATTTACATATTTAAAATTTTGATTTCTTTATACGTGGAAAATTAAAAAGGTTGACCTCAGCTATAACCTGGGGTTTACAATGGATCACTTTTATAGAATCTTAGAGTATAAATGGTAAATTAAATGATTTATTTCTCCTTTTCTCTCTCTCTTATTCTTTTGGTAAAACTGAAAAAGTTTGAAATAAAATTTTTATTATTCTCAAGGTAGGTTCTTATGTGTGAAATATGCTGAAAGTAAACCTAAGGTATTCTTTAAATCATGCATGCCACTCTTCCACCTTTGCTAGAACAAATTCTTTCTAAAAAAAAAAATCTTTGTAGCCATTGTAATCAATTAAAGTCAGTTGTCAAGAGCTCTGTCTTTCAATTATCACATAATTTCACTCAAATGTGGAATTTAAGAAACAAAACAGAGAAGCATAGATGAAAGGAGGGAAAAATAAAACAAGAAATAATCAGAGAGGAAGAAAAAATTATGAGACTCTTTTTTTTAATTTAATTTTATTTTTTCAGTATTCCAACATTCATTGTTCATGCACCACACCCAGTGCTCCACGCAATACGTGCCTCATTACCCACCACCAGGCTTGCCCAACTGTCCACCCCCCTCCCCTCCAAAACCCTCAGTTTGTTTCTCAGAGTCCACAGTCTCTCATGTTTCATCTACCCCTCCACTTTCCCCCAACTCATCCTTCCTTTCCTTCTCCAAATATCCTCCAAATTATGCTCCACATGTAAGTGAAACCATATGATAATTTGATAATTGAGTCTCTCTGCTTGACTTATTTCACTCAGCATAATCTCTTCCAGTCCTTTTTGTACAACTTTGTTGATACAAAAGTTGGGTATTCATTCTTTCTGATGGAGGCATAATATATGGACCATATCTTCTTTAACCATTCATCTGTTGAAGGGCATCTTGGCTCTTTTCACAGTTTGGCGATTGTGGCCACTGCTGCTATGAACAGTGGGGTACATGTGGCTCTTCTTTTCACTACATTTGTATCTTTGGGATAAATACCCAGTAATGCAATTGCCAGGTCATAGGGTAGTTTTATTCTTAATTTCCTAAGGAATCTCCACACTGTTTTCCAAAGTGGCTGCCCCAATTTACATTCCCACCAACAGTGTAAGAGTGGTCCCCTTTCTCTACATCCTCTCCAACATTTATTGTTTACTGTTTTGTTGATTTTGGCCATTCTAACTGGTGTAAGGTGGTATCTCGTTTGTATATCTTCTTTGGAGAAGTGTCTGTTCATGACTTCTGCCCATTTTTTGATGTGATTATCTGTTTTTTGAGTGTTGAGTTTGAGGAGTTCTTTACAGATCTTAGATATCAAACCTTTGTCTGTAGTGTCATTTGTGAATATCTTCTCCCATTCTGTGGGTTGCCTCTTTGTTTTGTTGCCTCTTAACCATAGGAAACAAACTGAGGGTTGTTGGAGGAGAGGGGAGGTTGAGAGATAGAGTAGTAGGGTGATGGGCATTAAGGAGGGCATGAGATGTCATGAGCACTGGGTGTTATATCCAACTGATGAATAACTGAACTCTACCTCTGAAATTAATAATATGGTATACAATAATTAATTGGATTTAAATTTAAATTTGAAAATGAGAAAAAAAGCTCTAGTTTTGTAGATGTTTTCTCCTCACTCTTTTGCTAAGCAGGCACCCAGTTTTCACAAGCTCTCTGCCCTCTTTCCCAGTCTCAACACAAAGCGTCACACTCTGTACTGAGATATATATTGATGATAAGGTTGACCAAGATCCTTCTGGTCACAGGTGCTTTGTATGCATGTTAAATATTGAAAAGCCCTACTCTAGACTCCTTTCCTAACAATTAACTTGCCTTTTTGAAGTCTCTTGTCTTTTCCTTGACAGTACTTATGAGTAAAAATGTCCATGTTTCTTTCAGCAGAAAAATTCTTCTATTTTCTAACAATCTTCTACCTAAGTATATCATTGCTCTCCTTCCTTTCCCTCAGATGTTTTGATAACATTATCCTATAAAGTATACTCCCATAAAGCTTTTACCTTTGACCTCTTTAATTCTTCTCACCCAAATATAAAAATTAATTACAAAATTTCATGTCCTTTGTAGGCCTTGACCTTTCTTTTATTGTGCTCATTCTAGTGTAGCAGACACAAATGGTTGTCCAACTAGTATCCTTTTCCTTATCTCTTCTTGATAACAGAAATCTGATTCTTAAAGAAGCCCAGCCCTTTTTCAAAGAAAGGTGACCCCGTGCCCAAATTTGGCAGTAGATCTTAGTTAATCCAAGCTCCTATGGTAGTTCTATTCTGTCTCTTCTAGAAGTGTTGGGCATATAACCCAATTCCGGCCAAAGAGAAGTTCTTGGATTCAAAATCATTTTCTTCACTTATTATAAAGTGTCCCATTGATGTTTTGTGATTATAAACATGGAAATACTATAATCATCTGGAACCAAGGGAAGAGCCAGTCTCTCAAAAGTGAAGTTAAAATAGAGTAAAGCTATAAATGGAAATGGAAAAATCTCAGCTCTTGCTGTCAAAATTCTCTTCTTCTGAATCATTTTTAGAAAGTTATTTGACATCTTAGGGGGCCTTATCACACCTTGAACTGTATTATAGTTTTCTCTGTAACTCTCCCCTTATTAGACTGTAAACTATTTGAGGACAGTATCTGAATTGTATTGACTTCTGCATACCTTTCGGTATACAGCATAATGCAATGTCTTACACATAGTGGATTTTCAGCACATACTTGTTGATTAAATAAATGAGTTTCCTCTGCTATAGAGTGTACTATCTCAGCATATAGCAAATTTTTCTTGATTTTTTTAATTTTAAGATTTAGGTATCTAAATACCAAATAACATGAGGGACTATACCTTTGACTATAGCTCTACTTTGAAAAAAAACTAGATAAAGCACCCAGTTTTAATGCTGAAGACAAAATAAGCCGAGGTATCATTTTTTTAATTATGAAAGATAACGAAGAAGATATGAAAGTATTATATTTCAGGGCAAGGGAGTGCTGGGAAGAGCTGCTTAAGCATACAGAGAATTTCCCATGGTGAAAAATTTCAATTTTGCAAGTAACTCATTCTTGGTACATAAAGAACATGTAATATTTCACAATGTTTCCATTTTTTCTTTTCTATGACTAGCTCATGGTTATAGATACAACACCAAATCATGAAATCACACATCTAAGAAACGATATTGAGAAATTTTTTCCTGTTATCCTTGGCAAATTTTGTTCATCTATTCAGAGTCATGTGCATATTTGAGATAACATACTCTTTAAGTCCCAATGCTTCAGAGGCATTCATTTTGGTAATTTAGATCTAATTACATAATTATTAAATTTAATGCTGGGTTTTAAAACACTGTCAGGTAACAATACCTACATTTTCCTAAAGCATTACTTTTGTTCCTCAGGAATGAAAAGTTATTGATAAAAATCTCATCATGCACATTTCCCAGTAAACCATAGGAGCATTTGGCTTGATAGGAGGAGAGCTGTTTGAGTGTTTTTAAGTCTCTTAATGTTTGGGGCCACCTGTCAGCCAATCCCAATTAGAAGCAGTGCCTGATTAAACTGCTCTCTCTAGAACCATTCGGACAACTTCATTAGTGCTTCAGTTTATGGTAGTAGAGCAAGCCATGTTGCAAAAAGTCCTGACAGCTTAGCGAGAGCCCATTTGGGCACATAGGACATAGGACTCAAAATTTTACACAGTTGCAAAGTTTTGATTGCATGAATTATACATGAGGGGTGACCAGCCATTTGTGTTCAGTGATGTTAGCCAATCAGCACAGGTGCAGGAAAGAAAGTAAATTGAGGGAGAGGAAAATCATAATACTCAGGAAAGCACTTTTTTTTTTTTTTGACTCCACCAACTTAATACACATGACATTGTAAATCTCGGCCAAGTGCATCACACCACTTCTTAAAATTTCTCAGGTAGACTAGCAATAGAATAAATAGGTAGAGGAAAGTACAAAAGAAAAAAGAAATTTGCAAGGCTCTGCTTGCGAATTACTGTACACATCAAGAACTTTGATATGGTGAACATAGGCAGACCCCCTGGATGCTAACCACGTCACCTTGCTGCAGACAAGTCTCCTCTTTGCACCAATTATTTCTCTATTCTGTCAATAATTAACTTTGTTAATACATGGAGTTCTGCTTTCTTCTTTTTACTTCCACTTTAGCTGACTATATAGAATTTCAAATGTTTAGGGGAGAAAGAAGTAACAATATTTGTACCTGATCCAGATAGTTTACAGATGATTTTTGGTGATATAAAGAAGATATTTTTGTTAGTATCATTAATAACTCGACTGCTACTACCTGTATTTGAATTCCTAAGTATAAAATTTTTAATGGGGCTGAGAAATTAATTTTGATATTATACATTGTATAAGTTGTAAAGAAAAAGAATCACAACAACAAAAAGTTTTTCTTCTGTTCTCCTAGCCTCTGTTTACTTAAGGATAGATGAAATGCTGTTTCTCTTTCTATCCTTTTATTATTTAATAGTAGCTTTGATATCAATTCCTATTACTTTCAGGATTAAAAAGCACATTGCATGAGACTGTAAGATAATTGAGATCTACTTTAAAAACACAAAACTAACTAACTAAATAAATAAATAAATAAAATAAAAATAAATAAAAACACAAAACATTTTCTTACCAGCTGGGGCAGCAAGGATGTCATTCAAAGAGAAGAATGTTTCAGGGTCACTAGCAAGCAAATACACCAGGCTGTTGGTTTAAGGACCCGAGGAAGCAGAGGAGGCCAGCAGGGGAAAATTGTATATTTGTCAGGATTGACAGTTTGCTTTATAGTGGACCCACCTCCTCTTTAAAGTAATTCCCATTCAGTTTATGGTAGATTGGTATACAATGAGGTCAGGCACAGCAAATCAATTCTGATATGATTGCATTTTAGCCATAGTCATATTTCTCCTGGAAATCTTGCCAGAATCAGCTATTCATTTCATAGGAACATTGATTTCTCTACCCTTACTCTCTTACTCTATTCCATCTTCCATTCCACAGGGCTTCCCCTTTAAGGAAAATTTTGTAGGTCCCAAATAACCACCCCAGGGGTGACTACAAGTGCATAGACACAGTAAATCCTTCTCATCAGGTGAAAGACAGATAAAATTCCATTTCAAGAAATGTTACTTTGAAAAATTTCTAATAAAGTGATTTTTGTATGCCAGTGCATTGCCCATAACAATATTTTATTCCCATCTTTGTAACTATAACAATATCATAAAAAAATACTTTCTAACTCTGTTTAACATTGTTTTCCAAGCCTTCCTCCCATATCAACCATCACAGTGCTGACTAAATAGCATTTAAAGGCAGACCACTTCCTGACAATGAAGAAACACATAGAGAATCTGAGACTGAGATAAGTCTTTTTTTCAGTGGCGATGGTTCAGATGGCTGATACCTTCCTCCAATTTTTCTCACTGGATTTGAACTTTTGCCCACTCTCACTTCTGTTACTTATCATTCTGTTAATGTATGGTTTCTGAAATTCTTCATTTAATTACTAATTTTTGTTAAATATACCAATCTTAATACCCGCCATAACTGTCTGTATTCCTATGTTCTTCTCACATCCATATCTTCAAATAGTCAGGAGATCTCAAGAATGGAGAGTCAAATTAAATATATTCCTCAGTTGACACCATACTAATATCAATCTGTGCTAAACTCTTCTTTTATATTTTCTATCTAGATCCCATCCCAATCTTCTTGATTGCCTGCAATGTGTTTGGCATATGTTCTTGATTTTGTGTGTATCTTTGTAAGGCACAAAGATACACACACACACACACACACATACACATAAATATGAACCTTTATTTAATTGCTTTGACCACTGCATAATTTTGTATTGTGGTTACTTATCCTAAGGGATACAGTTAATTTTGTCCTTATGACATATTGATATCACTGCTATGATTAATATTGTGTTTTCCCCTTTCATGTGAAGCAATGAGCAAGTAAAGAAGAGAAAAATAGTGTATCTAAAATCTTACCCTTCCCAGTCTTCCTTTCCTAGTACTCAGCTCCCTTCTACTCTGAGCTGCCTCTTATTCCTTCCTTTTCTTTCCCTCAAACACCAAAATCCATCCACGTTCTATTATTTTTAGGAGATCTTACAGTCTATTTTTAGGTTGAAAAATCCATCAAGTTCACATGGACATCTGTAGAGTCTCACGGTTAGATTACACAGACAGATCCAGGAGTTCATGCTTATTCACCTTCCTGGCAGGGTGTGCCATCACTGTATTTTTCTTATGCTTTCCCTTGTGTTGGTAGATTGGATTGTTTAGCAAACATTCACTCATTCCCTTCACAAATTGGTCTCCACAGGAAGAAAGTCCTCCCTGTCCTACTGATGTTGGGTTTGGTCATGTTACTTCCTTTGTGCCATGGCAGGTTGTTAGGGTATGTGACAAGACTTAAAATATGCATATGCCTTTAGGCAAACACCTTTGGGCTCTGGTATTCTGTCATGAGAAGAGCTTCCCCCAGACTGCTTCCCTCTTTCAGTCTTAGCTCTGGAATGAACATGCTTGAGCAGACTCTGGTACCAGAGCAGACATCCCCACGATTGAAAGCAGAATGCTCTAGCTGAATAACAGATGTATTAATAGAAATAAATACTTATTTCTGTGCGCCATACAGACTTTATGGTTGTTTGTTATGCAACAAAAACCAATTAGCACAGAATCGGACCTAAAAGTATGGTTCCGTCATAATTTAAATATATGGCGGTGACTTTGGGAACTTGCAAGATGGTAAGGAGATTGTCAAATGCAGCTGAGAAAAAAATGATACAAATAATGTAGTGGTAAAATATTTGGTAAAAATTGCTTCTGGTAGTAATGAAGGATAAAGAAAATGTATATACTAATTTTTTGTAACGATTTTATTTATTTATTTGACAGAGAGAGAGATCACAAGTAGGCAGAGAGGCAGGCAGAGAGAGAGAGAGGGAAGCAGGCTCCCTTCTCTCGGGAAGCAGAGAGCCCGATGTGGGGCTCGTTCCCAGGACCCTGAGATCATGATCTGAGCTGAAGGCAGAGGCTTTAATCCACTGAGCCACCCAGGTTCCCCAGAAAATGTATGTACTAAATTGACAGTGTTGAGCTAGGCAATGTTGAGGCAGTATCTTAAAACAGGTCATAGTGGGACTTGGGTAGCAGTCGGTTAAGCCTCTGACTCTTGATTTTGATTCAGGTTGTGGTCTCAAGGATATGGGATTGAACCTTGCATTAGGCTCCACACTCAGCAAGGAATCTGCTTGAGATTCCCTCTTGCCCTCTCCCTCTGTCCCTCCCCACCCACCATGCTCATGTTCTCTCTCTTTCTCTCCCTCTCTCTCTCTCTCTCTCAAATAAATAAATAAATCTTAAAAAAAAAAGTGTGAACTGGTTGTAATTAAGTACATTAGTATGATGGTGAACTTTATGTGTCAATTTGACAAGGCTAAGGGATGCCCAGATAGCTGGTAAAGCACTATTTCTGTCTGTGTCTGTGAAAGTGCTTCTGGAAGAGATTAGCATTTGATTAAGGAGACTGAATAAAGAGATCCACCCTCATCAATGTGGGTGTCATCATCCAATCAGCTGAGGGCCTGAACAAAACAAAAAAGGTGAAAGAAGGGAGAATTCTCTCTTTTTGAGATGAGATGTCCATTTTTCCCTATTTTGGACATCAGAGCTCCTGGTTCTCACACCTTTGGACTCTGGGTCTCACACCCTGGGCTCTCCTGTTTCCCAGATAGAGGGACCCAGACCAAATTGTACCACCAGCTTTCTTAGCTGTCCTGCTTGTAGATGGCAGACTGTGGCACTTCTTAGTTTCTATAACCACACAAAACAATTTCTATAATAAATCTCTTCTTCTAAAATAAATAAAAAACAAACAAATATGTTCTTCTATATATCTGCACATATCCTATTGGTTGTGTCACTTGGAAATCCCTAACCAATCAATTGGATAAGACACTATAAGAAGGGGCACCTGGGTGGCTCAGTGGGTTAAAGGCTCTGCCTTCAGCTCAGGTCATGATCTCAGGGTCCTGGGATCAAGCCCCACATTGGGCTCTCTGCTCAGCAGGGAGCCTGTTTCCTCCTCTCTCTCTGCCTGCTTCTCTGCCTATTTGTGATCTTTCTCTGTCAAATAAGTAAATAAAATCTTTAAAAAAAAAGACACTATGAGAAAAAAATGAGCTCAGAAAGGCAAGCAGAGTTCTGAAGAAATACAGACAGCCCAGAATTCAAAGTTGGAAACAAAACTGTTTCTAAGTCAAAAATGAAACCAAGCATGTGCCTGTAATACTTCTTTAAGACCCCTGAAAAAATTAAGGTGATTTTAAAAGAGCCGAGGGGCTCTTACAAAGCTTGGTGTCAGGGTTTAGCAAAATCAAGTGTACCCACACTACAGGTAAATAAATTCGGAAAGAAAAACAAGTCTGGAAAAGAACTAAAAGTACAGCTTTGGGCAAATAAGATTGACTAGAAAAAATTCTTAGAACATGTACAACATTTTTGAGCCATCTATATTGGCAAAAGTACAAGCAGTTCATAGTGAAAGAAACTGAGATTATATGAGATACAAAGAGAAAACTAGCTCCCAAATTTCTGGGTGCAGAAGGAGGCTAAAGCTCTTAATTCACCAGAGAATAACATATTTTCCAATGCTTTCTTTAGAAATGATCAAGGGGAATGATGAAAAAAATGAAGAATTCCCCAGCAGGTGGGTCCAAGAACTGCAGAAAAACTATAGAATGGAAAGCCACTTCCAGGAAGTAAGTTAGAGCCTGATCAAGGAACCTTCCTTAATACTACATGAGGAGGAGCTGGTGATGTGAAACCAACCAAATTTAAAAATTTTTATAGATCAGTGAATGCTATGCACTCTCTTTTTTGGATGAGATTGTTAAATGTAATTGTTTTGGGGCTTCTGGGTGGCTCAGTTGGTTAAGCATCTAAGCATCCTACTCTTGGTTACTGCTCAGGTGATGATCTTGTGGCGCTGTGTCAGGCTCCACAGCGAGCATGAAGTCTGCGCTGTGTCAGGCTCCACAGCCGCATAAAGTCTGCTTCTCTCCATCTTCTCTCTCTGCCCTTCCCCCCTCCCTTGCACATGTGTACTCTCGCTCTCTGAAATAAACAAATCTTTAAAAAATGTAGTTATTTTGTCCCTGTTTATTGTTTTATCCTAGGTATAAAGGGAGTAAATAACTTTTCTTTTTAGTTCATTGGTTTCTGGTTAAAGACCAGTAAAATTTAGGCCCAAGGTAAATTACAAGATCCTAGACTTTGCTTGATCCTAGACATGGCTTGATGCCATGATGAAATGAGACTTTTTAATGGGAAATTTGTCATTTTCCTAAAGGAAAAGTTGAGTAATCTTAAATGAAGAAAGGCAACAGATACTTGTGAACAAGAGAACACACTGAAAATTGGTTTACTTTCAGCATAAATTAATTCCTACCACTCTCCTTGCCATGGGAAGAGTGCATTCATTTGTCTAACTGATGTTGGTTTAGAGATACCTCATTTCTTTGGCCAACTGGATGTTAATGATGTGATGAAAGCAAGGTTTGGCATATGCATTGATGATTACACTCTAGAGATCACTATGGGAAGAGTCTTCTCCAGGTATATGTTGCTTTTTCATCTGGACCCCATAATAAAGACACATGGAAGAAAACTGAACCCCATTTATAACCAAGCTAAACAGGATCCACAGTCTGAAACACTGCTGCCTTGGCTGAACTAAGTAACTCCACCTATAAGCAAATCCACACATATGAGTAGGAAATAGATGAATAAGGAATAAATGCTTATTGTTATATGCTACCGAGATTTTGTGGTTGTTTACTATGCAGAGAAACCTAACCTATCTGCCTTGCCTCTCCATATTCCAGACTTGCCTACCTTTTTTCTTCCAAATATTTATTTGATGATTCCTGTGCGAATGACACAGAGTACTAGTTTGACAATAAAATATATCTGGTTTCTGGCAGTTTAATAGTTCCTACCTACTGAAGTGCTTTGTTATTTTCACTGTACAAGAGAAGGTAAAAAAAATCTATTTACTTGTATATACATTTGACCTAACACAATGCAATTATTCTTCAACTTTCTAACCTCTGTCTATATAAAATAAAAAACAAGCCCCCAAGATAATCATTAATTTTCTGCACAAAATGTATTTTGATAACATATTATGTGCAATATATATGAAAAAATGCCTCCCAACTTAACTCATGGCACATTACATGGAAAATATTAAAAAATATTTTTCATATAAATTATATAATTTATATAAATTAATGTTGGTGTTATGTAACTATAAGCAAATATAAAAGGACATAGGTCATTGTCAGTGAATGTGCACTTAACATGTTTGCAATATATTTTCCTTATTTTTATTGAAAATTTATCAATTTTATTTACCAAAATTTATCAGTTTTATTAAAATTTATCAATTTTATTGAAAATTTATAGTCACAATCACATACATATACAAAACTCCACATTGGTTATTTAGAAATATCTTTTTTTAAGAACAATGATAATTTTGTAGATTAGGGAATACATTATCAACATGAAAAAAAAGCTTTTAGCTCTTAGTAAGAAATATGACCCTTTCATGCAAATTTTTCTGTCGCTATACACACCACCAAAAAATTAAAAGTAGAGTCAATTGTTTATATGTTCTCTCAAGTTTCTGAATGCCTGACTGAGAAATGTGTATTTTCTGAATTGCATGGATTAGATTCATGTACCTAGAGCCACAGAGATTCATCAGTGACAGACCTTTCCTCTTGACACTGTGATTGACAGATGGCAAGTTGTGTCTGTTTGCATTTTACTCAGCAAAGGCAGAAACTCTGGGGCTTTTACATTTTAAGACATCAATATCTATTTTTATCCAATTATCTATATGGTGTAAACTGAAATGTATACCCTCCAATATTTCATGTTAAAGCCCTAACCCTCAACGTCATTGTAATTGGAAATAGGGCCTTGAGGAGGTAATTATGACTAAATAAGGTCATAAGAGTAGGGACCTTGATAGGATTAGTAACATTACAAGAAAAGTAAGAGAAAAAAAAATGTATGTGTGTGTGTGTACACAGTAAGGAAAAGCCATATGAGGACACAGTGAGAAAACAGGTATCTGAGAAGAGGCCTCACCAGACCCCAGCCCTGCTGGCACTTTGATCTTGAACTTTCTGGTCTTCAGAATTGTGAGAAAATCCATTTCTGTTGTTTAAGCCACCCAGTCTATGGTTTTTTATTATGGCAGCTTAAATTGACTAATACACTATACAAGTAAATTACTATATGAAACTTTAAAAATAGTTTAAAATACACTTACTTAATATAAATAGTTGGTCTAAAAATATAGGCATTCCTTCGAAAAGATATCATTTAAGAAAAGTCCTGTTAAAACTCTAAGTTATTTAAGATGACAGTTCTTTGGATTATTATATAGGATCATTTATAAACATTCAAAAATGGCAAAGCCAAAGAAAACAAGCCTGATAATATTTGCCTTATAAGAAAGTGTCCTTTCTAAAGATTAAAAGTATTGTGACCCCAATACTTTATGTTCATCCCACAGGAGTCAGCAACATATTTGCCCAAAGTGTCAATTGTTTTTGAACTTACAAAATAAGTATCTGAACTAGAATATTAGATGACACACTTTCTGGCCTTTTAGTCTGGTTAAGGCACTAAGTCAAGAAGTACTTTTTTTTTTTTTTTTTAGAATTTATGCTCTTTTTTTTTTTAATTTTTTTAAATAAACATATAATGTATTATTTACCCCAGGGTACATGTCTGTGAATCATCAGGCTTACACATTTCACAGCATTTGCCATAGCACATACCCTCCCCAATGTCCATATCCCTACCCCCCCCACCTCCCAGCAACCCTTAGTTTGTTTCATGAGTTTAGGAGTCTCTTATGGTTTGTCTCCTTCCCCATCCCATCAAGAAGTACTTTTAAGTGCTTACTGTGTGCCAGTATCCTTCCAAGCACTAGGATTCAGTAGTGAATAAGATAAGGAAGGTCTATGCTCTCATGGTATCTATATTCTAGTGGGTTGGAGATAAAAATAATCGGCGAGAGTCAGAGTATTCCAAGACAGGAATTGGAGACTCCTGACCTCCCCTTCTTTCAGATACACCAAATACATAACTACACATAGAGCAATTCCCTCTGAAAGAGATGCAGAAACTAGCTGAGCGACTCCTACATACCAGGCAAATTAGAAAATACCCACATCAAAACAGAAAAAGGCGAGACAAACTCTGGTCATAAACCTTACCCTTGGCACAAGTACCATTCAGTCAGAAGGGAACTCCCATCTCCCAGCTTTTCCCTGAGAAACAAAGGATTCATACAAACCACCCTAACTTTTAAGGTGCCCGCCAGAGGGATAGCCGTCCAAAATAGCTCTAAATGCCACAGGGTTTGTTTCCAGAAGACTCACAGGAAGATAGCAAACAAAAGCAGTTCTTTTCAGGCACAGGTCAAAGTGACTCTTGCTCCAGGGTTCTGGGGGAGCAGGCAAATATACCCATCCTCCAATTGTTCACTCACAAAAAGGGATTCATCTGCATACTTTAAAAGCTTTGCCTGAAGGCCAGACTTCTAATTTAGTAAGCACTGGGGAAGGGTTATAATCTTCCCCAGATATTAGGAAAGCTGGAATTTTTTGGATTCGCCACCAAAAAAAACAAAGGAAATAAAAGCACAAACAAACAAATAGGACTGCATTAGCCTAAAAAGCTTCTGCACAGCAAAGAAAATCATCAGCGAAATGAATGTTTTAACTACTGGAGAATACAAATGTCTACACTCTGGGGCAGCGATTACCCTGTGAATAATAATAATGATATTGATAATTGCTGTTCTATAGGTTCCAAAGGGGACAAAAAGAGAATTCTCAAAATATTTTTGAGAGTCAAAAGGAGTCATCCCATTATGAAGGTTGATAATCACTATTTTAGAGTCAAATGATGCTTGAAATAGTGACATTTAACTCAATCCTCCAGATATTGGTTTTCTGGTACCTCTTGCCACAGGCAACGATCCAGCAAGTTGTATAGGCACAGAACGTGGATATTTTGCTTGTCACCTCCCTCTCTGTCACATACCATATCCATCTCATCAACAGTACCTGTCAATTTTACCTCCTATATCCTCGGCATCTGTCCACACCTCTCCACCCACTATGTTCCTAGCCTGAGCTCCCATGTGCCTGAACTGTGACAACTTCCTTTCAACTAGTTTCCCATTATTATTACTTTAAAATATTTGCTTTATTTAAAAATGACATAGATTCGCTATAGACTCACTATAAAATACAGGAAAGTATAAGAACGTAAAACAAGAAGTGGTATCTTAAATACTTATTTGAATAGGTCAAATGCTACCCTATTTGTCTTGCCATAAACCTTCCTTATCTGTTCGATTTCGTTGCAATTACCCCTTGGTTGGCTTCATTTTTTATCAAGTAATACATTTTTCAGTAAGAATTCAAGGGAAAGACATCTTTCCTGAGTTTTATGAATTTAAGAATATGCTTTGGAAGAAAACTAAGCCGAGCATGATAGTCTTAGGTTGTCCAATGTTGTGTCCTGGCATTTTATGAAATATGAAAAAAAATTAGGCCTCCCACCTATGTGTTTTTTTATTATTATCATTAACTTTAAGCTCTAAATCTCACAATATGCACCTTGGTATTGCCGTTTCTGAATAAAACTTTGTGGGATCTGAATCACCTTTATTATAGAAAAGACAACTTTATCATCCATTGAAATATATTTTCCACATGCTATATTTTCTTCTTGGGAACACAAATTACATGTCTGTTGATTTCCTTTGTATATATTACATCTCCAAATACTATTTTTCCTATTTATTTGGGGTTTTTTTTAAGATTTTATTTATTTATTTGACAGAGAGAGAGAGAGAGATCACAAGTAGGCAGAGAGGCAGCCAGAGGGAGAGGGGGAAGCAGGCTTCCGCTGAGCAGAGAGCCCGATGCGGGGATTCCATCCCAGGACCTGAGCTGAAGGCAGAGGCTTAATCCACTGAGCCACCCAGGCACCCCTGTTTTCTTTTTTGTGTAGTTTTTCTCCGTTCTCTAAATTATGTTTATCACTGCTTTCAGTCAGGTTCATTCTACTTTTTACTACTTCTAAATTTTCCTGTAACTCTATAATGGTTTTATTTTTCTTTCGTTTCTTCCTAAGCTATATCAGTTCACTCTGGTTCTTTTAAGTTGGCCTGTTCTCTTCTTTAAACTCTTTTTTTTTTTTTTTTTTGAGCTCTCATGCAACAAACACAGGCAGGAGCGCCTAGGTGGCTCAGTTGGTTAAGCATCTACTAGATTTCAGCTCAGGTCATGATCTCAAGGTCATGAGAAGGAGCCCTGCCTCTGGCTCAGCCAGAGCCTGCTTAAGATTCTCTCTTTCCCTCTCTCTCTGCCCCCATCTTCCTGCATGTGTACGCTCTCTCTAAGAAAAAAAAGAAAAGAAAAGAAAGAAAACATAAGAACACACCTTTTCACAAATAATACAATAGAGAACTGAATTCCAGCTGTCTTCTGATTCAAGAGCTAAGACTTACCAGATGTTACTTTTATATTCCTTTCTTTTCTGTTTTTTTGTTTGTCGTGATTCTCATGTGTTTACATGCTTATTTTATTTATTTCACGTTGCAGCGTCTCTGCACAGATCTTGCACTTGTTCCTCTCTGAACTGTGTGACTGGCAGTATTCACCATTGTCTGAAAGCAAATTTCGGTTCGGACTTACCTTGACAAAACACTCTCCAAAAATCTGCTGTGTTCTTTTTCATTCAGTGTAATGCTATGATTTTAGAGGGGGAGTTTTCATCTAATCCCAAACCTCTCCCCTGCCCCCCTCCACCAGCCTTTCAAACATCCTTCCTCTAGCAGTCTCTCTCCCTGCGAGGGAAGGTTCTTCAATGATAAATGTGTGCTCCTCCTTTTCCGTTCCCCCCATTCTCCATTCAGACTTGGAACTGAGCAGTGTCAGTGACTCTCCCAGCTTTTCCTTCAATCCATCCAAACCTTTGGATTTTGTTCTACTAATCAAGGGAACATTTGATAAGCCTTTCAGAGGTATGGCACTTATTTTTAAAGATCTGTGTTGAGGTTTAGAGTATTTGTGTCTGATCTCAACATGCTCTCTTGTTTGGGGGCATATCTGATTATTATTTAGCAGTTATTATTCATCATTCATTGTCATCTCACTACTTACTAATTAAACACATACACACACACACACACACACACACACACACACACACTTTTCTCCCTTGCTGTGTGTTTCAAGGAAAATAAATAAAAATACTTTATTCCAACACTTTAACCCTAAGTCTACACTTTCGGACTTTCTCCCCCAATCTACTATCTTCACATCTCAAAGGAATCTTTGCAAAGTGCAGCTGCAAATCCTTCTTTTTGAAATCCTCCATAGAATTACAGTTCTCTTAGACAAGCACTAAC
>CM052802.1:41011090-41080051 GCA_028533885.1 Nasua narica | reverse complement strand
GGGCTGGCCCTAGTCATCTGGTACTTGAGCCAGGTTGACTAGAGTGGGGGATCGTGGCCCCCGAATGTAGGGAAGGGGTTGGGTGTGGACTTACTCGCTGTTCAAGAAGTAGAACTGATTGGTGTCCAGCTAAAGCCTCAAAATTGGATCAATACAGCATTTTAAGAAAAAATACTATAGAATCGCTGCCAGTTTTTTGAACCATGTCCTGATGATATAATTCAACCTCTGTAGAAGAAATGTTGCACATTTCACTCCTCCATTCTCCTGGATAGCACTAGATGTGAAGGAACCTACCTTAGCTTTGGGGTACTGGGGAGGAAGCTTCTGGGCCTCATGACCCACAAGGTGATTCCTGCAGACTGACTTCTCTCTGTTGGCTTCTGTCAATGCTGTGTCCATAGTTGGGGCAGCTCTTGATTATTTTTGGCACTGCTTAGAGGCTCTGATGGTGCTACCTCTGACCGCCGACTGTACCCTTCCCAAACCCCATTAAGACCTAGGTGTGAGAGCATCTACAACGTAGCAGCTGTTGGACGGTAATGCTTAAACTCAGTTTTACATTATCATTACCTGGTATATTTCTAAAAATTATGCTCTGACCCCCATCCCAGGACATAAAATTAGAATCTCTTTGTGGGGTGTGGCCTGGGGTTTAAATATGCATTCCGGATTGAGACCACTGATAGAAACTGGTCATTTATTTTTCAGTTACCCTCTTACCCTTCCTTCCCTAGGGTTCAGAGGTGCATTTTCAGGTTTTCTCTCCCTTGCTAGAGTCAACAAAGACTGAGAGAGTCAGGGTGGAAGGAGGTGGCCTGTGCGCATTCCCATCATTGAAACCTTCATGCTACAATTTCTACTCTTCTGTGTATTGAGGAAGAAGGGGGGAGGCCAGGAAGGAATTCTTGGAGCTTTCATGCCTGCCTCAAAGAGCGTACATTTTCCATGGCTCAGCTCACCTACGTACTGCAAAGCATGAATGCTAAAATCTTCAACCTGAATCTCCTCATTCCAGCCAGAATAAAGTTCTTAATAACCAGTCTATCATTGCCTTCCCTACCAAGACGGACCCCCTATAGGGCCTCAAATGAAGCCTGAGTGTCCCTATCCACCAAGGGACTTTTGGTATTAATTCTCCATAAAACCAAAACCACTTCCTTTTTTTCTCATCAGGGTCCCTCGAATCTTCTACCTTACATTATTCCATTTTTTTTTATACATCAGACTCAACACATGAACACTTATAAAACATCTTATTAAAGATATGGGCCTTGTTAGCTACATAAAGAGTATTAATCTCAATCCACAAATTCAAGTGTGTAAAAATACAACTTTCTTGTTTTGTAAGGCAAGTGTAGATTTATGTCGAGTGGCTCCCAATATGTAACGTACCTTTTACCTTCTTAACAGGGTTACTATAGAGCAAAAGTTTTTAATTTTGATGAAGTCAAATATATTGATTTCCCTTTTTATGGTTCCATGCTTTTGGTGCCAGGTCTAAAAATGCTTTGCCTAACCTTAGATACTGAAGATTTTTCTCCTGTGTTTTTTTCCCAAAGTCTCACTGTTTTACATTTTAATGTCTGATGCATTTTAAAGTGATTTTTCTATAAGATGTGAGACTTAGTTTAAGGTTTGCTTATTTATTTGTAACAGCTTACCTGACAAAGGACTAATATTTAAAATATATATATAACTCTCAAAATTAATAGTAAAAAAAAATCAAGAAATCCAATCAGAAAATGAACAAAGGACATGAAGAAATATTTCACCAAAAAGGATATACAGATGGTAAATAATGCTGTAAACAAATATCCCAAATCCTAGCCACTGGAGAAAATGAAAATTAAGAGATGAGATTTCACTACATATCTATATTTTTTTAAGTTGACATATACAAATTTAATTAGTTGCATAGAATACAATTGTTTGTATATTGAAAATAGCAATATTTTAAAACTAAATCATTATCTAATAAAATATAACAGATACATCATAGCCATTTAATACCCACCATTATTCACTTAAAATATGAGAAAGCTGTTTTTTTCACACTTAAAATTTTAATGGATTTCCATTTTTCCATTTGAATTCATATTTCTATTCTGCTCTCCTTCAAAAATCTATCCTAACATATTTTATGGTTGAGTCTTTTATGGTTAAAACTCTTTGATATTTCCATCCTACCTTCAATAAAAATATGTGTTTTGAAAAAAATGTTTAGAATCAACTGTTAATGGGTGCAGAATTTCTTTAAGGGGGACAACAAATGTTCTAAAATTAGATTGTGGTGGTTGTTAAAACATAGTCTAAATATACTAAAAAAATACATTAAACTTATGTATCATTTACTGATTGTCTTTTTTGTGTCATTCTCCATGCTAAGGATATTTTCTTTTTTACTCTGTGAAAATCCAAAATGAATTTGTAAAATTCCAAGACAGTCACACTACCATAGCATGTTAAAGAAAAGGTGTGTCCATGACCCAAACCTGGGCATAACTATGTATACAACTAACAGTGATTCAAATCCATTAACTGCCTTAATCCTGACTCATTTGGCAAGGCCCCGAAAACTCAGCCCAAATATCCTGGAGAGTAATGCATGCTAATGAAACCAAAGAGGCGGAGGCTGAGTGAAAATAAGAGCTATAAATACTCGATGCTTATGATTAAACATGCTGAGGTGTGCCAGGAAGATTTAAGTTCCACTAATTATCAGGAGCTTGAACAAAATGACGTGTCTGTTCAGTTATGGCTTGACTCTCAGAGTCAAGCTTATTATTATTATTGTTATTATTATTATTTGAAGTTCAATAGCTTTAAAAATAGATAAGTCTGTCTTCTAATGATTATTCAGTATTTTGTTTAATGAATTTCCATTTGTTTCTTTTTTTTTTACTCTCTCTGCTTGACTTCTTTCTTTTTTTTCCCCCAAATATATTTATTTTATTTTTTCAGTGTTACAAGATTGATTGTTCATGCACCACGCCCTGTGCTCCATGCCATATGTGCCCTTCTCAATACCCACCACCAGGCTCACCCAACCCCCCACCTCCTCCCCTCCCAAACCCTCAGTTTGTTGCTCAGAGTCCACAGTCTCTCCTGGTTCATTGCCCCCTCCAATTTCCCCCCATTCACCCTTCCCTTCCTTCTCACAATGCCCTCCATGATTTTCTTTACACTTCACAGGTAACAAATTTCCATTTGTTTCTTGATTCAGTTAAGGAAAATAACACCTAGAATTAATTTGGTGCTCAGTAAAGTTGTACTACTCCTTTGTTAGTTTCCCACCATGCTAGTCTTTCTAACCTAATCATAGAAGGGGCCCCTTATAAATGATAAGCAAAGAAGGTATCTTAAAAATGGCCCTGTATATCAAGAAGGCCAGTTTAAAACCTTCTGGAAGACTTTCTCATAGGGAAGGTGTGATTAATTTTTTAGGGATCATAGAGGAATACTCAAGGGACTTTGGAGCACAAGGTAAAGTATGACAAAAAAAAAAGAATAGACAGAGTAAGAAGAGTCTTACTTCCTGAACAAATCCATTTCATGAAAAAGTGAACTTTTCAGATACATTGCAACCTGGGCGTTGGAAGACTAGTGAAGATTCTTCATGCCGCATCCCTGCCTCATAACCCTTACAAAGCTAGAATCAAAGAAATCTACACCCTATCATTGTTTTCACTCTAATCAAGAACTGCTAACTCAATTGTAACATGGGATAGTTTCACAGGAATGTACATATTTCGTAATGTCATACTGTTAAACGATAATACTAGAATCTGTACACTTAATAAATACATATTAACTACATACTGTAAAAAAAATACTATGCTAAGGACAAAAAAACTATTTTTATATCATTGACTTAGCCCTTGCCCTCAAGGAGCTTATAACTGGTGAGAAGATAAGAATTATAGATGAATGATAATACATTATACATTTTTATAAAGGATATGCACAGACACACATGTATAAAATAGGATTTCAGAAAGAAAATAAAGTTACATTCTCCCAATAATCTCTAAGTGAATTAATTAATTATACCTCTAGATGTCAGTTTTATTTAATCATTAAAGTAAAACAATAAATTTCTTTCTCTATGCTTTATTTTACTGCAAAATAAACAAGCAAATAAACAAAAACCCAACCCAGAGTCTCCAACAGACTGTAGCACAATTCATGGGTTGTTTATCACTATAGTCCTCAAACAAAAACTACCTTCCGATAAGTGGTTTGGGCTTTCAATTATGGAGAGAGTGACTGTGGATTGCTGGGACCAAAGCAGGTCCCATAACCAGAGCCACCTCTGAGAACTGGTTTTCTGGACAAATCTTTTTCCTGCACAGTTTGAGATGCCGTTATCCTAGTTCACTAGTGGTGAATACACTGGCTATGCACCTCTGAGATACTGGAAGTAAATTGTAGGTTCTGCATAAGATTACCATTCTCAAGGCCCAAGAAATGCTTCCTAAGTGAAGTGTCTTTGGAGATACATTAATGCTGTCTCAGAGTATTTATAGTATTCCATGACAAAACAACTGATACGTTATTTTCTTATGCCTAAATAATTTCCTGTACTTGGGTGAATGTAAGTGTCATGCTTCCCCATGTACCCAATGAATCATTATAACTGATATTAGAAAAAATGTGAATGGATGGTTAGCAAACTTAATGACCTTAATCAATAAGTCCATAATGAAATAGATTGTTTCACTCTAAATTGTCACACTTGGAATAATAAATTATATGGTCATCCTAATTATAAAAGACTTATATCTCATTACTACAAAAAAGTCATATTGCATTTGTACTTTCTGGTGTTTAATTCTATGCCAATAGCATGTTCTACTGAACTGTTTCTTAAAGAATTACCTATTCTTCTACCTATTGATCACTTCTTATCACTACCTATTGATCACTACCTATTGATCACTTCTTATTTTTTTTAACCATGGTGGATAACAAAAATAAAAGATCCTAACTTAATAGTAACTCTCTTCTACACATTGTTTTATTAATATATTGAGGCATAACAGGTGTCAGTTCATTGTGTAATTATAGACTATCTCCCACTGAGTTAAGATGTGTTCCATGCAAATTCAGATCTTTTCAATATATAATTCAAAAGGTATAAATTCAATAAACATTAATAAGCACCTACTGTATTCCAAGAATGGTACTAACCATAAACAACTGAAAAATAATGGCAACTACTCTATGTATAGTACTTACTATATGATGGGCACTTTACTAAACACTTTGCATAAAATAGTTCACTTAATCTTCATCACAAATTTATGAAGTAGGTATCCGAACTCTCCTTTTTCTCATGGGAAAAGACTAAGACACAAAAGATTTTGCTAAGTTATCCGAAGTCGAAAAGTGATAAACAGTTACGATTGGATTTGGACCTAGAAAGCCCGGATTGAGCTGGTAAGGTATGACACGGTACCTATTCTAGACATGGTCTATGGATTTGTTACAAAAGACACTGAATTACTTTAAAATTTTTCCGATAATTTTCAGATTGATTGCATCACATCATTGCTTCATACCTGTGACTTCTAATTCCTCTATGCCTGTCAAGTATGACAAAAGGACCAGAATGCACACACTGATTTTATTTGGCAGGATTCTTGGTGGCAAGTGTAAGAGGGGTGGACCTAGGAACTCTAGAATGCTAAGAGCTTCATAGCTCTTACCTAAGACAACTTGGGGAAAACAGCAAGCGAACAAACAAGAGTTAAGACCACGACTGTCCAGGTTATGTTCCAGAAAGAAAATTTCCTTAGTGCTTCGTAAAACTTGCAAGACTTTTCTAGCGATTCAATAGATGGTTCTATGCAGTAGTGTCATCATAATTTTAAAGTTTAGGAAACAGCTAGCAACTAAAAATAGGAACTATGCAATTAAGTGAAAGTAAAATTGTTGATGTGAATAAAGCAGTATGGCTTGTTAAAAGTCATTAAGTCATAAATCAATTAACTAAAGCTGACTCTTTGCACCCATTTTGTTTGAAAAGTTATCTCCAATCACTAGAAGTGGGAAAAAAACTTGAAATGCTAAAATTTCAAAGAACATTTTACTGATTTGGATGACGGTTTTCTACACATTGAAATTCTCCATACTATAGTTAGAACTTTTTAGTTATGCTGATTAGATTAAATATTCCCATCTATAAAGACCCAATAGTAATACAAATGCATAGATATAGTTTAAGTGTTCAGATGTTGAAACATGACATAAAATGGTATTTGTCAAGAAGTAAATACCTATTTTCACTGGAGTGCCACTGATTTTTTACCCTTGATTTTCACTGATGGTGGTTTCTGTTTAGAAACAGATATCTGTTTCTGTAGAAACAGAATCTTGATAACAAGATTCAAACTGTAGACAGTACACAGAGGTGATGGAGAAATGTCTTATGGATATGAAATTCTTCTCTGAAATTAAGTTAAAAAGATTAACACATCATGGATGCATGAAGTCATATTAAAAATCAGAAAAGTTCCCTGTCTTTCAAGATTTGGTATCGCAGCGAATGAATATTTTTAACTGTTATTTTAAAAATACAATTTTTTCCTTAGGATAAATCCTGTAAATGTTGAGGCTTCCTTGTCTCTCAAACTACTTGAAAGGCTGGACAGTGCAAGTTTGGGAAAATGGGATACAGATTATACCTTCTGTACCCCATAGGAAGAATTTGGAGCCTGGAAAACAGTTTAGAGGGAAAGAATCAAGGAGACAGAAGAGAAGAAGGAGGAGAAGGAGGTGGGGGAGGTGGAGGTGGAGAAAGAGAAGAAGTGGGGAGGGGCAGGGGATAGAGGTGAGAGGGCAGGAGGGGAGGCAGGAGGGGGAGGAGAAGAAGAAGGAGCACAGGACATCAGCCCTGCCCAGAGAGAAAGATCCAGGGGAGAAAACTGCAGTAACAGCATGACTGAAAGTCATTCTTGGAGACAGGGCCATCTAACAGAGATTTTATAAGGGGTTTGTTCCATGGGGCAAAGCAAATATCCCAGCATGAAGCCTCCCATAGATCCCCAATGCTCCAGTAAAATCTACAATAATCATTGATGCTCCCTGCAAGTAGAAATGTGCATATGTGTGTGAAATAATCAAGGGCAGAATATCACATCTGAACAAATGCATGAAAGAAAAGAAAACACATGGGGAGTACAAGAGAAACACTAGTACAATGGCAGAGGAATCTAAAAGAGTATCTTCTGAGAATGCACTGAAATCTCAGGGAAGGCTATGGACTCCCACAAACTCCAGAAATACGAGTTTCAAAAGCAGTTTTATCTAGATCTCAAGGGGCAGGCATGCTGTAGCGGACATCTGTTATATTATCATGTTTAAAGAAAAATTCTTTTGATTGGAAGGATTTAGTTTTGAGCAGCAATAAAAATGTAGGAACAAGAAAGTCACAGAGAGGCCGCCTGGGTGGCTCAGCCCCCACCTTCAGCTCAGGTCATGATCCCAGAGTCCTGGGATCGAGTCCCATATTGGGCTTCCCCTGCTCTGCAGGGAGCCTGCTTCTCCCTCTCCCCCTGCCACTCCCCCTGCTTGTACTTGATCTCTCTCTCCCTCTCTCTCTCTCTCTCTTTCTGTCAAATAAATAAATAAAATCTTTGAAAAAAAGAAAAAAGAAAGTCACAGAGAAAAATGTAGACAGTGCTCATCCAGGCACTCTGCAGGCAAGAGAGTGTCTTGCTGAGGACCAAACTCCTCAGTTCCTAACATCCTTGTTGGCGGCAGATGCATTAAATTACTGTAAACAGATGTTATTAAGTAAATCCTTTCATTAAATCTCTTTTTTGTTTTCCTCCATGGTTAGCAATTAATATTCTGACTCAAATTTGTCTTCTTTGCTTACCACATTGAAAATTGTGCTACTTAGTAAAAATTAATAAAGTGACTCTTATTTTATACGTCATTTCCACAGCTTAGCCAATGGGAGTCTATCAGTGGAAAAGGATATATACTCTCAAGACTGAAAGATCTGATTTACTGACATGCTAAATAAAGTCTAGGCCTCAGACCATGACAAATAAACCTCTTGGTGTGTAAACTGTAAAACCTCTTAGAAAAAAAGCCAAGTTAGCCTTTTCTAATGAAAACCAAGTGTTTTTAACACAGAACTTTTATTTGAATATCTTTGCAAACCATTGCAGTTAGCTTAATCCACTGTAAATAGACTGTAGCGTAGATAGGCTAATAAAATAGAGGATATATAATACAACTACATACATATGTACCATGTATAGGGGAATATACTTCTCCTATTTCATATAACTGTCGTATTTTATAAAGACTTGATGAGTCAGTTGAAATGGTGGCCATTATTATTTCAGTGGATTTATAAGTAACAACGTGTAAAGAAGGATTTAGAATACATTTATTCATTTTCCTTCCTCCCTCCTTTCATTGCCTTGAGTAGTCAAATTAAAAATTATTATTTGACCAGACTATTTGATTCTTAATACTATTTGATTCTATCATTTCATGCCACCCTCTCTATGTAAATGCTGATCAAGTTTATGAAAAAATAGGTGTTGATGATATCTTGACTTTCTCTAAGTCAGGCAGACTTTATACACTGATGAATCTCTTAAGCAGTTGTGTAAAAACAGAATAACAATGGCATTTTGGAAAATGAATGAAACCAGCAGAGGGCTCATAGACAAGAGGAACAGCATAAATCCACATAATGATGATCTTGAGGAGACTAAAGGGCAGTTATTTTAAGAAGGATAAAATAAGAGATATTGATAGTTATAATTAATATTTATAGTTTATGATTCTAGGGGAAGTACAATTGAAAGTAAAGGAAATATCAAGAGTGAATTTGTCCATCTCGGATAAGGCCAAGTTTGGTGGATGATATTAGGAAGAGGGATGAGTCTTAGAGAAGGAAGGTTGGAAGGAGATCCAATCACAAGGCCAACCCCACCCATATGCCCAGGGCTTGAGCAGTGGAATGGGCAGGGAAAGTTTCA
Source organism: Nasua narica (assembly GCA_028533885.1). Taxonomy (NCBI): domain Eukaryota; kingdom Metazoa; phylum Chordata; class Mammalia; order Carnivora; family Procyonidae; genus Nasua; species Nasua narica. The sequence continues at coordinate 41,071,043 of CM052802.1, read as the reverse complement.
AAGAACTCTGTCTCTGAATCAAGGTTGGTTTGCATTTGACTGCCACTTTTTCAACAAAGGAACTTCAGGTAATTGTCTCCATCTATTGAAGTTGGATATAATCACTTACTTACTGAATTGTTAAAGGATTAATAACATAAAATATGCCAACCAAGTAGCACAGTGCCTGGGGCAGGATAAATGGTCAATTTGTAATAGGCGGTATTATATATTATAAATCTTTACTTTAATTAAAGACCTATGACGGCTATACTTTGGAATTTTTCCATTAAGGAAGGAAGGAAATAAAAGGCAGCATTTTATGAACAGTGTAAGATACAGCAGGATTGATTTAACCAAGAATATCAGTTCTAGAGTATTCCACTTACATAGTCTAGTCAGTAGGGAAGAATTTGTGGTCAGTATTAGATTAATTATTACAGAAAGAGATGTCTCTTGCAGCTTTTATTTTGATTTCTAGACAAACATAACAAGAATGAGAGACATGGTGAGATTAATAAGCCAAGGACATGGACATACTATCTATTTCTATTTTAAAGAATGCCTAGGCTAAAAGCTGTCCAGTTAATCTCAGATCTTCCTCAGCCTCTGTGTGACTCTCCTCTTCCAATTATCCCTTGAACTGTTTGGGTTGGTGGAAGTTCTTTTCACACTCTATTGCACCATCATAACTTTATCCACCAACTGTGTTCATCAGGGTCTTCTGAGAAGCAGATGCCAGCAAGATGGGATTAAACAAGCAAGTATTTTATTAAGAGAAATGTTGAATGGGAGTAAAAGACAAAAGAAAGGGGAAATGAAGAACCGGAGAAGGCTGAGAGAAAGATTGAGTGGAAAGCTTCCTAGACTGACATGACATTTAAGGAAAGTCTGTCGAGTCCCAGCAGGACTCCTTAGGTGAAGCTGGTAAACAAGGCTTTCCCAAGTGTGAGTCTGCCATCTTGGTCTCTCTGCTCAATAATTGGCACTGTGGCAGTGATTGTCCTCAGCTTGGGCAAGAGACCTCAAAGTTCAGCTGCTGGGTTCCTTCTGAGGGTCAGCCAAGTGCATTTTCAAAGCCTCCACACCAACCGAATATTATTAACTCCGCATGTCAGTCCCTAGTAGAGACCTCATTCCTGAGCTCTGGATTAATTTTACTGCCTATTTCATATTTCTCAGTGAATATCCCACAGAATCCTCTAAGCCAAAGAGTTCCAAGTTAGAATCACCAACTTTCCCTGTGTCCTTTCCCAGTGCATCTACTTTAATCTGTTATTCTAGTCCCCCATGTTTAATAGCAGCAAAATCTATCCAGTTAACCCAAACCTGAGTTAAGCCCCAAATCTATAGTCTACAAAGATTCCCCCCCTTTTTATTCTCATCAGTGTTTGCCAGCATGATGCCTTAGCTGGTTTGTCCATCTTTACCATCATTACCTTAGATTATTGCAGGACCCTAGTATCTTTAACTATTGCAGTAGGCTCTTGTGTACTGGCCTCTAGAAATGCCCCCTTGCAAATACATTTCCCACATTGTTTCAATTGTGTCCCCAATAAAATTTTTATCTTATCAGATTACTCTCCTACCTACATCCCTCAGGCAGGTTGTTTCGTTTCAGCCCTTTGGAAAAGGTCAACACTTGCATACATGATACATAGTTAGAGGCTCTGCTTTCTTTTGCAACCTTGTCCTCTGTGAATCCCTACCAGCCCCCTGGGTTCTGGAAATATAGAAATTGCTGGACTTAATCTAATTCAAATCACACTTTATATGCTTCTGTTTCTTTTCTCATACTATTTCTATTGCCTGGAGTGCCCTTTCCCCCCATCTGCCTGGCTAGTTCTTATGATTGTCTTCAAGACCAAAATAAAATTACATACCTCAAAGAAAGCTGAAGAATCTGAGACAATTAGGTACCTAAGTTTTAGTTAATAATGGCCAAAACAGGTGAAAATAAGAAAAAAAAAGAATGATATTATTTTAAGGATAGTAGAGTGGAAACATAGAAGAGTTTTGTTGTTGTTTAATTATGCCTATAAGACTATAAAGCAGTGAATTTGGTCTAAATATTTTAAGATAGAATGGAAAATTAAAAAAAGAATGGAAAATTAAGGGGATAGTTTGACATAATATGTGAGATGATTGTGTCATTATTAGGTTTATAAATAATTATTTTTCTATTTTTTGTATATATATTTTTATAAGCCCAACTCAGGGCTTGAACTCAAGACCCTGAGATCAAGACCTGAGCTAAGATCAAGAATTGGACATTTAACTGATTGAGCCACCCAGGCAACCCAATAATTATTTTTATATTTTAAAGTTACATGCAATAGTACTTATGAATGAAATCAAAAGAAGTCTGGGAATTGCATCAAGATAATCCAATGGAAAGATGTAATTAGTTAGATGTAGGGAAGGCAATAAATTGTTTAAACTAATGGATAGCCACATGGAAGTATATTATTATACTATTCTCTGTGTTAAATGCGTTTTAAGTTTTTCCACAATAAGAAGTATTTTAAGGACAATTGGAAATAGAATTAATAAGATGCAGGAGAAATAAGGAGAGGACGTGCTTAGTATAAAGAAATTGATGGGGGCACCTGGGTGGTTCAGTCATTTGAGCTTCCCACTCTTGGTTTCACTCAGGTCATGATCTCAGAGTCATGAGATGGAGCCCTGTGTCAGGTTCCGTGCTCAGCACAGTCTGCTAGGGATTCTCTCCCTCTCCCTTGCCCCTCTCCCACTCCCCCACACTGTTGCTCTCTCTCTAAAATAAATAAATAAATAAAATCTTAAAAAAAAAGAAATTGACAAGAGTCTAGTACATAAAGATAGCGAAATATATACATACGTTTTGCAAGGCTGGATGAATAGCTGCAAGACACCTTTAAGGGAAATATTTTTTAAAATGTTTATTTATTCATTTTAGAGAGAAAGAGAGAATGCATGAGCAGGGGAGAGGGGCAGAGGAAGAAGAAGACAGAGAATCTGCAGCAGACTCCCCACTGAGTGCAGATCATGACCTGAGCCAAAATCAAGGGTTGGAGGCTTAATTGACTGAGCCACACCAGTACCCAGGGAGAACTTTTTTAAATGGAAGTAAAGTTGATGAAAGTCTTTTTCAAATTTTATAACAAGTAAACATTAAAGAAAACAAAATAAGTACAACTCAGATATCCGCATATGAGCATGGTGTATGTGTGTGCAGGGCTGTGTGAGGGGCAAGATGGGAAGGGGGTGAAGAAGAACCAAATATCTCAATAAAAGAAAAAAAAAACACTAAATGTAAGCCATTGGCTTTGGAGACCTGCAGAAATGCAGGTCTTTCTGACAGCAGAGGGAAAAATGCCTTGATCCCGGGACTTAAAGCCTGGTGGTGTGGATCCTGCCTTACAGCAGTCCCATTACCTCACCAGTTAGGGAGATGTTCCAGAGCACAACCCTGTGAAAATACAATACAACCTAGAAATGATTTCCCTTCTGAAAGAAATTACATATAGCAATTTTCAAAATTGGTGCCTCCAATGTTTCTTCAGCTTTCAAGCATCTTTAAAATTTTGGAGCATTTATAGAGTGCACATAATTGAACATGATATTCACTGATGGATCTTCACTGAGACTCTAGAAAGACAGACAAAGGTACCATCTTTACCTGTCCCCAAGGCCCCTGCCCTAACTTGTGCTGCCTTGGAGAACACAATTTTAAAGAAGCCATTCTTTACCTCTGATTATTGATTACATCTAATTTTTGTACTGTCACTCATGATAGATACAGTTAATTTTTGCTGTTCTTTATGTATATTGGATATTGTCGTTTATACCATTAATCACATGTATAATTGTCATAAGAACAGAAATGCTTTTTCTTAGACATTTCATTCTAAAATATAATTATTCAGACATCCTGCTGTTAATGTCATTGAATCCTAATTACTTTAAAATGAAGTCATTATTCATAAACTTAGAGCCTGTACCACACGTGTTTACAGTAAGTAGATGAGACAATATTATAAAATTTATTATCTACAGTAGGGCTCATTTTCTAGAAGCTAATTTAACTGCTCAGTTTCCTAGTACTGCATTTTTTGACCTATCTCATTAACATATGATAAAGCTTACCAAGTCATATTTAGTCTAAACAATGATGGTTGAAATTGTCCCTCACTGAAAGCTGACATTCAGAACTGCTTTGCAAACGATATGGTTAATAAAAAACTCCCTCATGACACAGCCTGGGCCACTAGTAAAATAACATCTTCCATTATGATTTTTTTTCCGGATTTAACAAAAGATAAATTGTGCCAGAGAAGTGTACCAACAAATTATTTCTCAAGTAATTTGTGATCTAATGATAGGAGTCATAACCTAATAATCATATATTACATTTCCATGATGCTTTATACTTATCAGAGTGTTTTCACATCCATTGTCCTATTTGATCTTAAGTATTTTACTTATGTGGTATTTACCTATTTAAAGTTCTGTTCACATGATCAACTCCACCAAAACCTTCACACATTCTTTATGAATTGCTGATGAACTTAGTACTCTCAAATGTCTGTTTCCATTTGTCTCTTCTCTTCCTCTTCTTATTTTAAGGATTAAGGAAAAATATGCTTATAAACTAAAATAAAATGCATTTAAACTAAAAAAACTATCTAGCCTTCTGGTTTGTTTTTCTATCTCCCTTACCATTTATCAACATCTGTATTATTCCAATCCTTTCACCCCCAAAGACGATATGCTTTTTTTTTTTCCTTTCAAGTCTTAGTCACTCATATATTGGAATCTTGCATTAATTTTAAAAAGTACTTCTTGAGTAAATATTCCAAATAATTTATTTATCTTTTTCTTATTCTATCTCTTGTCATATCTATCAATACCATCTTTAAGTCTACCAATTTATGAAAGGTATTCTGATATTTCTTTATGAAATACTTTACTAGTTTATCATCTTATGCATAATCTCCCTTTCATTATCATTCGCACATGATTTCACTGCATTGCATTTTTCTGTTTCCAAACATCTCTCTTGGGGGCACAGAAAAATAGACACTCTCCCAATTTGGTGAGGGAGTGAAAACTGGTACAAACACTCTGGAATATCACTTGTCAGCATACGCTAAGATATTTTTTACTTATTCGCCTCAAAGAGATAACTCATTATGCAGACAAAAATTTAAACATTAAAAGCCTCATCACATCATTACATTTTTTAATGTGAAATATTTTATAATCTGGAAATGGCTATACAACATAGGCTAGTACCAGTGAACAATGATACAATGGTAGATAAAAGACTGTATGTCAGTCTATACACACACACACACACACACACACACACACACACACACACACAATGGAATATTATTCAGCCATAAAAAAGAATGAAATCTTGCCATTTGCAATAACATGGATGGAATTACAGGATATGATGCTAAGTGAAATAAGTCAGTCAGAGAAAGACAAATAGCATATGATTTCACTCATTTGTGGAATTTAAGAAACAAAACAAATGAGCAAAGGGAAAAAAAAGAGAAAAACCAAGAAATATACTCTTAACTTATGGTTACCAGAGGGGAGGCGGAAGGGAGGATGGGCGAAATAGGCAATGAGGATTAAGGAATACATTTATCATGGTGAGCACTGAGCAATGTATACGAATGTTGAATCACTGCATTGTACACCTGAAACTAATATTACACCATATGTTAACTATACTGCAATTAAAATAAAAAACTTAAAAAAAAAGCATATACCAATCTGACATGTGGGCACCTGGGTTCAAAGTCTCTCTATGCTATAGGCCAACAGTGTGACAGTGTGAAACTCTAAATCTCTATTTACTGCAGTAATGATACTTCACAGAGTTGCTGAGAGAATCAAGAGAATGTAAATAAACTTATAACACATTGTTTGGTATATAATAATTATTTAGTAAATGTTAGCTATTAAAATTACTTTTTTGTTTTTTGTTTTATTTTCCAGTTTTATTGAGATATAATTGACATACCTCACTGTATAAGTTTAAAGTGTACAGGATAATGGTTTGACTGACATATATTGTGAAATGCTTACCACAATAAGTTTAATTATAATGCACCACCTCATATAGATACAATAAAAAGAGAAAACAAAAAGAGAAGAAAAAGATGTTTCCTTGTGACGAACTCTTAGGATTTACTCTTTTAACAACTTTCCTATGTATCCTATAGAAATCCTAATTAATGTACATTACATCTTTAGATTCCATATATAAGTAAGATCATACACTATTTGTCTTTCTCTGATTTATTTTGCTTAGCATCATACCCTCTAGAGATCCATCCATGTTATTGCAAAATGACAGGATTTCCTCATTTTTATGGCTAAATGATATTCCAGTGTGTGTGTGTGTGTGTGTGTGTGTGCGCACATGCCCATTCTTTATCCATTCATCTATCCACGGACACTTTGGTTGTTTCCATGTTTTGACTATTATAAATAATGCTACTATGAACATGGGAGTACAGATATCTTTTCAAGGTAGTGTTTTCATTTCCTTTGGATATATCCCAAGTGGAATTGCTGGGTCATATGGTAGTTCTATTTTTAATTTTTTGAGGATCCTTCATACTGTTTTTCATAGTAGCTGTACCAATTGACCATGCCACCACCAGTGCATAAGGGTTTCCTTTTCTCCACCTCCATGCCAGTATTTATTACCTCTTACCCTTTTGATGATGGCCATTCCAACAAGTATAAGATGATGGTATGTCACTGTACTTTTATTTGCATTTCCCTAATGACTAATAATGTTTCGCATCTTTTCATATACTTATATCATTATTTTTAATAGAGAAAATTTGAAAACCACCCGTACATATTATACTATTTAAAAAATTGAAAAAGTAAATTATGTTATGGACACACCATGGACATGAAGAAACTTTCTAAAGCAATGTGGCTTCATTTTTTTTCATCATCGCTCTTACTGTTTCTCATTGTTATCCTTGTTTTTTCCACTGTCACTACCAATATGTCAAGGTCTATACGTGGTCTCCTCAGTTTTCATGACTTTTAAAGTATAGGACAGCTGAAAGAATTGGGTAAGGTAGACTTCAGGTTCCTGACTACCATATTTAATTAGGCATCTAACCATGTCTCTCCACACTTCCGTCTTAACACGTCAGAGAAGGAGATAAAATATCACCAGCTCAGCCTCCACCTGATAAATATTTCAAGCCAGGTACACTTGTTTGGGAATTTATTTCATATAGATAAAAGTGTCATGAAATTAATGTTTGTCTATTTTCTTATACCTGATGGCCTTAAAATAGATATTATTAAATTCATTTTTATTACCCCTCTGCTGATAACTCACCACTGGAGGAACAGTAGGCATTTGCAGGACTAAGACGCATAGACATATGGGATTTTGTGGGGCTGAACACATCAGATTTCACAGTTTATGGGCTTTAGATTCATACAGCCTATATGTTCAATTTCCCAGCCCAGCATGGTCTTTTATGAAGCTATTTAAAGTTATGCATATAAAGAGTTTTATTTTTATTGAAGGAAATACTTATGACAAAAAGCTAGAGTGGAAAAAGAGGGATACAAAATTAAAATGCAGTTTGATCCCAACTATAGAAGATAATATGCCCAGATGGAAAGATGTGTACTAATATAAATTTCCTCCCACAGAGGAGAATCTTGCCCTGAGGACTGAAATACTTGGGAAGGTTTTTCAAGCTATCTTAGGCACCACAATCTACAATTTCTATTAAGGACTACCTTTCTCTCAGCCCTCTGCCACTGAACGTATGCACACACACACATACGCACACACACATGCACAAGCATATGTTTTGGGACTCACTGGCTAACTGGAATTATTTATAGAAGTGTCTTTAAACACGTAAACTGTTAGACACAAAAATATGATGGAGAATAACTGTACAGAAATCCTGAGGATTAACACTAGTTAGTAAGATGTGTTTAAAGTAGAGTAAATTTAAACTAAACTTACTTTACAGAAAACTTTCATGTTTTTTGTAATAAACATGTAATTTTAGAACTAGAAAAAATAAATATTTATGTATTATTTATTTTTTAAAACTACCTTAAGCAGAACAATTTGTTTCATAACAAATCTGGCAGAATGTTATCTGCTCTCAATTCCTCCCATTTTTAAAAAATCTTATTAACATCAAAATACAAATGGGGACGCCTGGGTGGCTCGGTGGGTTGGAGCCTCTGCCTTCAGCTCGGGTCATGGTCTCGAGGTCCTGGGTCGAGCCCTGTATCGGACACTCTGCTCGGCGGGGAGCCCCCTTCCCCTTCTCTCTCTGCCTACCTCTCTGTCTACTTGTGATCTCTCTCTGTCAAGTGAATGAATAAAATCTTTAAAAAAAAAGAAATAAATATAAATGAACTAACCTTTGTAAAATTCTACACTGATTTCACATCAACTTCCTCTTCCTCCTGGGACTCATGAAAGCTGATCGCTATGTCAACCAAGGCACTTCATGGGACATGAACACAGTTATCACGAGAGGGTGGATATCTGCTCTGCCTGTGGAAGATGTAATAGTAATAGTAGTAATAATACCTACTGAGTGTTAAATATCTACCAGGCACACTGTTCTCATATGTAAGTAAGTGGAATCCTTTTAAACCTTATGAGATAGATACTCCTTTTGCTTCTTCATGAGGACATACCCTGAGGCACAGAGAGATTAAATAACTGGCTAAAGTTCACCCATTGGATGAATAGTAGAGCCCAAAATTGTGGCCACGTGGACCCCCTCTAGAATCTGCTGTGCTCATTTCATGCTTCAATAAATAAAACATAATTCAATGGGCACCAGAAACTCCACGATCTATTTACACTTGATTTCTATGTCTAAAATGCCTAAGTACAGTTGTTGGCACATCACAAGCTCTCACTAAAAAAATAGGAAGTATTTTTAATATTATAATATTATTATTATATCTCCTTTTGCCACTTCACTTCTTATTCTTTTTAATTTATTTTGCTTCCTGTATAGAATTCTAAAAAAAAAAAGAATTCTTAGATGTCCATCTTTCACTGTACACACCTTTTACATTTCTCATTTCAATTTTTGGAGATCCATAATTGATTGACTTTATTAATGTTTTAATTAAATATGATATTATTTCTTAACTTCCTTTCTCTTATTATTTCTAGGATTATCATCTGCATAAATGACCATATATTTAACAGACACCAACACTGCAGCAGTCCAAAATCCAGAAGAATACTTATGAAATCTTTCATCATTCACAAAGTTATAGATATGTAATGTTGGCTAGAATCTACAATCAAGTTATTCAGTAGATGGCTTGTGCTTCATTCTGGAAAAATAGTGTAAATTTCAACTTCCTAATAAGTTTCTTAATATCACTTGTTTTTGACATCGTAACTCATTTTTAGCATCCTCATATTATTTGTCACTCATCCTTCATCCATTCACTCATTCATTCATTCATTCGATTCATATGCATTTGTTATCTAACATACATTAAACTAAATTGAGCCAGACTCTGGAATTTAAGAATTGTAAGCATGGCTCTAACCTTGAAATATTATAGTTATTAGAGGAGATAAACAAAAAAATCGATTACAAAATAAGATAGTCTTTTATGAAAATAAAGAAAGAATACATGATGGTCTTTGAGAGTGGGAGGAGGAGTGGTTTAGAAAAATGATATCAGAAAACATTTCCTCAAAAAAAGTGAAAGTGATGGAGTTAGCTAAGGACAAATATGGATGTGGATGTGAGTGTATATGCTTGTATGTGCATATGTGTGTATGTGTGTGTATATTTGTGTATGTGTGTGAGTTCACATTGCGGGGAGATAGTGAAAGAGAAGAAAAATTGGACGGGTAGGAAGAATTCCCTAAAGGAGACAAAGCAATTTGAGAAAAGGTTATTATGCAATATCATGGCATGTACTTGAAATTGCAGTAGCTCAGTAGGAATACAGCAAAGGGCAAAGCCGAAATGGTTTTAGAGATCAAGTACCTTCATTTTTTGCTTACACCTTAACCCACTCAACAAATACATGGTTGACACCTGCAATCTTCCAAGCCTATTTCATATTTAAGATATATAATAATTACAAACAAGGCAAGCCAAACTAATGTCTTAAAAACCCCCACATTCTGGTAAATGAATAATAAGCAAAAATTGTAGGTAAGGGGTGGGACCTCGTGTATTAGGCAAATGCATTTTAATTTTCTCCTGAAGATAAAGGAAGTCATTGAAGGGTTTTAAACAAGGAGTTGTGTGAGCCAATGTTTACTTAGCGAGGCCATTCTGGCATTACCCTGGATAGGACTGTAGGCAGGGCCAGTCAGTAAATAGTTGCATCACTGGAGATATAATCAAGGCATTGAGTGGAAATAGAGAGAAATTGGTGGGGACCAAGGCATTGAGTGGAAATAGAGAGAAATTGGTGGGGAAGTATGCCAGGTTTCTGGCAGGAAATTTTAGTAGTACCAAGACAGGAAATGGTAGTAGTAGTACCAAGACAGGAAATATGGAAAGAATTGGTTAGAAGACATGGTAGCGGGGGGATGAGGAATTTAATTTTGGGCATGTTGAGTATAAGGTGTCTGGAACTTGCAAGTAGAGCTATCCAGTTGAATGAACTTGTCCGAATGATAGATCCAGACTGAAAATGTGAATTTATGCTTCTTCATTATGGGATAACAGATGAAGTCATGTGATTATATGTAATTATCAAAGAAGAATATGCAGAATACAAAGAAAATAAAGACTCAGGCAAACCTCAAAATCAGTAACATTGGTTTCTAACAGGTGTTCATATTAGAAATATCTGGGATAGATTTATAGAATGCAGATTCCAGAGGTAACTTCAGACCATTTAATGGACATCCCTAGCATCTGCAGTTAGAATCTGGTTTAATTTTTTTTAAGTTACATGTGATCTGTATGGGTTATTTCTTTTTTAAACAATCAGGAGATTAACAGCTGAAGAGGATCCCACAAAAGATGAGAAAAAGAATAAAATCAAGAAGAAGTTGTATACATCATTTAGATACAATTAATTGTATATGTGTCCTCCTCCCTATATAGATTAGGTACTTTTTGAGGGCAATATTCTCATCTTTGGCAAGTACTCAGAGATACTTGTTGAAGCGGTTAGTAAATGTATCTGTGTATATTCCTTTCCCACATTTAACTGCCCATAAACTCTTCTTTATTGGAGACCTACTTAAACGTGAGCTATTTGTTACCTTAACTAAAAGATAACTCCATCCCCCCAAAAAGCCAGCCTTAAAGATGGAAAATCTAGGACTTCACAAATGCATTCATCAAACTTAACAGGACTCATAATGTTTTAAAAGAATACTTTCTTTTTATTTTCATATAGAAAATATACCTTAAATTATTTTTCTTAGCTCACAAATAAATCTTGGAAATTAAGCTCCCTCCATGTGACTTATGTAACAAATATCCTTGGGTATTCCTGGCATTTAAACAGTGTAATCTAAACTGTTTCAATTATACCTTCTTTTATAGACTGACATTTAAACCCTGTTAATGTATCTTACTATGAATGTTTTCCCACCCATGGCCTTGGAGAAAGTAGTGCATGGTCACCTGTGGAACTTTCTGCATAGTTGGAGTCCCTTCCCTGTCCCTCAATCTACCTTCAAAGCCATTGTGAGAGCAGTGTTATTACAGATTTTATTTAAGAGAGTGAGAGAGCACGAACAGGGGGAAGAGCAGAAGGAAATGGAGAGAGAATCTCAAGCAGGCTCCTTCTTGAACACTGAGCTTGATTCATGACCCTGAGATCACGACCTGAGCCAAAACAAGAGTCAGATGCTTAAGTGAATGAGCCACCCAGACACCCCAAGTAACCACATTACAATAAGCTCCCTTTCACCTGGTTGCAATCACTTGGTCCAGGGGTGTACATTTGTTCCAAGTGGAGCCAATGAGTCCCTTCTGTAAAGCTTTTGAATATAGAACCAAAAGAAAACAGTTTCTATTGCATAAGGAAGAGACAGAAAGTTTCAGGAAATGTAGCAGTCATGTATTTCATAAGAAGTAAGCCAGTCTTCAGCAAGAAAGAACATGGAAGGAAATAGGAGTCTAACCATGAATAGAAAAGTCATCAATCTCCAAGCCCTGGTTCTGTTAGTTCCAAAGTCCCAGACATATCTCTTCTTTTCCCAAATCTTGATTGGCCAACTTTCTCTTAGACTGATATATCATCATCCTTTCAAGAACTTCATCCTTTTACTTAACCTAGTCCAAACTGAGTGTGTATGACTTACAGGCTAAACAGTCCCAATTAATCCATTTTTTTTAAAGTTACTGTTATGTATAACCAAGTGAATGTGTTCTGGTAATTTCTATCCTGCATTTTTTGCATGGTTTCCATTGTATATTAGAGAAAATGGCATTTGAACATATTTTCCCAGAGTGTGGGGTTATTTCTTTCATAATGACCACTATATACATTTTAGGTTAGTTCTTTGGCTAGTATACAAAAAGCCATTTGAAGGCCTTGGAAGTGGATTCCTACCACATAACTGTGACATTGAGGCTGTTTTAAAATATTATCATTCAGCATTCCGTTTAATGACTGTTGTTTCACTTATTTATTGATTCCACCAGCTGTAGCTTCAAATCTGGCTCCCCGGATTCTTGGTCTCTACACATCTCAGTCAATTTCTGTTTACAGCACCATTTAACATAACATTTTTTGGCTAAGGCTTTTAATTAAAAGAACATCTTTATGACATTGGAATATGAAATTAGGAAGATTTAACTGTGGTGTTTTATTATATAATTTGTTTTCTTTTATAGTGTCTTAATTTGATGGTCTAATCAACCTGAATTTCTACTTAAACAGCCTATAAGTAGAAACGTGGAAATAACTAGACATTTTTGAAGGAAAATAATTTTGACAAATAAATATCTTAAAACTCAAAAAGAAGGATACATTTCCCCAATTATAGATATTATCTCATGAAACCAGAAAAATGGGGAAATGTGAAAGTACCTTATTAAAAGTTAAATAATAAGCTTGTTTTTGTCATACATTTATTATTAAAAACCTTTAATAAAATTGTCCCTTTTAGACTTCCAAGCACTTCATAAATTTTAAATGTTTTACAGCATATTTACTTTTCTATTGTAATTTTTTAAATTTGATTATTTAATAATACCCATGATGCTTCATCTATAACTTGAATTATTTTGTACATTCTTTTCCAAGTGAAGAAATTTGTTAAGACAAGACTCAGCATAGAGCTGGACAGACACCACAAAAATAAGGTAAATTGGAATCAACAGTGAGACTAATGCTTGATACTTAGTGATGTCCCATTTCAAGTGCTAGTTTCTCACTTAAAAGTTCTGCAAGCAAGTCTTAGGCCAATGGAAAAATCCATTTCAACGGAAGACTTTCTTCATACCTCACCAAGAGGATTGAGGGTACACATCATGAATCACTTTATGCTTCCAGATCTAGCCCCATAAACAGAAACAGTGCTGGGTTTTTATTACCACTTACCTTCCTCCTATCTCAAAATGTAAAATATCCTATTTATTATGTAACACCTGCCTTCCATCTTTGTCCTTGATTTCATTTTCTTCTATCTTCCCAGCACTTCTACATGTTTTTTGTAGAAATATTATAGTTTTAACTTTCATGTTTAGATCTATGATTCATTTTAAGTTAATTTTTATGGCTAGTATAAGGTAAGCTTTGAGTTCATTCTTTTTTCAAAAAAGTAACATATGATCACAACCTTTGTTGAACAGATTTTCCCTTCTTCACTGTTATCTTTGTCAAAAATATATACATGGATATATTTATAGATTCTCAGTTCTGTTTTATTTTACTCTGTGGGCACTGGAGTACCATCTAGATTACTGCAATTATATAGTAAGTCTTGAAATCACGCAATGCAAGTAATATATGTCCTCTAATTTTGTTCTTTCTTTTCCAAAAGTGTTTGGTTTATTCTTATTTTTTCAAATTTCCATGTAAATTTTGAAATATGCGGGCACCTGGGTGGCTCAGTGGGTTGAGCAATTGCCTTCGGCTCAGGTCATGATCCTTGAGTTCCGGGATCGAGTCCCACATCGGGCTCCCAGCTCCACGGGGAGTCTGCTTCTTCCTCTAACCTTCTCTCCTCTCATGCTCTCTCTCACTTTCTCTGTCTCTCAAATAAATAAATAAATAAATCTTTAAAAAAAGATTTGGAATATGCATGAAATTTTCATCTAAAACACTACTGAACGTTTTAATGGGACTGCATGAAACCTATAGATTATTTTGGGACTGCATGAAACCTACAGATTATTTTGGGAAACCTATTAGATTAATCTAATCTATAGATTAGATTATTATAACCTATTAATTATTATCAATTACATGATATCTCTCTCTATTTCTTTCAATCCTCTTTACATTCCTCCTGACAGTGTTTTATATTTTTAGTTTACAGGTATTGCACAGATTTTGTTTAAGTTTATCTCCAAATATTTAGTGGATTTTGGTGCTCTTTTAAATGGAACTATTTTTATTTCAATTTCTAATCATTCTAATCTAATCATTCTGTAAAAAAGAAAAACAGACTTTTGTATAATGACCTTGCATCCTGCCATATTACTAAACTGATTTATTAGTTCTAGTAAAAGTTTTTTTGAGTATTTCTTATAAGTCGATCTATGTATTCATATCATCTGCAAATAGAGACAGTTTCATGTCTTCATTTCCAATCTGTATGTTTCTTCCTCTTATTGCACTGATATGGACTTCCAGTACAATGTGAAATAGAAGCATTAAGAGTGTTCGTCCCTGCTTTAAACTTGATTTTAGAAGAGAAATGTTCCAGTCTTTCAAAACTAAGTCTGATGATAGCTGTAGGTTTTTCATAGATCTCCTTTATTAGTCTGAAGAAGTTCTTCCTCACTTCCTGGGTTGCCGAGAGCTTTTATCATCAATTACTATTAAATCTTGTTAAATATTCTTCATTCATTGAGGGGATTACTTTCTTTTGTGCTGTTACTACGGTGAATCACATTCATTATTTTCAAAACTGAAACCAACTTTACTTTTCTGGTGGAACACTACATGTTCATCATGAATTATCTTTTATATACATTGCCCCAATTCCACTGTTAATACTTTCAGTTTGCCCTCCATACACTGTCCTTTTTCTATTATTGTCATGGTTTCTGGTTCCTCTTTCTCAGGGTCTTTCTTGTCATTCTCTCTCCCTCACTCTGTGCTCTTCCTATATAATCTCATCAATATTCATGATTTCAATCATCACCTCCATGGCATGGTTCTTCAAATTATATCTCCAGGTCTTTCTCTTCCACAAACTGTAAATCCATGTCCTACCTCCTGCTATGCTCTTTAACCTCATCATCCTATATATATCACAGTCAGAACCTAATGTTTCTTTTATTTTCCTTCTTGCCAAAGCATATTACCCATATGATTTTCTAATCTTACTTAATACCACTACTACAATTCAATGTCACAAGAAAATTTAGAGTTTAGTCTCTCCTGTTTCCTTCATTTTACCCTCAACATCTAATTAATAAATCATCTTATTTTATGTCAAATAGGTCTGAATCATTCCACTCTTCTTGTTCTTGAATATCTCTTTTCTATTTAATACTATGTGGTAAGCTCTTAATTCTTTTCTGAATTTCATGTTATACCAATCTTATTTATCATAATATCAGGTGCTACTTGCTTAATTATAACCTTTAATAGCTCCCCATTGATCACTCATTAAAATCTCATTTTTTAGTGTAATGTACAAGTCTCTTTGTCATCCTGCTTTTCCTTGTCAAATTCATTTTAATATTCTCCATATCATATATTGAATAACTAAAGCAATATAGAATAAATTGAAATTTCCTGAACATGCTCAGTTTTTAATATCTCTACTCCAGCACCTTGCTTATTGCTCCATAAGATAATCAGAATGCTTTCTTTTTTTTTTTAATTTTTTTATTAACATATAATGTATTATTTACCCCAGGGTACATGTCTGTGAATCATCAGGCTTACACATTTCAGAATGCATAACATCCAGAAAACCTTCTTGTCCTCTGACCCTCAACTCAAGTTTGGGTGAGTTGTTTCTACTCGGAGCCTTCAAAGCACCTTGGAGACCTGCATTACTGTACTTACCATCTTGTACTGAAAGTACCTACTGTATATGCCTATATTCTCCAAATGAATACTCTTTCCCTAGGGTAAGAATCTTCTCATTCTTCTTTCTATTTTTAATTCATCCTTCTATCTCTGTGCCTGGCATAAAATATGTGTTAAATTGAACTGAAGCTTAGACTCCAATCACAGTTTAATTTCTTTCCTAGAAGAGTGTAATGTAATGGAAGGAGAAAAAAAAAATACCGCTCTCTGATTCACAATACCTTACATTCAGATCTAAACATTAATTCAAGGAGAAATAAGTGGGAAGGTGATATTTTTCACATTATGAGAAAGAAACAAGACTATTTCCAATACAATGAAAAAGATTTATTACTTACTCTGAACTATGAAAAATAACACAAGCAAAAACTAACACAAAATTAAAACAAGGAAGCAAAACCTCTGCATTGACTGCAATGTCATAAAAATACTGTGGTTCACTGAAGTTTAACTGGATCCCAAGGAAGAGCTAGGTAGGACTGGAATAGATCAGTAACTTCTGTCTTATCCTCACTTAGCTAAAGGTTTTCACCAATTTTATAAATGATAACCTTGGTACATGTTATGTGCCAAGTTTTGTAAATAATTTGTTTGACTAAATAACGGTAGGTATACAAGTCGCATTCTAGAGTGTGCATACAGTCATCCTGAATCAACCTGTTTTTCCTTTAAAAGCCAATGGAGCCATCATCCCAAACAAAGCTGTTAACAAAGCTATTTCTTCCCACTTGGTGACTATGTCTGCTCCCCCCGCCCCCCAGCTTGTCCCTTATTCTTGGGTGTCTTCAAGTCCAGAGTATGAGGTCTGATATAAGAATACTAAAAGTAATCTAATATTCTTTTTTCTCTCCTTTTTAGCTTTGGCTACTGTAAAAAAAAAATCTTTCTGTAAAGGATCTTGACACTGGAAGGTCATAAGATTTCAGAGGTAGAATGAAAGAGAAAGAAAGAGGATCTAAAGAGTGGCCGTGCACAGCTAGCCCACGGGCTGAATCAGGCAGCAGACAGCGTGGTTTGGTTGGGTTGGGTTGGGTTGGCTTGTTTTTTTGGGGCCACAGATGTTTAATGCTTTTATACTAGATATACAATTTTCAACCTGTCTGCAGTTCTCAGGACTTGCTACAGTTTTGCGCAAGGTTACTTCTGTTATTTTGGTCATGGAAATTACTTGTATTACTTACAAGCCATTTGCATTTGGGATTCCAGGTATAAGTTCATTCCTTGTTTCTTTTTAAGGAAACCAGGGCGACAAAAATAGTTCAAGTTCACCATTTTACACACCTGGTCGACAGCAGATTCAGCCTGGTATTATATGGTCCTTTCAGACCTCAAACCTTAGGTAGTTGTAATATGATTTGCTGTCTCTGGGCTTGTAGTCTCTTCGTTCTATGATTCGGGCAGTGGTTGAGAGTGGGAAGGGGAGCAGTGCTAACTGTTGAAACAATTTGCATGTGCCTGGATGCGTGGGTGTGGCTGGGGGGAATTGTATATGAGAGCAGGCTTGTGTAATTTTTAAAAACCACTTCCAAAGCTGTGCCAATAAACAATACGAATTTCAGGAGTCTAATGAAGGACTATACTCAATGAAGGTGATTTAGGCTCTGGGTCAAGTAATGAAATTTGGATCATATAGGAAAATCTATGAACACTGACCATTTATCATCCAAGGCATATAATAAGAGTAACAGTGGAAGTAAAGAGAATGAAAACAGGAAGAAACAAAGGGAGATCATCAATTTAACTGCCGTATTTGAAGGTGAGAAATATACGGCTTTTGCTGGGCTTCAAAAAATAACGGCCTTTGGCCAAGTCTCAGCTGCAGTGTTATCTTCAGCTGAGTTTTTTTTTTTTTTTTTTTTTTTATGGATTTGTTTGGAAACTTGCTACAGTGGCATTTTGCTATAATTTGCTCTGCCTCCAACAAAAGAATTACATTCGTCTCTCTTCTAGCTACCATTTCATGCATATTTGTGAGGCATTGTTTCTTGCCTCTAGAGGATTCAGTGACATTAAAACACTGCCCTGTTCAGAAAGTGCTTTGGAAGAGCAGTCAAAACCAAACTGGGACTCTGCACCTCACGTTAGTTACACATTTGCTGCAGAGTCCTATTTTCAGTATACCCCTGAAATAGCTTTCCCAGCGAATAAGTAAGCCATGGGTAGAAACCCCAGGGATGATGGGTACCAATGTGACTACAGTCATCTACAAAGGTCACAAAGCTGCCTGTGGACAATAATGGCAGATTTAGGAAGCACAGATGGCCAAGTTTCAATTGTGCCCATGGACTATCTGCAATGCACAGGAAACGAAGTTGATGTGATTCTTGGGGTGACAGTGAGGAGAGAATTGAATTCCTTTACCATGTTTTTCATTCTATGGCCTTCTTCTCCATCCAAGTTACTTGGGATATGGCTGTGCACATGAAAGCTAACAATTCTAGAATCGTTATGGTAAGATTTTTCAGTCAAAACAATCACTGGCAGTTCAATCTTGTGAATCTATTGTCAAAATAAAAAACAGTTTCGGAATGCCGCCTAACTAATCTGGCCAAGATTCTGTGTGGTGGGCTTTGAAGTTACCCCAACTGTAATTAGAATCTTAGATCTGCCTCCTACCTTCTTTATATTGGGTATGTATGTGTGTGCTTCTGTGTGTATGGGAGGATCTATATTTCAATTATTTTTTACCTCAATATTATTTCAAAGTTCTGATTATTAGTTTTATCATCTGTAGAGATGTGGTGTTTTTTACTTATTTATCTGATGCTTAAGTAAGATAATGCATGAGAAATGCCATGTTTGGTTTACAGAACTCACCCAAGAAGAGGTGACTAACCTTAAATGTAATCCTAATAAAGCATTTGGCCTCGACACAATGAGGCAGAGCTTTTTGACCCATATTTCAGGCTGATTATCACAGTTACCAGTGGAATGATTTTTTTAAATGAAAAATGTTAGGCCTTTATTCTTATAATTAAAGTTAAGAGGTCTGGGGTACGACCCAGGAATCTGAGTTTTAACATAATTCCTGGTTTTCCTAAGGAGCATTCAGATCAATTTTGGAACACTAATACGGCATGAGACGATTTGTAAGGAAAAAGATGGAGAAGATAAATATAAGGTTATCTTTCTTTAAAGTCTTTCAGATCCTAAGTCCTCTATTGATGGAAGCCTTAATTCATTTTTCAGGTAGTTAGCACATCTAGCCAATTTGATAGTAAGGAGGGAAACTCGAGACCTGGCAGGCAGGAGGAGCTGTGTCAAGCGTTTGTGTTCCTCTTGATGGATTCTGCTACTGAATCCTCCATTGCTGGTGGAAGGATTAAAAACCATGGGATTTCTCTCACCAAACATCGAATCACTGGCTCCACAATTAAGTATTTCTTACTGTTTTGTTTCTTGTGTATGTTTTGAGCTACCATGTTTAGTCTTCAAGTTACAATGTGCGTAGTGTAAAGGGTAAAAATGTTAGAAACAGGGACTGTTATTTAAAAGTCAGGCTCTCCCACCTCCTGTGTGACTCTTGGCGACTTACTGGAGATCTTTTCTAGGGAGTTGTCACACCCCTTGATCATGCCTCCATCAGAATCCTGTCCACTAAATGGTACTGGACAGCTCAGTGCCCACTGCTTACACACTGTGAGCCCCATGCACACAAGGGAAGTATAATTGAAAGGAAAAAAGTCAACAAATATATATTTGGTAAGACAGAAAATTTGCACACTAGGGTTGGGTCTAGTCTCCAAATTTTCCACCAAAGTAACTCCAGGGTTTTATGGAGCCCCCACATAATGGAACATTATACAGCTATTCTAAGTTATGCTAAAAATTGTGAAGATACTCTAATAACGTAAAAAAGAATCAAACTAAATTTGGCATGTTTTCAGACTTTTACTATATAAAAGCCTTAAAATATATTCAAAATTCTTGAGATGGGGTATGATGTTAATTTTATATTCTTAATGTTCTCTTGTCTTTTTAAAATATTCAAAAATGATAATATGCTACCTTGTGTTCCAAAAAAATAAAAAATAATAATGTAGTAATACTTTCAGTTTTCTTTCACTGGGGCACTTTAACTCATTTAGGAATGTTCTTGCTTCCTTGTCAGGCTTAAATGATTGATACATCAACATGTTGGAATCCCGGTAGAAATGCCCTGAACCAGGTCCCTGCTTCCCATAATTCACAGAGATTAAAGAATTGCAAGTTGGATATCTTTCTTTGTGGTGACCTAGGAGAAGAACCACAAATTTTAAGGGATCCTGATCAATTCCTAATTCTTGTCTATAGTACCATGGAAGAAGAGGGGACTGAAGTTATAAGCATAACATAGAGCATCAAGTCAGAACTTAAAGTTCAAGAGGCAGCGTCTACTGAAATAGACTCCTGACAGGAATTTGCCATGGAGGGTAAGCAATGGAAAAAAAGCTTTTTTTCAAGGGTTGCAACACATATGGTTTAGAAAACAGGCTTATAGTATAACAAAAGAATACACCAATTCTCCCATCCATCCCTAAAAAAAAAAATCAAGAAGAAACAAAACTAAAACCAAGCCAAAATTATTCTGCCATAAGTAACTTTAAATGTTGGGGGTGTAGATTCTTGAAAATCTTCACATGATTACAAAGAGATGTTCGTGTGGCTTATGACTAAAGGTAAGTTATTTGCAAAAAGAAAAGGATGAAAAGAAAATATCTGAACACATTTATATTGAAAATTAATTGGGCTGAACTGGAAATAACCTCTACATCCTTTTTGAATGCTCAGTCCTGTGTGTACTATATGTGGCTAAAAAGCTTTTTACCAGTTGCTGCAAAGAAGTTTCTTTGTGGCTGACCTAACAGGAACATACAGGAGAAAATGCAGGATATTTCTGTGCATGTTAAGTGTGTCCTATTTCTTAGCTCAAAAAGCTGGCCAGTAATAACCTGGCTTGTTATTTAAGTGGAATGATGGAATAGATATATTCTTATGATACAATGGAGTTTTGTGAGGAAAAAAAAAGACTATAAGTAATACACAGAACCAAAGTCAGTTATTTTTAAATTAGAAATGGAAATAATGTTTTATTTTGTATTTCCCATACTTATATCTTTTTATAAAATTTGAAGTATCTAAATTCATAATTTTATGGTGTCATTTTATTTACACTTTCATTCGAGTTAGGAAAACAACACACACAAATATGTACGATACCCTTTAGAAATGACAAGCCTTCCCTTCTTTACTCTAGATTGCTAAGTTATGCCTCACCAGTGGAAGTCTTTGTTTTTACCTCTCTTTTGCATACTTTCTGTGATGGTAGATGATGTGCAGTCTGGAGCTTGCTGTGACTCAGGATTGCCAGATTCTCTCAAACGTCAATGTGGGAAATGGGGAGCACCACGAAGTAGAGCAAATCTCCCATGAGGGTGCTCTTTGAAGTTTAGTAAGAAGGTATATGTGACTAAGACATTTTCCCCTCCCTAATTAAACAATATATTCACACCATTCATGTATGTAAGGAAATTATCCCATTGAAATATACACATTCGGAGCACCTGGGTGGCTCAGTTGTTTAAACAACTGCCTTCAGCTCAGGTCATGATCCCAGGGTCCTGGGATTGAGCCCCACATCAGAGTCCTTCCAGTTCAAAATGCCTGCTTCTCCCTCTCCTTCTACCTGCTACTCCACCTGGTTGTGCTCTCTCTTTCTCTGTCAAATAAATAATTTTTTAAAAAGAAATATACGTGTTTATCAAGAAGAAAATACATTAATATCCACTCATTTACTTAGTGGTAAATGAGTGGATGTTTTTTGATGGTTAAATGGTTTAACCATTTTAAGCATCTACAGTGGGTCAATGACAGTGTGATTTTGTCCCCACATGAAGAGAAGATGTAACAGAAGATATAATGGTTAAAGTGGAAAACTGCAAGATGCTGATTTTGTCAATTTTCCAAGATGAAAGAATCGTGTTTTCAAAGGCAAGGAGGTGAAGAAGAGCTTGGAAGATCAGAAAACAGTGACTCGACCAGTTGGGACCAAGAGGGGATATGTGTAAAGGGATGCAAGGTAATGGAAAATGAAGAATAAGATGGGATCAGAAAAAGTAAGTAGGGTTTGATTATTAAATGGATCCATTAATATGGACTAAGTTACCAGATTTTCCAGCTTCCAATCTCTCGAATCTTGAGACTTAATCAAATGACTCAATTAAAAATGGAGTAATGCCAACCTGAGTGACACACGTGCTGTATTGAACAAAGTGCTAATTCTCTATCAGGGCATCTGTGAAGTTATGATAGAGAGGTGTGTCAGCCTTCTGGATATCGATCTTAGAGTTTAAAGATGTCTACAAACATTCCCTTTTCTCTAAAAATTCGTCAAGTTTACTGCAACATGAAATAATTAGACCTATTTTGACGCTATTGATCTAGTCTTCTCTAACCTTCTTTTAGAAAATCAAGTCCCATGGGTTTATTACCTAAATCACAAAAAATACTTCATTTCATTTATTCTAAGTTAATATTCAGCTATCAAAAATCATCTCCCTAGTTCTAGGATTCTGAGAGTCAATCTTCAATTAAGTTCATTATTTTATATCCATTGGTCATAACTCCATTCTAAATTCATGTTACTATGAAAATGCTAAGGAATAACCTCCAATAACTATCCACTGTGCATAATCAGGATTAACTTGCAGCTGGGTATTTAGATATGCTCTATGCTTATCTCTGAAAATGGCCGAAATTAAGACGAGGTGTGCTAGGTCTGTTGTGCTATTTAAAGTTAAAAACTTCTTTGGACGTATACTATACTAGCTTGATTGCAGTGTTTGGGGTGTATAGCTTGATGTTTTGTACCTGGTTTCATTGGTTATTCATTCAGCCTAATTTTAGCTGTGTCACTAACAGAGTACAAAAAAACTCTCATTCAGTAAACTAATACCTGAGCTCTCTTGAAAATCAAGTATCTCCTACATGTCTTAGATGGCTCATAATCCAAAGACAAAGCCTATCCATCCTGCCTGACTGTGTGATCTCTGGAGACTTGCCCCTGGAAGTCTCAGACCACTCAGTAATGGTCTGTGCTTTGACTCCTGCTGTACCATATACCTTATCATTATTAATGCCTTCTGTGAGTGTGCCTTATGTAGCCTTGGGAGACCTTCACTGCACTTATCCATACTTCTCCAACCCAACCAAGGTATCAGACTCTCTCATCTTTTTCCACTCAAATAATTTTTACACAGCAGAGAACCTCAGAAATTGTTAGGTATATCTCAAATGTTTCTTGATATCTTATGTTTATTTATAAAAATATTAATGATGCTATTTCCCCCATGATACCATAATGAGATTGGTATTCAGAGAAATATGCAACCATAGGGGTTTCTTACATCCTCGGGAACCCTCTCCAGGCCTATTATGCCTCTTTCAGATCAGAGTAGGGAGACCACGCATCCTTGTTTGTCCAGGACTAAAGAGGTCTCTGGGACATGGAACTTTCGATGCTAGAACTGAGGAAGTCCTGGGCAAACCATTATCAGCTGGTCACCCTAAATCTTAGACCTTTATAACTGGACCTTAAATGGTGACTTTTATTTTCCCAAAAGTTTTCCACCGAAAGTTAAATTTATTGCAACAAGAGTTTAACTTTTCTGGGAAAGCATTGTTAACTTTAAATTGTCAGGGGATAATTAAACAAAAGCATTTATTTGGGATCAAAAAATTTCTATTTGAAGTACACAGATTCGGGCAGCAACCCAAATAATCCACCAGGGAGTGAAAGTCAGGGGGTTTTAAAGGAAAAAAAAGAACACTTATATATAAATTGTTTATGAAGAATTTTGATTAGTGCTGGTGGCAGAAAGCTAAGCTTAGCTAAACATAATTGGTTGCTAAGGCTATCAGTACACAAAAGTCCCTTACTATAATAAGTTGCAGGTGTCCATGCAGAGTCCTTGGAAAAAATTGCAGTTTGGCCCAGTTCAAAAGTTCATCATTCAATCCAGTGAGCACATGCATAAGGCCCATCTCCTTCATGGTCTCCCAGCTCCATTTTAAAACCCCTGGACACAAGTGACCCTATTTCATTTCACCTTCCACAGCATTTACTCCACTGAAAAGAAAACTGCTTGTAATAATCACTGCTTGATTTGACTGTGGTCAGGTTGCTAAGAGTTTACTTGTAAAAATTTTACAAAGTATCAGAGTCAGGAAGAGTTATCAGATCAGAAGTGAGAAGACCACAAAGGGCTTAGAGTTGATTCTTAGATCTACCGCACAACTCACTGTTTCGCTGTTTTAATTTGGTAAAGCCATTTCTTTGTGGGTTAACTTATATATTCAACAAATGTTCATTATTGCCCACTTTATCCCAGTACTGTGCCAGCTGCTGGAGGGAGGAAAAAATAAGTAAAACATCATAATCCTTTCCCTTATGAGCTTATATTCAAGTGGACCAAGATCCTCAAAGCCCCACTCAGCTCTCAAGTTCAATGGCTTTCCTCACCTTATTCTATTATTTAGCATCTTGGCCTTGCCCTTTGTTAATTATCCTTCTCTTTTTATAGCTTCAAACTCTTATAAATACGGAACCATGATTTCAAGTAAAAGCTTTTCTTCTCCTTTCTGAAATAACTAATTAGAGGAAAGATGCTTCTTCAGCTTTCTCTTTTCCAAAATAAATATTTTATCCATAACCTTAGAAATATTTTATTTCTCTTTTTCTTTTCTTGACATTTGGATTGAGATGATCATCTTGGAGGGAGTACTGGATGAAAATGTTTAGAGTAATTGCTAAAAATACTATCTCAAATAAAATCAAGAAAATCTACATACCACTATGGTTTCTCTGCAAAAAAGTCAGGGTTTAGGTTTCAGTGCTCTGTAGCATAAGGCCAAATATTTGAACCTAATTTTCTTGCCTTCTAAATCAGAAGTTCTTCTTATTCTTTGTAAACTAAAAATTCAGAAAGCCACAGCAGCCTTTATATTCTCATTGTTAACTCTATTTAACCAACACATTTGAAGAAGATAATGCTGAGCTGGGGAGCTAACCCTTAAGGCACTGCAATCCACAGGAAACTGAGCAACTAGCTGGATTCAGTGAAAGCCCATAAAAGCTCTGTCTCAATTTCTAAGATGGGCTCGAATGTGATATGACAACAATGTAACAATACCAAGCCGAGCAGTGATACACCTGTGTTCAAGTTTTCTGAATTATTGTATCTAGAACTACAACTTTTCAGCTATTTATGTACTTCTGTGTCTCTAAATAACATCTATTATGTAGCAAGAATAGAAATTTGGTCTGGCTTTGCCTATTCAGGAAACAAATCTTGTCTTCCCTACGGTAATATGCTGCAGAATGGGGAAAAAATATGCTGATTGAACTGCTTTTTTCATGCAATTGTGAATTTGTGTATTTTTCTCTATCAGCATAACCTTTCCCTTTTGTGCTATATTTCTCTGCACCTCAGATTATAATTTGCACGTTCCTTCTTGGGGTAAAGGAACATACAAGCGACCAAATACCAACTCTGAATATGTTAATTAGGAGACCACAGTTATTCATGTGAAAACATCATTCTAAAGTGTCAAACTCAAGTCTCCTGGACAATAAATAACCAAGTAGTAGCTGTATGGTTTTGTATTCATCTTTTTATATGAGAACATCATCCTTGCAAGCCATTAGCAATTTTCCTGCACATATACACGTTTAATGCTCTCTTGTGGTGACTGGACACACTAACTCCCAGGTTGTCCAAACCCAAGACTGAAAGTATTGAAAGATCTTGTGAGGGAGCACAAATTTAAATGAATCAGAGAGCCCAGGAGCAAAATGATAAAATGTATCTTCCATTTTCCCCATTTAAAGGAAAACTAAGCTCTAGCTTATGATTGTGTTGGAACAAACTTCACAAACTCGTGTAATTTTTCACTTAACCTGCATTAATTGTTTCAAATGCTTTGCAGAATAACAATGCTCTGTATTTTGGGCACAAACCCAGCTTTTCACTAAAAAATGAAGAGGGAGAAAAGGTGCAAGGATGCATCAACACTAACATGAATATGGAGTCAGGATATTAAAATTCATGAAGTCCTGTCAACTGAACTGATGCAAACTCTATTTGCCCGAAATACATGATGACATTGCAAGCCAGCAAAGATGCAAACAGCTCTCGAAAGCTTTTTCTGATGCTATTTCATTTCTCTGAATATCAAGTAAGCTGCCTTTCTCCAGGTAGGAGCCACATGCAGATTCATAATTCTGTAAAGTTAGGCCCGAGCTGGTTTTCCAAACAAGAGTCTTCCAGCCTTCTGTTCTCCTTCTTGCTACCTTCTCGGCATGCTCGCTGCATATGGAACAGAAGAATTCTCTGAACCATGATCGCATTTTCTCAGACAAGCAACGTCCTCTCTCATCGCTTGACTTGAATTGAAACCAAACAAGCCCCACGGATACATTTGTATGCAGACCCAGTAAAGCACTCCTTTAAAATATTGTCTTCAGGGACTATTCCAAAGAGCTCTGACTGGTTGCCATAAGAAGGGAGGCAGCTTTAATGCAATCTGGGAATGAGCTGGAAGATACACTAACCTGCTAGAAGAATTCTGACAAGCCCTTAGGTAAAGATCTAATAAAACATGGCCACAATTGTTAGTAGTTTAAACTGGAGAGTTTCTGAAGTTTTGCAAATCAAATTGGACAAGTCAGTTTCTTCTAATTTGTAAATTAAACAGGACAAGTAAATGCTTTGAAATCTTGGGCTCTGTCACTCACATTTTCTTAGAGTCATCAATCATCATGAATCTTTTCATTAAAGCTCTTACAAAATGTGATCTATTCTTAAATACACTTTGAAAAGAGTCTTGAAAAATTCCTCGTGATCAAAGACCATGTCTTCTGTGGGTTCTGTGAAAGGTTTAGCATTTGGCTGGCACAATTCAAGTTTAATTATAATCGCAAGAATAATTATGTGTAGATCCAGGAGGGACCTTGGGAGGTCAAAAGTCCAAAGACCCACCTTCAGGCTATGTAGCTGCTAAGCCCTCTCCGGCACTGAGAATTTATCCTATTGAAGAGAGCTCTAATACAGAAAAATCTCATGGCTATCCCCTTTCACCCTAAATTATATAACCTGCCTTGGTTAGAAATTCTCTCCCTTCAACATCTACTCTTTTATTATGGCTTAAACACTCATTCTCTAGAGTAGAATGCTGTCAAATATAACTTTCTGCAAAGATGACATGTTCTATCTCTATATGTCTAATATAATTGTCACTAGCTATGTGTGGCTATTAAATGCTTGAAATGTGGCTAATGTAACCGAGGGGTTGAATTTAGAATTTTAAGTTTAATTAATTTGAAATGGAATTTAAATAACCCCATATCACTGTGGCTGGTTTATTGAACAGTGTTATTCTAGAGATTTTGTTTGTCATGCTTTTTAGCTGAAAACATCATCTTCATTTTTTCATTTGTCCAATAGATATACATAGAGGATGCCTCTGGTGTGTTTTGTGCCAGGCAAAGTTCTAGCTAGAAGGAATATTGTTGTGAACAACAGGAAAAAAAGCACCATTTCACAGAATATTTACATTCTAGTGGGAGGAAGCAGAAGTAAATTACAAGATAACTAGATAAACAGCAATAAATATAATAAAGGAAAACAGCAGGGAAATGTGATGAACAGTAACTACCCAGTTGTTAGAATTACTATCTCATATAGCAATCACGTGGATTGCTTCTAGGGAGGTAAGATTCTGAACTGAGAGCTAAATAATGAGAAAAAGCCATTCCTGGCCAGAGCCAGGGAGAAGCATCCCAGGAAGAAGGGAAGAACAAGGGCAAAGGTCTGAGGCAGGATCTAGTTTGGCATGTTGGAGAAACAGAAGGAAGGATCAGTGTGAATTGAACTCAGCAAGTGGTGGAAAGAGGGAATAAGATAAGATCAAAGAGGTAAAAGAAGTTAGATCAGGCAGGACTTTAGAGACCTTGGGAAGGAATTTCTTTTTATTCTAAATGAATACTAAAGATTTTAAGAGCCAAAAGCATTCTGATTTACATGCCATAATGGTAACTTCTAATGGAATATCACAGACACAGAAAGAGCTGTGGTATATTTTGTTGTATTCTAGAGACAGATTATTTAGAAAAAAATTAGAAAGTGTTAATTACCAGCGCTTTTTGTTTAATTTCATTTTAGAAAGGGCTTGGTAAAAATATATTCTTGGTCCCTAAACCTGCTGTCTCTATATCTTAATCAGATATATACCTAGAAAAGTGAAATTATGGAGAAATAAGAAGGAAAGCTGTTTGCCTATTTATTATCTCATTCTACAGGTAACTTTCTGAAGTCTATAAAAGGAAAACCACTTTTCTTTGTAGTCTTCTCAAGATGTTTTTCTTCTATGTACCAACATAGTATATGTATGTACCAACATATGTACCAACATATACCAATAATCTATGTACCAGATTATTTACACCATCTTGATCCCTAAACAGCCAAGGAAAGGAGTTTATTTAGCTCTATCTATCAAAAAGCCAAATAAAACTGGAAAAATCATCTAGCTATTATAAGTGATCATCATATGAGGGCACGAGAGGTGGACAGAGATAGCTGTAACTTTTGTTATTCCATTAGTCAACAAGACTAATTCAGCTGTCCCGTCCTTGAATGTCTGCCTATGTTCCTCCCAAAGCCATGTATTTGCACAATACAAATAGACCTCCCCAACTCAGGATGACCAGTCTCTATCCAAGAGGACACAATTAGATATCTTCTTTGAAAACCTTTACACGACACTTGCCAACAGCATTTTCAAATGAGATCCTTTTATAAGCACCTCATCTTCTCAAAAGTAAAACTTAGATACTAAGAGATATCAATGGTAACCCCAGGGTTTTACGTAAAGGTCAATGACCCAAGAGATCTGAGCTTGTTGCCAACAGAGTAGTTTCTGTGAGATAAATCCTGAGCCTCTGTCCTTCTCAGCAACTGAACCAGCTAATTCACATGGCTCTAAAGATGATATTTCTATGCATTTTTGAGACTGCAGGTTCTCCCCATCTGTAGTCCAATAACTACAACTGCATTAAAACATCTGATCAATAGCCCGAAGCTAAATAGGGCCCCAAGAGGGAATCTCCTTTTGCCAGAAATGTTTGAATCTTTTCCTAAGTGGTGGGCCCCAATCACTGCCAAAGTATTTACTCTAATTAACTCGTCAAATATAGTTCCCTCAGGATGAATTTGAAGTATATTCTACCCAATTTCTAAAAGGGAAACCCCTTAATTTCCCCCAAATTACTGTCCCATTAGTCAGCCGGCCAATCCTTTTAAACTCTGCTAGGATTCTTTCCAACAAATTTTAAAATTGAGGTGTTAAATCTAATATCCTCCCTAATAAGTAAGCAGATGTTTTAGGCACAACTATTTCTCTACAGATCATTGACTTGCTTTGGTCCATCTAGCTGTAAAAACAATTAAGAAAACATGAGACTTTTCAGTACTTCAAAACGTGTTAACTCCAGAGAAATGGCTACAATGTATATGTACAATCCTGATTCGCCTATAACTAAAATCAATGGCACTAAGGGTTACAAAATATTGTTATTGGTAAAAGTGTGGGGAATTCTTCAAAGAGTGACATTTTGGTTGGCCATAAGGATTTTCAGAAAAAGAGATATTGGAGGTAAGGGGCATTCCTACCAAAGCCAAGGTACAAAATTAAGAAACTGGAAAAAAAAACTGTGCTTGTTGAATTGGAAGTAGTTGAGTTTTTTCTATCATATTCTATGGTTAGTTAAAAGAAAGAAAAGAGAAAACTGAAAAGGTAATTTGAAGCCAGACTATGAAAATCTTGAGGTAAATAATTACTATGGATTATATTCTGCAAGCAACCAAAAACATTGAAGATTTATGAAAATGAAAGTTCCTTATTCCCACATCCAATCTCACTCAATTCTGGAAATGCACAACAGCTGTATGCCTGAGAAAGAGAAAGAACATGGTTCCCATTAGTAAGCAGGTAAGTGTGGAATAGAGTATAAAATCACAGACTCTGAGCATGACTACCATTTTAAATTCTGATTCTATCACATGTTAGTTGCTTGGCTTTAGACAAGTTAACATATCTGTGTTTCATTTTGCTCATATATAAAAAAGGAACAGTCATGGTACATTATATAAAATAGCATCTTAAACACTATTTATTACTGGTACTTAGAACAGCACCTGATACATAGTAATAATTCAATAAATGATGATGATGATTACTATTAGTTTGCAATCCCTGTTCTATATGTTCTATATACATTATCTGATCATATCTACACAGTAAACCATATGATAAATTGACATAATAATCTCATATTAACTATTCAATAAGTAGGTCCATACAATGATTTTCATTTTACAGGAGAGCTCATCGAGACTCAGTGATGTTATGTAATTTTACAGGGTTGTGTATTTTAGATTAGAGAGCCAAGATTCCAATGGAGTCTTCCCCAGAATCTGCACTCTTTTTTTTTTTTAAAGATTTTATTTATTTATTTGAGATAGAGACAGTGAGGGAGCATGAGAGGGGAGAAGGTCAGAGGGAGAAGCAGACTCCCCATGGAGCTGGGAGCCCGATGTGGGACTCGATCCCAGGACTCCGGGATCATGACCTGAGCCTAAGGCAGTTGCTCAACCAACTGAGCCACCCAGGCGCCCCCAGAATATGCACTCTTAATCACCACCCTTTCTGCTTTAAACAACTGTATTAACTAAATTAGATTGGTGTAACAAGAGACAAGTATATTTCACCAATCTTCTCAAGATGAAGAATTACATGGCATTAGCAGGGGCTGTGGTGACATCATTTTAGATGTTCCATTAACCAAACATTTTACCTCCATCCACACATTCACACCAACCCCAAATTCTCAAGAAAAAGTATATTTGGTTTGAGTACACTTTATATATCCAAAGATTACATTTCAGAAAAGTATACATCTGATCATGCATCAACTTTCCATGTCCCTTTACCTTCCTACACTCCTTCCTTCTTTCTAATCAATAGAAGTAGCATGATTAGGGCTACATTTTAGACAGATTGCTCTGGATCAGTAGGTTGGTTGGATTGAAGCAGGAAGAGACTAAAAAAATGAACTCAGATCCAAAGTTATTGCAGTAGTTTTGGAGAATAAAAGGGGCCTGAATTTAGGAAGTAGCAATAGAATTTTTTAAAGGAAAAGAAATAGGAAGAAGATGTGCTTGTTGCTTGTTGAATTGGAAGTACTTGAGATTTTTCCAGCATAATCCATGATTACTTAAAAGGGAGATATAGCTGAAAAGGTAGAGTGAAGTCAGATTATGAAAAACCTTGAGGTAAATAATTAGTATGGATTTCATTCTGCAAGCAATGGAAAAACACTAAAGATTTATGAAAATGAGAGTTGCTTATTCCCATATCCAGTCTCACTCAATTCTAGAGATGCACAATTGTACGCTTGAGATAGAGAAAATATAATGTGGTTACCAAAACAGGTAAGTGCTAAAACTGAAGGAATTTAACCGTTGATTCTTTAGAGACAAAGGTAGAGAGGTAAAGAGGATGAGAGGTAAAGAGGATGCTAGTTGTGCCTAAAACATCTGCTTACTTATTAGGGAGGATATTAGATTTAACACCTTCGATCTAGAATGTCCAGGATAGTATAAAGGATATGATAGATGGTGTGTGGTGACTTAAAGATGATGTAAGGCATGAGAGGGCACACACAAAGCCTGAAAAAAACAAACCCAAGTGGAAAAGAGAACTAAT
Organism: Nasua narica; assembly: GCA_028533885.1. Taxonomy (NCBI): domain Eukaryota; kingdom Metazoa; phylum Chordata; class Mammalia; order Carnivora; family Procyonidae; genus Nasua; species Nasua narica. The sequence goes on along the minus strand of CM052802.1, from coordinate 41,039,018 downwards.
CACATTTCCTTGACTCCTGTGCCTTATTATCTTGACTAAATGCTGTAAAAATTTCAACTTTGAACCAAAATTTTCAGCATCTTCTTTACTAATCTCTCAACATCTAGTAACCTTCAATGTAGTAACAATGACTGCCTCCTCACATTCCTGTCTCTAAGGATATGAATCAAAATTTCCAACCTTTTAGTGATTGCCTATTCCTGCCTGTTGTTCTGAGTACCACATGAAAAATGAAAAGAAGATAAATGTTAAAAGAGTGGTAAGATAATAAATTTAATTTTGAGTATGTCTAATTGAGCTATTAAGGGTACAATCCAAATATGGGTCTAAGATTTAGTAGGAAAAAATAAAGATATATATTTGGGAGTCCTTTAAGTAGGGAGAATTCCTAAGCTACAAAAGATAAAGGTATTAAAAAACAAGTATTTAGGAGAAAAGAGAACAAGCCCAAGAATAGAACATAAGAGATTGCCTAAATGTAGAGTAAAACAAGCCAGGAAAAGTTATCCAGAAAGAATATTGGAGTAGTAGGAGAATAACCAGGAGAATTGTGTTCTCATAGAAACCAAGGAATGGGAGATTGCCTGCAACATGTTAGATTCAGATTATAGGGAATATTATTATTTTGACTTGTCCATATCCCTGTGTTCAGATAACAACACTTTCTACCCCTCCTTTCAGTTACAGAGAACTTGCAAGTAATGTTGAAGAAAATATTTCCCAACACCGGTTGTGGTTCTAACTGGGGCTATCAGTCCTCATATCATGCCCATCTTCTCCTGAGATGCAGATGTGCCATGATTCCCAAGCTAGACCAGACGTAGCACTTCAGCACTGACCACAATTATTGGGACTCAAACATAGAACTACAGTCCAATCAATAAGAATCCTTCCCTTACAGCTGGGAGGAAAAGATGAAGAAGAATTACCCTTGAGGTTGAAAAAGCTATAAAAATATGAGCCTGGAACTTGGACTAGTGGCTTCATCCCCACAATCTGGAGGCTCTAGTTCACAGATATTGAGAGAGAAAGTAAAGAAAGATGGAGGAAAGGGTCTTGACCTAATTCAAATCTCAGAGGGCCCTATTGCCAACTTCATTCCCATTCTTCCAAGACTGACTTTTTAACCACTTTTTCTAATCTGCACATTTCCCTACAATGACTCTAATAAATCCCCATCTTCCCCAGTTCAATCTTTTCACTGAAAGCTTTCTGTCACTAACAACTAAGAACCCTCACTAAAGGAGAGGTCAAGAAGTATTAAGAACTGAGAGAAAGCTGTTAAACTTTTTAGTTTCATAGGTAGTCTGAAGGAAACTGGAATCAGTAAACTACTGGCAACAGAAAATAGATGTCAAAGTGTTCAAGACCAAAGGATGGTGAAGAATGAAATCAAGGAAGATGAGCTAGCCTCTGTCAAGTGTAGGAGGAAGGAAATGGATAACACCTTTGAAGAGTAACAGGTTTTTAAGGGTACCTAAGTGGCACAGTCGTTTAAGGATCCAACTCTTGGTTTCGGCTCAAGTCTGATCTCAGAGCATTGGGCTCTGCACTCAGCAGGGAATCTCCTTGAGAGTCTCTCTCTCTCCCTCTGCCCATCCCTCCCCAGATAAAAATAAATAGATCTTTAAAAAAAAGAGTAGAAGATTTATGAGTATGAGAGAATGTGACTCCTCTTACATCAGTAATTCTTACTTTATAAATAAAGCTGTATTTTAGTATAAAGTGTTGTTACGTTGCTATTCAAAAGGGTACACAGCTTCTCTTCAGGATCTTTCTTTGGCATTTTCTAGTATATAGAAATGAGGTCAACCAACCCTGTGGAGTTACAAGTTTTTGAAGAAAAAAAAGAAAGCTCTGGTTTTATTGGCATATTTCAACAATTTCCTTTCTGTGTGGAAAATGTATTTTTTAAAGTTGCTTTCGAAAATGCCAGTCTTTTTCAGCTACCCTAAGGAAAACAACAAAAGGACATCAGTTGATTTGAGAACTATCCATTCAAAAGGGAGACACAGAGGTTCTCATGGTGACCATGTAGTAACCAGTAAAAGGTAGAACTTAATGGTATACACTTGGTTCTGTATCTTCCTTCTTGGAAATTCTCCACTCAAAGCTGTTCTTCCTCAAACCTGGAGGCTGAGTTGGGAACAAGTGGCAGGGAGAGGTTGTCTTAACATAGAAAATCAGTCTTCTGAGGGTGGACTTGAGTAGAGAAGCAGCTTCGGCAGTTGGCTCTGGGGAAAGAGGAGGAGAGCTGTAGAAGCATGAAAGTTTCCACTGCAGGTTCCACTGTCACAAACATGACAAACATGACACAATGATATGCAGACCCATACTATCCAATTTCATATTTACCACAGCCCTGTAAGAAGGCCAGACAAGATGGCCTCATCTCCTTTTAAGTGATAAAGTAAAGGAGATTTAGAGAGTTTTATATAATTTGCCAGAGATTACTCAGCTGCTATGCAGGAGAGCCAAGAACCCAGCCAAGAAGAACTGACACAAACTCCAGAGGATGTGGTTTTCCCATGCCTCTGCTATATTTAAGTCTTTCAACTGCTTCTCTACACCATAAAGACCATATTATCAGTGAAATATTTTATTAAAAAAGTCTTTTACTCTGGATTTCTTATAAAACTTAATAATAACTTTGGGCGGTGGATCTCCCTCATTTAGAAGTCCTGTGTGTCTAACCTCAGGTGTGTGGGTTATAGTCACTCCTGTGCATACAACGCACTGTTGATGGGTTTTTCTAGCTTAATGAAATCATAACCACCACCGGAAATAACGGATAACATTTATTATACATCTACAGTCTAGCAGGTATTTTGTAAACATGATCTCACATAATCACAATAGCCTTGAGACATGGGGCATTCACTTTTTGGAGGAAGCCACTGAGTGTAGGGCAAGGATACAAGTCCATGTCTGGATTAGCCCATCACACTAGGAGGAAAAATGACCTATTTGCAAAAATACTAGTCTGTAGGTAGGACCTCAGCATCTTCTCATTAGGAGTTTTCTTTACTTGCTATAAATATCTCTAGATGGAGATAATGTGGAATTTGTATTCAACATATTATAGATCTTTAAAAGGTGAATGTAAGAGTTGGAAGAGAAAGCTCGATCGTGTTAGCCAGATCGATTAACAGTGTCGAAGCCTCCTCTGGAGCCAGTTTCCAAAACCACGTTTGTGAAAAATGAGGTAAATTACAGCATGCACCCTGCTGATGGAGGCTGAAGTTTCCGCTTCAAAGGTTCCAGTCCTAGCTTTATGCTTTCAAAATATCATAAACTATGATTGTAGTACTCTGGCAAACAGGAAATAATTGTCAGCAATGCTAGATGGTTTGAAGGAGGTCGTTGCTTAAAAAGTTCAAAGTGCTTTCTTCCCTCTGTGAAGAATGTTTGCCTTTCCTCTGGTAGTCATTTCTCATAAAATCAAGTGATCGGACGTCTGGGAGCCAGACTCTTTCGCGGACAGGTGCACCTTTGTCTTGTCACGAAGCTGAAATGACTACTGTACTCTTTAATGGGATTTTCAAGCAGTGAAAAGATTATCTGCAAGCCCAAACTAATAAACGCCTGTCTCCTGCTTGTGACCTAGAAAGGACTTCCCTCTGGTAAGCAGGCAGAGTCTGTGGCTGCCGTGTTACCGAGATTGCTTTGGAGGGATGTCTTGATTATCGTTTTGTGTGTGGAGGTGCGAACTGAGCTCAATCTACTGAGCAGCTCTCAACAATTGTCCTTTGGTAAAATCAATAAAGAAGTTCGAAATTCTGGAACAATACCTGCTGCTCTCCGTTAAAATAAGATTAGCCTGTGTTTTATCAAAAACAAAAAAACAAAAACCAGAAAACAAAAAAGAAGAAAAAAGAAAGCGTCATTTTCATGAAGAGGAATGTTTTATTCTATACTACTTGAAAGGAACAAACACTTGATTCTCTATCTTATTGCTGCTGTTCTTAACCGTCAACTGTTGAGTCCCCAGCTCCCATGGTATAAAAACCAGAAGGAAAAGGGGGAAAAAAAAAAAAGAAAAAGGGAAAAAAAAAAAACCCCACACACACATACAGAGCAGAAAGCTCTTTAATGGAAAGTCCCTTCTAGCACACAGTTCTTGGAAGAAAGATCTGTAGGTGCTGGTATTATAAGAATATGTAACAATTTGCAAAAAGTGGGAGCTGGAGTGCTACCAGTGGCGACTGCCCAAATTTGCACAACCTGATTTGCTTATCAGTGCTCATGGCTTAAAAACTGGGACACCTCCTGCGAAGCAATTAATGATTCCTTTGCTCAGAAATCAACACTGAATTCGCAAATATTTAGTCATGTAAATTTTGCTCTAGGATTATCATAAATAACAGACTTTCTATAAGGATAGAGAAGTAACTTTCAGTAACAAATGCCCTGCTCCTAAAATTGGTATTTATTGTGTTATTACTTGAAATTATTAATAATTTCGCATCACTGTAAAGTACGTCCATCTTTCCTATACATGCCTTGAATTGCTATGGTATTTTTTTGTTTAAAAAATGTTTAGTCAATGGGGCACCTGGGTGGCTAAGTTGGTTAAGCGTCAGACTCGTGATTTCAGCTCAGGTCATGATCTCAGGGTCATGAAATCAAGCCCTGCCCTATGGGCTCCGCACTCGGCACGAGTCTCCTTGAGATTCTCTCTCCCTTCTCCTCCGCTCCTCCCCCACTTTTCTCTCTCTCTCTCTCTCTTTTTTTCCCCACATACTTTTATTTTACTTTTTCAGTATTACAAGATTAATTGTTCATGTACCACACCCAGTGTTCCTCCTCAATACCCACCACCAGGCTCACCCAACCCCCGGCTCCCCTCCAAAACCCTCAGTTTGCTTCTCAGAGTCCACAGTCTCTCATGGTTCATCTCCCCCTCCAATTTCCCCCTCTCTCTCTTAAATAAATAAATCTTTTTAAAAAATGTTTAGTCGCTTAGAAAAGCTGTAATATTACCCCTAAAGTCAAGCCTACCTACATTAGCCAGTTAATACTGATATATTTATACTGATATATATATCAGTATTTATACTGATTTATTAGTCATTTATACTGATATATTAGATTTATACTGATTTATTTATACTGATATATTAGATTAAGCCGGTAACCGAAATTTAACTGGTAAAAAAAAAAAAAAAAAAGGTTTATCAGTCAAAGAACTGTATGTGTCAAAATTGAGGGAGAAGGAAACCTGTCTATGAGGCAGTCATTTTTTAAAATAAAATATTTTCCTGAGGAGAAACATTTATAGATGAAAATGCATAAATTATAAAGCATAGCTCAATGAACTATCACAAAATGTCACACTTATGTGACCACATCCCCCCCAAAATAAATGAAACATCAAAATGCCATACAAGACCCTTAACTTCCAATACTATCTTGAATACCATGGATTAATATTTTCTGGGTTTGGACTTTATTATATAAACGGAGTCATAAAGAAGTATCTGGTTTCTTTTGCTTGGTATTGTATTTTTGAGATTATCCCACGTGATATTTTTGTTGCAGCAATTTATTAATTTTCTTGCTGCTAATTTACATTGTATGATTATAGTACAATCTATGTATCCATGCTATTCTTGGTGAACATGTAAGTTATTTGTAGTGTTTGAATAACAAAACTGACTTTATTATGGTTATTTTTCTCTCCTCTATTCTATTAATATGGTAATTGATGTTGATTGATTTCTAAATGTTCAACTAAACTTCATTACTAAAACAGATGCAGCTCTGCTGTATTTTCCTTTTTATATATTGCTCTATTTGGTTTAGAATTTCCTTAAAATGTTCATTAAAGATTTTGACTTTTAAGTTTTTCTTATAACTGCACTTCTCGGCATTTTTTTTTTTTGGCTATATATAATGCTTTTTCATAAATTAAGTTTGGAAGTAATCTCTCTGTTTATCTCTGTGATGCCTGTAGGATCTATAATAATGCCACCTTTTTAATTATCTATATTAGTTGTGTCTTCTCTCATTTTTTCATGATCTGTATCACTAGGGTTTATCAACTGTTTTAAGATCAATTTTATTTATCTTTCTAAAGAACCAACTTTTGTCTTTGTTGATCTTTTCCATTGTTTTTCTTTTCTAGTTAAAATATCCACTATACTTGTGCTGTTGCATAACTATTTTAGTTCTGTCATTTTGTTTTATGTTTTCATACCTTTTTTTAAGTGCATATAAATTTTGAGTGATATCTCCCTGACAAATTAAACATTTTATCATTATGTAATGTGTCTCTCTACTTGTATTTTTTTGGAAGATTTTATTTAGGGGTGCCTGGTTGCTCAGTTGTTAAGTGTCTGACTTCGGCTCAGGTCATGATCCCAGAGTCCTGGGATAAAGCCCCACATCTGGCTTCCTCCTCGGCAAGAGGTCTGCTTCTCTCTTTCCCACTCTCCCTGCTTGTGTTCCCTCTCTAGCTGTGTCTCTCTGTCAAATAAATAATTAAAATCTTTTTAAAAAACTTATCTATTTATTTGACAGATTGAGAGAGAGAGAAAGAGAAAGAGAGAGCGTGTGCACAAGCACCGGGAATGGGAGAGGGAGAAGCAGGCTCCCTGCTGAGCTAGAAGCCTGACCCCGGGCTTGATCCCAGAACCCTGGGATCATGACCTTCAGGCAGACACTGAATTGACTGAGCAACTCAAGCACCCCAACTCTATTTGCATTTTTAAACTTAATATCTATTTTATTTGATTTTAGTTTAGTTACAGCAACTTTCTCCATCATTTTACTTTGAAACTTTCTGTATCCTTCTATTACACTATACCTTTTGTAAACACCTTTTAGGTAGAAGTTATTTGGCATTTATACTCAGTGTGACAGTCTGGTTTTTTTTAATTGGAAGGTACAGTTTATTTACATTTCATCAAACTACCAACAAATTTTGCTTTAAATTTACCATATTATTTTTTTTCTTGCAAGCTGGTTTCTAAAGCAAATAATTCTTGACTTAATTGGCCATATAAAATATCTGTACTCAAGGCTCCAGGTATTTTGCTTTTATTTCCAGTTTTGGATTGTATTTTTACCCACTTATTCCAAGTGAAAAGTAAGTAAGAATGTGATATCGTGTGCCCAGGCTGAGTTAGGTGGCTTTCAATTCAAGAGACAAGTCTTTTATGTAGAAAATGGTCTAACTGAGATGTTTTACAAATAAATATAGATTATGTTTATGTTGGTGAAATAATTCTCCCTCTCCACCACTACCATTTTGTCCAAAAGGGATTAACTTTTGTTGTAGGCAGACAGCTAGCTACATTAAGAGCAGATCACCTTAGTCTAATCAAAGGTTGAGATGATCCTAAGGTGGACTTGAGTTTTCATTAAGGCTGTTCTACTTCACGTTCATTTATTCTTATTTACCAATGAAAATCTTGGCATTTGACTAGCATCTTTATTTTTGGTAGAATCTCCACTTCCATTTTTAGACTTCCCGCCCTGTTAGAGTCTTTGTTTAGCCTCCGAGCTTCTCAACTAAGAGTAGGAATTAGCAACTGTCTTGAGAGGAAAAACAGCACCAAATGCCAATTCACCTCTCTTGGCTTCCTTACTTACTAGGGTCATTTGCCCATAAATATCCGCTACCGTGGTAGCATTCTGTTGCCTTTAAAACATATATCTTTAAATATGTCAGTTAAAAGCAGTTTTCCTGATTGTACTTAGCAGCAACTTTGTTCCAGACAACTTAGTCCACTTCCTGAAGTTGAACAGCTACTTTTGTAGAAGCAGAGATGGAGAGTAGAAAGAGCAATGAGAAGCTCCTTTTTCCAACTTGCTTACTGGTCCAGAAATATTCTCAACATCGGTGTTAGGCTGATAAATGTTTAACAACTAGCTCTTTAAAAAAAAATCCCTGATTTGTAGTGTTTGCTTATTTTTAGTGGTAAATACTTCCACCATAGTCAATTTCAAGCTACTTTCCTAACATCACTGAATTTGGAGTTTAGAAGAGATTCACACAATTGGCTCTTATGTCAATATGAGTCAGTATGAGCCAACTCCAACACACAATCTATTAGCACCTCAGGAATATGATGCAAAATGGTCGTAACAACTGTGGGAGCACCCTTGTGCCAGCATATTATTTTATTATCAAAGAACTTGTTTTAAACACATTACTCATGTTACTCATTTACTAACTGAGTATATATTGAACCCACACTAAGTGCCAGACCCTAAGTGAATGCTGATGTCACATGGTGAACAAAGGAGACAGGATACCTGCTTTCTTAGGGTTTTCATTCAGGTAGATCAACAAGTATTAAATCATCATCCAAACAAATATTCAATTGCATATTATGATAACTCTTATGAAGTAAGAGATAGGGTGCTATAAGAGATTCTATTGGAGAATCAAATTTAAATAAAGGAACCCAGGAGAATTTTTTTTAATGACATTGAAAGGAGACCTGAAAGATGAGGAATCATGCAGGCTACATGTAATGGATTTGTCCTATATCATAACACCATCTATCCAATTGTCTACTTTCTGGAGAAAAATAATGCAGGTAAACTAATTCTTCCACAAGTAAATTTCAAATTATTGATAGAAATTGTTACATTCTACCTTTAAATCTATTTTTATCTAAATAGTCATCTCTGAGGAACCTGAGTGGTTCAGTTGATTAAGCATCTGACTCTAGGTTTTCCGCTCAGGTCCAATCTCTCCACTCCAACTTGGGGTGGAGAGATTAAGTCCTCCTTCAGGCTCCATGCTCAGGGAGGAGTCTGCTTGAGTCTCTCTCTCTCTTTCTCACTGCCCCTCCCCCTCTATGCTCCTGCTCTCTCCCTCTCTCTTTAATAAATAATTAAATCTTAAAAATAAACAAATAAGTAAATGGCCATCTCCTGGTTCACATTCATCTCCAATCTGATGTCTTAGACAAGTGTTCAAGAATTTTCTTTAACTTGGTATTCTTCTCTTGCAATCTCTCTATACTTGCCAAAAGTGTACTAAAAATTCAATTTTCCAGGACCCTACACAATAGTCTTTATGTCTATTAATCAGTGCAGAAGACAGTGAAACAATTACCTTTATATTTTGGGACACAATTCTATAATTAAATTTACTGCATCCTTGCGTATCTGCATCATGGTGATCATATTGTTAGTAATGTTTTCAAACTCTACAGTAAGATTTAACTATGTTTTTGTTAGTTTTAATGTAAAGCTAGCATTTTTTACTCTCATTCTTGAAATTGCTAACATACTTCAGGAAGTAGTTATTTTCTACCAGCACAAACAGTTGATTAATCATTCCATCCCATTCTCTATTCCTTCTTTCTTTCGTGCTTGCTATAGCAACTTGAGAACACTAATGTGAGATTACAAAAGTTTAATTAACTCAGTGGATGAAAAGGGCAATATTCTCCCCAGAGGATATTTAGCTATATCTGGGGAAACTTTTAGTTGTTACTCTTGGGGCAGTTCTACTGGGTAGAGGCCAGGGATGTTGCTAAACATCTTATAACACATGGAATAGCCTCTCACAGCAAAGGATTATGATGGGGTACCTGGGTGGCTCAGCCGGTTGGGCATCTGCCTTCCACTTGGGTCATGATCCCAGGGTCCTGGGATAGAACCCTACATTGGGCTCCCCGCTCGGCAGGGAACCTGCTTCTCCCTCTGCCTGCTATTCCCCTGCTTTTCCTCTTTCCCTCTCTGTCAAATAAATAAGATATTAAAAAAAAAAAGGATTATATGATCCAACATGTCAAAAGTGCTAGGTTTGAGAAAACCTAAATTAACTAGCTGGATTTATAGGCCAATATTTATACCTGGATGATGTAGCTACTGGATTCAAATTTTAAGTAATAAACTACGACTAATATTACATTCTGATTAATATTACCTCACATTTTCATGCGCTGCCATATGACTACAGATGGACTTTCTGTTATCATTCACAACACAAACTACATATAGCTTATTCACATAAATAGAAATCCCTCATAAGTATTCTAAAGGTTTTAAAAGCAAATCATGACAATGTAAAATTAATTTCCTACTTTTTTATAGTTGTTTATTTAGTTATTTGTGTTCAGTATATCCTTTGGGTTTTTTCCTCCCTTTCCATTACAGAGATTGTACACCTATGGGAAGGAATTTGATAGTCTATCAAATTGGACTCCTACCTCATTAGAAGTTTCATTACAGTCTTTATTTCAAACCTATATTATTTCCTGGTTACAAGAGTAGGAAATGTTGCATCTGTGGAGATTCTAGGCAACATTTACATCCAACCAAATGGCACTATAGAGATACAAGTAGAACACAATGGATACTTAGAAGGAAGATTCCCATCCTAACCCTAAGCACCTCAAAGGACTTCATGCGTTGACTTTGAAGACAAGTAGATCTGCCTAAATTTCTTCTGCCGGGACAATAATATTCAAATATTCTACTTGCCATACTTCCAAGCATTTTTGCTTAGCTGGCAGAAAAAAGGTCTGAGTTTTTCAGTCTGTGACTCTGAACTCTGAAGAGATCCCTGAAATGACACACAGTTTTCCTGAGGCCAGTGTTGGTGGCCTGGGAAGGTGTGTGGCTCAGTGCTGTGATGACATTTCTTACTTACTCTCCATCTGCCCCATGTATTAACTTATCTTTGTTACGCCTATCTGCCAGCTACACACAAAGCAATAACATTGGGACACCAGTGTAATGAATGATCCAGAATTGACATACTGATAGGTTCAAAGGTTCTGAAACAGAATTGATTCCTGTAAGTCTCAAGATCAGTTTTAGGATGACCTAACCTCCAGTGAAATTACTCAGACTATAGTACCTAATTCACATTTGTGCCTCATCATTTTTTTTCCTGCAGATAAAGGAATAACTCACTTAATAAAAATAAAAAGGCATATTTTTGCCAAACTATAATTATTGGAAGCTTGAAAATATGACTGTATTGACTGGCTATGTTCTCAAGTGACAAACTGGAGCCCTGGGACCAGTTCAATATTCCATGATCGCAGGAACATTACTCTGTGCAGAGCTGTACCTTGCGGTCTATCAGGACCCAGCATACAACAGGTTCTCAGTCACTGCTGAACAGGGCATGAACGTTGTCATTTCAGTGGATACAGCTCTATCTTTTATTTAACACATGTTTATTCTAGCTGCTAAAACAATGTTGCTTGTTGGTGGCTTTTCCACTGTAACTTCTCCCAATATCTACAGCTATTCACACATTCAATCGATAGCAAATAAATATCAGAGACTTATGATGAGATGACAGGCTATCCACTCAAAACAAACTTTATCATCCTAAATTCTTCTCTGTTTAAAACAAATAGGACTTCAGCTGTGCCCGTTATCTGCTCATAAACTTAAGCACAGTTAGAGTGGAAAAAAAGATTTCGGAAACATTTCCCATTGTCACTATGCCTTTTATGACTGAAGACACATTCTTATGCTGCAAACTGATGAGCTGAATTTTATTAAGAGAGATTTGTGGCAGGACTCAAAAAGATTTGTGTGATATTCTCTCCTGTACTAAGAAAAGATCTTCCCATTTATCATCAATGGTTGATAAGGAGTGCTGTTTTAACAACATTTCTGATGATGAATGAGCATATCCTTCTTTCATATTAAAATAAATATTAAAAAACAATCTTCCTGAATCATGGAAAAAATCTTTCAATACAGTTTAATCATAAGAGTAGAAGTGAGATTAGCAGAGGGAGGATGTATATGGAGAGCGCGGCCCATCACACTGACTATACTCCACCCTCTACAATTATAGGAGTGGAAAAGATAGCCAAGTCCGCATTCTGCAGTCCAACTAAGACATTACTATTGTTAATTTTAAATGTATATTTATGTCATACACTAGAAAACAAGAAGGAGCCATTAAGCCCCAGTTAATTTTCTTCATATGAAAGAATATCCCCAGGAAACATCACAAGCTCATTCCACTTTATAATTCGTAAGCTCATAGGTATAGAAATTGGTGTTAAGACCTTTTAAGGATATGTGCTGCCATCGGACTTATTGAAGCTTCAGGGCATCTGCTAAAAAGGCTATTTTTTTTTGAAACTCGGACTTGATTGTGATTAGGTCTTTTGTCACATGATCGAGGAAGGACAAATGGGTGACCATCGGTGCTATTTAATGACTCAGAAAGTTTTACATAGTCTGCATAAATGTCATTTTGAAATAGCTGTGACAATAGCACTTCACTCAGGGCCCTTAAAACATTTCCATTAAACATCTCATTTGGAAAGAAAAAGTCAAGTTATTTTACTAGGTACAATTAAGATGATGATTTCATCTCAGTGCAAAATATTGGCTAGAGTTTAGGGGTGAATTAAAACATAGACGTAAGCTCCTAAATACTTTATCTTTCCTTTCTAACAACTGCTTTTCATTTAGAGAAAAGTTTGTCAAGGTTTAACAGGTATCTAAGTGTAAAATGTGGTCATGAGATGAACAGACGTAGATGTTCCAGAGTTAAGATTATCCCTTCAGAATCATTCATGTGATGATAATAGAAAATTCTGCTAATGCTGGCTCAGCGTAGGGGTGGCATACTTTGTATGTAAAGAGGAGGTTAGTAAACATTTTAAGCTTTGCAGTCCATACGGGCTCTGTCACGACTACTCAGTTCTTCTGTTGTAATAAAAGGAGCCATAGACAATTTGTACATGAACGTGGTAACTGTGTTCTGATAAAACTTTATTTTAAAAACAGTGCACTGAATGTGGCCTACAAGTTGTTATTTGCCAACCGGTGACTTAATCCATAAGAATACTTCCTGTTTGTTTAAAATGAAATTTAAAGATAGGTAGTTTGAGAGTTAATTCAGCAGCTTTATGAGTCTGATCAATGGATCTTATTGCCTTTGTCACATCAGGTCAATTCCACCTAATCCCAAGATGACTGCTATGGCTCTAAATACTTGATCCTAAAATGCCCCCTTCTAAACACAGAAAGCATGAACGTTGCCAAACCACTGAGCGTGATCCTTCCTCATACGCATCCTCTCTTGGATAAAGAAGAAAAAAAAACTTCTCAGAAGAATATTTCCCTTTTATCTCCCTAGTTGGACTGGGTCATATGCTTACCCCTAAGCCAATCATTGCCAAAAGGGGATAGAAGAGGCATGATTAACTGAAAGCATTGTATTCCTAGCTGTTGGTCTTAGTGCCACTGAAAAATATGGAGGTTCTGTCACATGGATGAAGACAGAATGGTTATTTTATAGGCAATCAATACTATAGCACACAACAGTAGTGAGGTTTGTCCTGTTTTGCTTTATTTTAGCAGCTAAGACATAAGATTTTAGATGGTGTTCAGATTCTACTTTGACTCATGGATGGAAGAAATAAAAATGACTCCTCTGGGCCTTTTATTCTCTCCATTAAATTTCTATGCCTGGTCTTGGGCTGCATGCCTTTTAGGCAGAGAATTTCATTTTGTTGATCATTTGTCTATCTGAAAATAAGGTTTATGGATCTTGATAAATGGATGAAAAGGTCTTTTTTAGAGCCATACTCTCACAAGTTTTCTATGTTCACATAATTGCAATTAGAAAACCTAAGCGCAGAGACTCATGGTACCGGTACCAAGAAAAACTGGTACCAGAAAAATGCTGGTACCAAGAAAAACCACAAAGGAAGATGTGCATCAACCCACCTGAACTGCAAATGGTGTCCCTGTGATTGCGTCTGGCATTCAGCAGAGGAGTGCCAGGGGTCTGTTTATAGCAGACAGACTCCGGGGAAGAGAACACTTCCTAAAGAAAGAGAAGTCAGGTACACAGAGGCCGTCAAAATAAACCTTGTTGTTAGAAGTATTGTCTATCCTAACCAAGACATGATCCTTCACTTGAGTTTACATCCTCAGTTTAACCTTATCTAGACTCAAGGAGGAGAGGATCTATAACTAAAATCTGAGAGGATGATTGAATATACAACTGAAATTTTGAAGCACAAAGTAGAACAGCCAAGAGAGAGGTGATCTACTCATCTCGGCTGAGAATGTCATCCCATGCCAGGTCCAAGGACTCTGAAGAGCGTGATAACATTGCAGAACTCCCAAAACCCCAACTCATGAGTAAGGACGTGAGCAGCGCCTGTCAGAGATACTGTGCCCAGAGGAGGCAGCAGCCGGGCATGGAGGTGACTCCGGTACCCAATTAAGCAGTTCCGTGCACAATAGAAGAAATGGTCCCAGTGAGATGCAGGCCACTAGGACAAACAGTGGAGCTCAGTTTCATAGCTGACTTGGGCCTTAGTACCAGAGGAAAAGTTGGAGCAAAAGAAAAGAAAAGTGTATACACCACAGAGGGTTAATTTGTGAGCACATGTGTGGCATCCCTTGAGAACTCCAAAAAATCTTGGGGGACTCTATCACAGGTAAAGTCCTGCAACTGAAAAATGATTCCAAAATACTGCTTGTTAAAGCTGATGGGATTTCTGTTGTAAGATTATATACTGATGTGGTCAGAGAAAATACAAGAAGCCAGCATAAAATGGAGCTAAAAAAGAGAAATCGACTCATTAATCCCTTTTATTTTTTGTCTTCTAATAATTTGTATATATTATTGCAATGCAACTGGTTAAAAAAACTGATTAAAAATTCAAATTATTAATCTCTTTTAATATAATGCATACAATCTAGAATAGAGTTCTGACTAATAAACCCAGCCCATATGTAAATTTGAAGGGGATTGAAATATTTTCCTTCTCAAAAATGTTTTGGCCCTGGCCTTGCCCATACCTGAAATTCTCAAGTTTACCCACAGACATTGACTGTTGTGTCTTCCCAGGTGAGTCCCTGGGTCTGGTTGTTTTAATCTTAATACATGCTCCGCCAGGTAAAGATGTTGAAATTCTGAGTTGAAATACAAAATTATGTGGAACAGATCACATGTTAAGCAATATCATTCCATTAAGGCCTTAACTCGTCAGATTAGTCTCAGTCACTCAGGGAGACCCTTCAGGGAACCGAACATGGGCAAATAAATGCATTTCAATGGAACAGTGTGAGCAGGCACTTCATTTCTAAGGTAGGATGTTCACAGAATTAGCAGAACACGTGCTTCTTAGTCATTAGTCTTTCAGCTTGTACCCTATCCTGATTTATATCTACCCAGAAGTTCTAGTTACTCTTTTTTCTCTAATTTCCTAATACATACATGAACACAGTTATGCTCACGCTCAGGTCAGGGTACATAAGTAGACATTTTGTTTTAAGAAATCTTGAGCAACGCAGAAGCTGAAAGTCAATCTAACTTACAAGGTTTACATGGACAGCTGTTGTGCTAGTTTTACTATTCACAGCTATTATTTGTTGCATGCTTAGAGTTTGGGTCTTTGAGATAAATGCTTTAAGCAGCAGACCCAGGATTTGCACATCGATCTGTCTGATTTTAAGGTATGAAAATAAATAAATGAATAAATAAATAAATAAGTAAGATCCACTTCTTATCTGCAAGTTT
Organism: Nasua narica; assembly: GCA_028533885.1. Classification (NCBI taxonomy): domain Eukaryota; kingdom Metazoa; phylum Chordata; class Mammalia; order Carnivora; family Procyonidae; genus Nasua; species Nasua narica. Next base: position 41,023,531 of record CM052802.1, on the reverse strand, counting down.
TAAAAAAAAGGAGCCGAAAAGCACAAAGCCTGAAGGTCTTTTCATCCCACATTTCTACTGGAGCCAAGTAACACCGTCTTCATTTTAAAATACAAGTGCTCCATTTGTCACATCTAGCTGACTGCCTTCATTTATACTATCTGCCTTAACTAGGCCCATAAACATGTCATTTTGCAGAATTTCACCCCTCCTATGCTGCCTCAGACTCTTTTATAATTTGAGAAAACAAGATTCCCTGTTATTTTAAAACACCACAGCTTATAAATCAATCACACTAAATACTATTCAAAAGTATCATCAGAGGATGAATAAAGTGACCTAAGTCTACCATTATTATATTTCTTGTGAAGTAAGACCCATTTTGTTAGTGAAATTATTTTCAAATATTAATTCTAACCAAAAAAAGAAGTGTGAAAAGATCAATGAAAAGTAATATTGAGAAAAGTAATGTTCTTTTTAGCATGATTTCATAGATATGATAGCTTATTGCATTAAGTTTTTAAGGCCATTGGAAACTAAGAGAATTAATTCTTCACACCCCATTGCTGTCTACTTATAAATTCTTCTAGTATTCAAAATTATCCAAGCTCAGGGCCACCTGGGTGGCTCAGTCAATTAAGCGTCTACCTTTGACTCAGGTCATGATCCTGGGGTCCTGGAATCGAGACCCACATTGGGCTCCTTGCTCAATGGGAAGCCTGCTTTTCCCTCTGCCTGCCACTCCCCCTGCTTGTGCTCACACACTCTCCCTCTCTCTCTGTCAAATAAGTAAATAAAATTTTTAAAAAATTATCAAAGCTCATTATAAAACATATGTATGTGTTAACATTTAGAAACACGATATTCTATGTTCCGCGTGTGTTTAAACTGATAAAAATTTTAGTGTACACCAAGAAGAGCAAAATTATGAAGTCACATCATATAAAAAAGTTAAAAATTCTAATCAGAAGTACATAGAGTAATAGGGCAGCCAAACTCCAATTCTCAGGAGAGATCATTTGCTTACTGTAAATGATTATTTTTTGTGTCAATAAACATAGAGATACCAACGCTGTATGAAAACAAGATGTTAATTAAGTCAATTCAGTGAGGGGTAAAAATCAAACCAACTGGCTATCTGGCATTGGTTATTCAAATTAATCTGTTGATTGAACGTTCTTACTGTTTCTACCGTTACTTTGTCATACTGTAATCAGACTATGATTTCCTCAGCGGGGGCTGAATGAAGCCTCTCTTCACCATGAGCATGGGTCCAGAAACCAACATAAAATCTATCAGAGGAGAAATGCCCAGAGAAGTTTCTAACAGGTTTTCCAAACATTAATTAATATTTAGTAAAGAAGTAATGAATTTTACATGGACTTGCTTAAGCAAAAAATGTCATTCACTCATTCATTTGCTCATTTGTTTATACTAACAAATACTGAGCACCTCCTATGCTCCAAGCTTGCGGTCCCTTCCCTCTTGGAACTAGCAGTCTAATGGAGGGAATAATATTAATAAAAAACTATTAATCAAACTCTGTTAAAGAACCAAGAAACAAAATGACACTGAGAATATACATAGGAGACCCCATTAGTCTGGAAATTCTGAAAAGGCTTCTCTGAGGAAGTGACAGTGGAGATGAAATCTAATGGAGGGGCACTGGGCGGCTCTGTCAGTTAGGTAAGCATTCAACTCTTGATTTCAGCTCAGGTCATGATCTCAGGGGTGTGAGATTGGGCTCCGCACTGGATATGGAGAATGCTTAAGATTCTCTTTCCTTCTGCCATTCCCTTGCCATTCCCTTGCTTTAAAAAAAAAATCTGATGGATAAGTAGGCCTTAAGACTTTCTCCACTGGGGTAACACTAATAATACAAATTACACCTGAAGTTGCCCTCATTAACATAATGGAGATTCTCTAGTCTGTTCTACTGTAAGGTTTCACTGAGTTATTTCTAGAACCCTCAGGAGTATCTCAACTGAGTTGTTTTTTTTTTTTTTTTTCTGGTCTCCTGCTTTTATGCTCTGAAAAGCTTCACAGATATCCTTGCTTGAGTGGACAGTAGCAGCATCTTTCTGCGAGAACATGAGGTCCTATGGATTCTGTGTTGTAATGGTTGAGGAATGCACTATAGTCCTCACAGCATCTTTGCATGTGCCTGATGACCCAAGATCCTCTAATATGGTCTGTGTGTATGTGTCTCTCACTCTGACTGTCCAGAGTACTGGCCCAGGGCCAGGGGAACAGTCTCTAAAAAATACACAGGGTATATTCCACATTCTCCTTTTTCTCTCTCCTCTTTTGTCACCACCCTAGTGACCCAAGCAAATCTCCCCTTTCTCCCTCAGTCTAAAGTCTACGGATCCTCCTAGACCTGCTTTTCAGTTCAACAGACAAGTCACAGTGGAGACTCATCAAAATTACATAAAAGGCTCAGATATCATCTCGGAAATGACACACTTTGCTTGTAATACATGAGTTAATCACATGTAAAGATATGTTTATTTCATTAATTAGCTCCCTTCTCTTACCCAAACTGCTTATTTCTGTAGGTGATGCCATATTCTTTCCCTTTGGAATACAGTCGTTTCATTTTCTGGCCTGTACCTGTGTTTCCATGCCACCTGTGATGCTGTTGAAGGACAATGCAAGGTTCACCATGCACTGGTTCCTCGGTTGTTGACTGCTCATTAACCACAAACAGCAGCAAGAACTATATTTACAAAGAAATAAGCAACATTACTATGTCAAGTATAGCAAACTGATTTTGATTTTCTTAACTCTCAGTGGATCCATCAGATGGCAGCCTAAATGTAAAAATTTTTTTTCAGTATGTAAAATTTCAGAACTGAAGTAGTATTTAATGAAATTTTCTGCATTAATCAAGGCAAAAACTTTAAATCAGTATTTTAAAATACTCTTTATCTTTTGTTTCCACTATCCACCCAGAGATTTGCTTATTTATTTGATCTCTAAGGGAGTCTAAGACAGTCTAGTTGGATTTTTTTTAGATACTGCTTAATTACACTCTCCAAGAAAAAAATACATTCTAGAATCTCCCAAAAAAGACACAAAGACAAATAAAGATGCACATTTCATATCATTAAGAAATTACTGCATGGCTGGTTGCAACTTAATATTATGAAGCAATGACAGATTAATCACACCAATAATGCATGGGGCCATGAAGTTGCCAGAAATATGAAGTAAAAATACAAATTGTATTTAAATAATTGAACATCTTATTTCAAATGAAATATTTAAAAGACAAAATGATGGTAGTTAGAGTGTACAGCTATAAGCCCAAAGAACATTATGTAATGAATGATGTCATTCAGTCAAGAAACAAAATCATCAATGATCAACTTCACTTTCCCATCTTACATTCTGAAAAAATAAATCTAAGTCCCATTTTCCAAGTTAGTAAATTATTTTCATTAATAAGTCTATAGAGCTTAATGACTATGGTGAGAAAAAAAAAACTACGTGTGCTTCTCTGTTAATCAGCTGAGAGTGCATAGCATTTCTTAAATTAACATAATGAAATAAAATTTTTTATTTAATAACTATTTGATTACTCTCCTTTCCAAACACAAGCGTAACATTAAAGAATGTTATAAAATTTAAGTCAGTAACAAGAAAATATTCACTATGTGATTCAAAAACAAGAAGATAGATCATATATTAAAAGATATCCAAAGGAAAATAAAACTTTCAGTTTTATTTGACATAAATGATTTTTGATGTTATAATGTCTAGACACCAAACAGTCATTAACCAGCTGAGGTTTGTTATTGTTTCCAAAATAAGAAACTCAAGGTCAAGCAAATTGTTTTTCAATTGATTTTTGCATAAGCAAGCCCTATACAAACTTTTTCTCAGCCTCCAGAGAGCTGAAGACCCAGAGAAACTAAATAGCCTGAAATCTAAGGAGAGGTAAATGCCCAAAGGAACAACAAGAAGTGAACACTGGCTCACCGTGGGCAGAGCTCAGAAGTTAAAGACGCAAGGAACCATAGAAGTAAACAAATAACAACTCATCTAAGATTGTTAACAAATTTATAGAATCCAAATAGCGTGCAAGCATAGAGACCATGGGGTCTGCAAATGCATGAGGAGTTTGCAGCCACTCTAGTCCACAAATCTATAAGGAGCATTTCTGAAGAGATTAGGGATAGAGCAGGAGGCTGGATAAAGCCTCCCTTCATCGTACAGTCCTGAAGGAGACAAGCAGCTGGAGCTACAAAGAAAGGAACAAAGTCCTGCCCAGAGGGTTCTCCCCTACAAAACAAAAGCCTTCTCACTTAAGGGACAGGATACAAATGAAGACCCTTTGCAGGGGAGAAAAGTAAAAAATCTTAATATATCCCTGGAAGAGAAGCAGGAAATAATTCTGGACCAAGGATTCTATATCAAATTTTACTGAGGCCCTCCTACTTCAGGTAAAGGACCAGGAAACTCCCACATAAGGTACAGTTGGCTAGAATATTGACAAGGTCCTATCCCTGAAACACAATACACAGAGCCTGCCTAAGACTGAGACTACAGCAGAAAACAGAGACCTTCCTCCCTTGTCTTCCAGCAGAGACTAGCAATCAAAGATGAAAAGCAGTGGCAATGTGTCTCTGGTGAGAAGTAAGAGAATGGACAAAGATCCAGACACACAGGAAAGGCCACCGTCTGAGGAAGGCAGAGAAATGCTCAGTCTAAGCACATGGTTAACAGTGGAAGAATCTGAAGCTAATGGTTTACTGAAGACAGCCATAGCCACATCAAAGCCCAAACTCAGAACATCTCCTGAAGAGAATAATTTAACTACCTAAAGAATAGAGTAGAAGAGGCATGCCATTTATAGGCATTAACACTATTTACCTAATTCCATACTGTTCCAGTCATGACTTCTAGAATTTAGTCGCAAATTAGAGATAAACGAAATGTCAAGGAAAATAACTGTTAAGGGGCAAAGAACCAATAGAACTAGACTCAGAGTTGATGCAGTTACTGGAACTATTGAGCAGAGAATTTAAAATAATTATGATCAATACATACAAAAATTATTATGGGTAAGGTAGACAACATGATCAGGTAGATATTTTGGCAAAAAATAAAATGTAAAATACAAGAGAGAATTAGATGAAAATGTTGGAAATAAAAAAAATACAGTAATGGAGATGAATAATACCTTCACTGGGTTCATCAACAGACTGAATATAGCTTTTAAAAATTGGTAAATTTGAGTATAGGTCAATAGAAATAGCACAAACTTAGGTCAATAGAAATAGCACAAACTTAAATACAAAACAGAAAAGATTACCTATGAGCTGTGAAATAACATGAATGCGATAACATTATGACAATTAGAGTTTCAAAAAGAAGAGATAGAATGAGGTAGAAGAAATTTTTTAAAAAGATCATGGTGAAGGTGCCTGGGTGGCTCAGTCAGTAAAGCATCTACCTTTGGCTCAGGTCATGATCCCTGGGTCCTGGGATCGAGTCCCACGTCAGGCTCCCTGCTTAGCAGGGAGTCTGCTCCTCCTTCTCCCTCTGTCCCTTGCTTGGCTTGTGCTCTCTCTTGCTCACTCTCTCAAATAAATAAATAAAATCTTTAAAAAAAAAGAGAGATCATGGTGAGAAATTTCTAAAAATAAGACATTAAACTACAGCCCCAATAAACTTAGGAATCCTAAGCAGAAAAAAAAAATGCCCTTCCTCAAAAACCTAGGGAAAAAAACATATTTCAAATGCTGAATACCAATGATAAAGGGAAAACCCATCTATGTAAGAGTGACATTTATTTTCTCAGCCCTGAGGCATTGGGTTGTGGCCATCTGGCCCACTGATACAGAAGGAGGTAGGTAGCTTTCCCCTCCAGGGCCTGTGTGCTCGGAGTTGTTTTGGGAGTGGAAGCCATGGTGATTTCTGAAATGCTTTTGGGATCATTCTTCCCTTCTCTTGAAGAATAACATCCATTTGCATTTGTACCTGACTAGTTTTATTGAATAAAAGAATAATAATCATTATTTTAAAATCCAAGAAGTCCAACAGTCTTCCTTCTTTCTGTCCTATCCTCAGCCCCTTTAGTCCAAACTTGTGTTAATACTGGTATAATCCTATAATTGCTTTATCAAGTGATAGTCCAGTCATATCCTTGGTGTTCTCTCTAGAATATGCTTTCTCAGTTTTTGCAATATGAATAGGATGAGAGTTTTCCAAGTTTTAACGTTTTGGTTCCTTTTTGCTTAATAGCTCCTTCAATTTATCTCTCTTCTTCATTTTACCATAAGCAGCAAGAAGAAATCAGGCTATGTCCTCAGCACTTTGCTTAGAAATCTCTTCAGATAAATACCCATGCCTGTCACTTGCAATTTCAACTTTTCACAAAACACTAGAACACAGTTCAGTGAGGTTCTTCACCACTTTATATCAAGGATCACCATCCTCCAGTTGTCAGTGTTCCTCATCTCCACCTGAGTTCTCACCAGAATCACCTTTAATGTTGCCCTTATTCCTGCCAACAGTGGCATTCTAGAATTTTTTTAACAGAAACCCTTTCCAGCTTCAAAACTTTTCAAGTTTTTATCCACTTTCCAATTCCAAAGCCTTTCCTACAGTTTTAGGGATTTGTTGTAGAGCCATAGCATGTCTTGGTACCAAAACCTGTGTTAGCTCAGGCTGCCATAACAAAATACCACAGACTGGGTGGCTTCAACAACTGAAATTCATTCTTTCATGGTTCTGGAGGCTGGAAGTCTAAGAAGATGCTGACAGGTTGGGTTCTTCCTGAGGCTTCTCTCCTTGGCTTGTAGATGGCCACCTTCTCGCTGTGTCCTCATACGGGTGCTTTCTCCATGTACAGCCATCCCTGGTACCTCTTCCTCTTCTTATATGGACACCCGCCATATTGGGTTAGAGCTCCACCCTCAGGACCTCATTACTCTTAATGACCTCCTTATAGACCAACTCCTTTTGCAGGCACACTGGAGGCAAGGACTTCAATCTGCGAATTTCATGGGGACACTCAGTCCATAACACTAACTGATTTCAAAACTGAATAGAAAGCTATGATAATTAAGACAGTAAGGTAAAAGCAAAAAGACAGATACATTGATCACTGAAATAAAGTAAAGATATCAGAAAAGACCCCTACAGTGCTGGTTAAATGATTTTAGATAAAAGTGCAGAGACAATTCTGTGGTGAATGGTTATCTTTTTAACAAATGCTGCTGGAAATTAGTTATCCATGCATAAGAAAATGAACTTTGCACTATGCATCAAAATTAACTCAAACTGTATCATAGGCTTAAATTCAAAACCTAAAGAATAAGATTCTAGAAAAAACACAGGAGAAAATTTTCGTCACCGTGGGTTAGGCAAAAAAATAAATAAGTATGACACAAAAAGCACAATCACAGAAAAGCAAAAGTTGACAAATTGAACCTTATTTGAATAAAATTTTTCTGTTATTCATAACTAATAATAAAATAAAAGTACAAACGTATCAGTTCATTACCTGGTCCCACATATGGAGGACAAGGAGAAGTCAAAGAGGCAGACCACTCCAGGTTGGTAGGTGACAGGTTTAATACGCAAGAGAACTTACTTACAAGGCTTCTCTTCAGGGACTACAAAAGAGTAGATTTCCACATGTGCCCACCAGAATCTCAGAAGTTTATATAGAGGCTTTCACTGGGTTTAGTCACATATGCTATCCAGAGGATCTAAATAGCACATCACCCTCGCAAGGCCGAGTCCTTGTGGAAGCTTCCCGGGGCCTGAAAGGCAGTGGAACAGGCCCTCCCCAAGACAGGAGGGTCTGAGGAGCCACCAAGTGTCCAGATCCAGCTCCTGGGTCAGCCAGCAGTCCTGTCCTCCAGTGTCCTCTTCCAACAAAGCCATAGATTTGATGAGCACATATCTGATATGTGATGTACAAAGACAAAATAAGAAGACAGTTTAATTTTTTAGAGGGCACCTGGCTGGCTCAATCAGTAGAGCATGTGACTCGATCTCATGGGTCACTAGTTCAAGGGTCAACATGGCCTATGCCAATCTGGGTGTAGAAATTATTTTTAAAAAGAAGACAATCTAATTTTTTAAATGGACAAAAACTTGAACACTATAACCAAAGGTGATAGCGAAATGGCAAATAAACACATGAAAATGTGCTCAATATCAGTAGTCATTAGGAATATCCAAATTGAAACCAAAATAAGCTATCATTATGTACGTAGGATGTGTAAAACCACAAGAAAATCCTGACAATATTAATGTGATGATGAGGAGATAGAATAACCAGAACGCATATATTGCAAGTGGAATGCAATATAGTACAATCATTTTGGGAAGAAGCTGAGCAGTTTCTTTTAAAATTAAATATACACTCACCATGCAACTAAGCATTTCCACTCTTAGGTTTTTTTAAACAATTTATTTTTTTAGAGCAGTTTTACATCCACAACAAAATTGAAAGGACACTATGGAGATTGTACATATACCTCACAACTGGAAAAAAATGACTACCTGTAACAACATAAACATCTCAAAAGCATAAATGAAACAAACCAGACTCAAAACTTGGTAAAATTCCAGAATATGATATTGGGGGATAAGACAAAGCATAAGAAAAGAAATCAGTAGTTGCAAGGGGCTGCATACATTAGAAGTCAGGAGGAATGATTACCATGGAACATTTAGGGACTTTGAGAGGTGACTGAAATGTTCTCTAGCCTAATTGTTGTTACATATCCAAAAAAAAGACTCATCGAAAAATGCACTTAAAACAGTGAATTTTATACACTATTTCTTCTTCAACAAACCTCATTGAGAAGGAGGATTTCAGAATGAATTTTTTCATCAACTGAGGTAATAACCACAGTTAATAGTCTGGCTACTTCCTTTAATTTCTGTGTGTGTGTGTGTGTGCACACGTGCATGCAATTGTCTATTTATTATTTTGTATTCAGCACCTGACACTGTACTGAGAACATTTTCTCATCTTTAAATCATCTTCCAAAATGTTATTTTTTTTAAAAATTGGGTAGCATCAAATTTCATGTTATGAAGCAAAAAGTGTACAAAATTTGTTGTTAATTATTATTAAATAATATATGAAAAGTTCAAGAATCCAATTGTTACACAAATTTCAGTTGTTCATGTGTTCATTTATTTTCTTTTATTCACTCAATCATTCAGCAAACACATACTGAGAATCACTGATAGAAAAGAAAATTAAATTAAATGGAAATTCATGCTCTCAAAGATATAACTGTGTAGTGAGGACACAACCAATTCGACAACTAATTACAATCCTAGAGACATATGTTATAATAGAGGTATAAAAAATGCAATTATTTATATTCATAGTAATTACTATGGGACTTTCATGGGAATCATTTTATACATTTAATCACCATTATGTTTAATTGTTTTTAAATTTGCATTTATATCCCTACATTAATGAGATTTTCTTTGGTCATGGTTCCTCTGGTCACTCTTGCTTTGAAAATATTCCATACAAACCTATGATGCGCAACTTTAATTTAACTTGTCATCCATTAATTTTTTTTTTCATTTGTCAGTTTTGGGCCACAACTCTCAAATGAAGATTTTTGTTCCTGAGCAGGTTTCTCTCTGGTTTGGAGCCAAGGTGACCATGAACTAGAAGGACCCAACCCCTGGTAGGGCCTTTGCATTTCCATCAAAGATCAGGTCTTTTGCCCAATAGTCTCTGTTTAACCCTTAATTAGCAATATAGAAACAATATTTTATTTTATGCTTTACCATGAAGTTTAAGTACTATCTTCAGCAATATATTTTATCACAAGTCCAAATTCACACGCGCGCACACACACACACACACACACACACACACACAGTTCATCCATTCTTCCAAATAGTCTACATCTCATCACCAAGTGAAGCTGTTCCAGAGAAGGCAATGTGTTTGGACTACATTGTTTTGGTGTCCTCAGCATTTCACCGGTCTGTCCTCACCTAACTTGCTCTGCTCTCTCAGCTGCCATGCAGAATACTTTAAGAACTGGATGGATGCTGAAGGATAGAGTATCATAAAGTATTTTAAGGCCCCTGCTTATATCCGTCATCCTGGGTTCCCCTAACAGAAAACCACAGACTGAGTGGCTTCAACAACAGAAATTTTTACTTCTCACAGTTCTGGAGGCTACAGGTCCAAGAATAAAGTGTCTACGGATTTGATTTCTTCTGAGACCTCTCTCCTAGGTTTGTAGGCTAGCCATCTCCTTACCCGTGACCTCACATGATCTCTCCTTTGTGCATGGGCTGAGTCCTAATCTCCTAATCTTTTAAGTACACAAGTTGTATCAGATTGAAGCTTACTAATTTGACCTTCAATTTTAATTACTTCTTTAAGGGCCCTGTCTCCAAACAAATTCACATTCAGAATTATTGGACTTCAACCTATGAGTTTTGAGGGGACACAATTAAGTCCATCACAGCGGCTATGACATTTACTAGAGAGAGAGTACTGAAAAAAGCATCTGCTATACACTCATAAAGAAAATGTATTACTGAATTCAAACATAGTAATGTGCTTATTCCTCTGAGGAAGTGGTGGGTTTTCTTAGAAACTGTGAATCATGTAACTGATCATGTTTTACATTTTGCTTTGACCAACAGGAATTCTAGGCTCAATTTCAGTAAATGTGTTTTACTTATTCTATGGTCTCTACTTGAATTTCAACTTTCCTCAGATTTTGCTCAATTCATTTTACCTGCATTGTCAGAATCTTGATCCTTATCACTTTTTTCTTCATTTTAATATAGTTAACATGCAATGTGATATCCTGGGTAGCCAGATTAAATTAATAAGTGGTTGGGACTTTTGTCAGCAGATCTTAAAAATGCCTAACATCTAAGCGACCACAGGTCTGTTTTCCTTAGCTATGGCAAACCCCCTGCACTACTCCATAGCATGTCTAATGAGAGCAGCATTGCTTTTTTTTTTAAAGATTTTATTTATTTATTTGACAAAAAGAGAGAGAAAGCACAAGCAGGGGAGCAGCAGAGGGAGAGAGAAGCAAGCTCTCCACTGAGCACGGAGTCCGATGCAGCACTCAATCCTAGGATGCTGGGATCATGACCTGAGCCGAAGGCAGATGCTTAACCAACTGAGCCACCCAGGCACCCCCAAAAGCAACATTTCTGTGGTTCTGTTGTTTCCTCTACTCTACTAGATACTTACTGTGTTTAGATCACAGATTCCTCTGAAAATCTTAAAAGTTATGAAACCTATTCTCCATCAAGAAATAGCACAGTGTATGTGCTGCTTAGGAATGTAGATCCTAGAGTCAGACTTCTGGGTTCAAATTCTGGCTTGACCCCTCAGTAGTCGTGATGACCTAGACAAGTTACATAAACTGTTTGTGTGTCATTTTTCTCATCTGTAATAGGAAGGTAATGGGAACATTGTCATCTTAGGACTGTCATGAGGACAATGGGAGTAAAAACTTGTGAAATGATTAGAACAGCTCCAAACAAATAGGAATTTTTCAGTCACCGTTAAGTCTCCTCATCCCAGAAAAATATGCTCCAAAATTTGTATATCATTTCAGTTCTGACAGACGCCCTGAAGTTCCCCCCTCCCACCATGCCATTCTGTGGACGCATGAACCCCAGTTCATAATCCCTGTTCCATATGTTTTATCATGAGCAATATGTAACTAAGATTGTTTCTATTCCTCATGATAAAACATTGTATTGTATCTAACTCATAAAACACTGTATTCTAACTCATAAAATATTATATTGTATCTAACTCCTAAACACAGTGTTTCTAGTTTTGTTTCAGTATTTGTTTTTTGGGGGGTTTTATTTTATTTTATTTTATTTTATTTTTTCGGTGTTCCAAGATTCATTGTCTATGCACCATACCAGTGCTCCTTAATACCCACCACCAGGCTCACCCATCCCCCCAACTCCTCCCTTTCAAAATCCTCAATTTGTTTCTCAGACTCCAAAGTCTCTCATGGTTCGTCTCCCCCTCCAATTTCCCCCAATTCACTTTTCCTTTTCTTCTCCTAATGTCCTCCATGTTATTCCTTATGCTCCACAAGTAAGTGAAACCATATGATAATTGACTTTTTCTGCTTGATTTATTTCACTCAGCATAATCTCCTCCAGTCCCGTCTGTGTTGATACAAAAGTTGGGTATTCATCAAGATAAAAAGCTTCTGCACAGCAAAGAAAACAGTCAACAAAGCAAAGAGACAGCCCATGAAAAGGGACGAAAAGGGAGAAGATATTCACAAATGATACTACAAACAAAGGGCTGATATCCAAGATCTATAAAGAACTCCTCAAACTCAACACCCAAAAACCAGATAATCACTTCAAAAAATCGGGGCAGAAAACATGAACAGACACTTCTCCAAAGAAGACATACAAATGGCCAGCAAACACATGAAAAAATGTTCATCA
>CM052802.1:40982515-41010590 GCA_028533885.1 Nasua narica | reverse complement strand
AGAAAAAAAACTAAGGAATAAGGAGAGGCATTCAAAAAGCTAATTCTAAAGAGAATAAGAAAGAAGGAAAGTATGGAGGGACGATGGCTTCACTGTAACTCTAGGAAGAGATGAGAATATCAGGACACGAACTAGATTTAGGATTATGAAAACTGGAAGCTTGACAAAATCAGAGGGGAGTAAAAATAAGTCAGTGTCTATCAACAGATGACTGGATAAACAAAATGTGGTGTATATACACACAAAGAAATCTTGATCACACAAAAAAAGAATGAAGTTCTGGTACATGCCTCAATATAAATGAGTCTTAAAGACATTATGCCAAATGAAATAAGCCAGATAGAAAAGGACAAATGTTTGATGGTTCCACTTATATGAAATATCTAAAATAGGCAAATGCACAGAGACAAAAGTACATTATAAGTTCCTAGGGTCTTGGGGAGGGGAGAAGGGAGTAATTAATCAGTTTCTGTTTGGGTTTGTGGAAATCTGGGGCAGATAGTAGTGATGTTGTACAACATTGTGAACATAATTCCACCGAAATGTATACTTAAAAATGTCTAGGGCGCCTGGGTGGCTCAGTTGATTAAGCAATTGCCTTTGGCTCAGGTCATGATCTTGGAGTCCCAGGATGGAGTCCCACATCAGGCTCCCAGCTCCACAGGGAGTCTGTTTCTCCCTCTGACCTTCTCCCCTCTCATGCTCTCTCTCACTTTCTCTCTCTCTCTCAAATAAATAAATAAAACCTTTTAAACAATGTTTAAAATGATAAATTTTGTATCTATTTTACCACAGTTCTAAAAAACAGATGTATCTCCCCATCTCCCCTCCCCCCTACACACTGCAAGTCAAAGATATCAGGAAATAATACATATTGAGAATTTAGCACGGAGATAATGCATTTACCTGGCATGTGGTATATATTCAATAAACACCTATTGTTTTTAAAGAAAGAAAAAGAGATCTTCATCTTTAAAAGGATAGAGGCAACAGGACTGAAAGGTTAATTCATATACATTTGTTTGCTTTGCATTCCTTTCGCAGAATGGAGCACACAGCTTTGAACCAAGAGCCATTTGGTATATGTTTGCTGAGTGACTAGTTGAAGGAGCTTGGGCTTAGATACCTTGAAGGAGTCAGATATTTCCTCCTCTACTTTCATAAGGAGGAAATCGCCTAGTAGTGCAAGTAATAAAGACTGATGAAGTCTTTAGTAAAATAATAATAATTACTATAATAATAATAATTAACTTAAAAGGCAGTAGAGAGAGAATTGGAATTCTAGATTTAAGGAATTACAGAATGTTCCGGCTAGAAACTAGAACTCTATTGTAAATTCAGTCTTTCACAGATAAGGAAATTGAAGGTCAGGAACATAAGATGAAAAAGAATCAAAAGAAAATCAAATAAAAATGAGTTTGCCAATTTCAAGGAGGTCCATGCAAATGTCTCTAGCTTTATTAGTATCATGGAGTCAGAGAGCATTGCCTCATACTTCTCCTGGGCCTAGTACAGTGCCTCGTGCTATTGCATGAAGTCATCAGTAATGTCTATCAGTCAGTCAATTCCGATGACTCACTATATATGAGCTAAAGGGATTAATGCAACTATGCTACGAATAGGAGAGGCAGAAGTGCAAAATTTCCAATCTCTTTGCCTAGCATGTTCAATTCTTATTAGACAACATTAAAAATAGGAATCTCTATATAGTCATCTGAACAAGGTGGGTTTATCTTTCTACTTTATAGATCTACCTTTTAAAAGGCAAAATCACTAAAGGAAGAGCTACCCTTTAAGAAAAAATATATTGGGGAAACTATCCTTTTTTTATGGCAACTACATTCTTTGTTGGAATATAGTGGTTATTTTCTTTCCGAAAGTATGCTAGGCAAACAAATCAAATACTGCTCTAAAAGGCCTCACCAGAGCTACTAAATAAACCATGAAGACATAGCATATGAAATAAACAAACCCAATTAGAAAAGAGAACAAAAAAAAAATGTAAACTCTGTGGATAAAAGTTAGAGATACAAGACAGAATCAGGCAATACATAGACTACATTTCCTTCTGCCATGGACTCAGAATCAAAAGAACATAGTCTTTGTCTATAGTACTCTTAATAGAATAGTTGAGCTTTATGACAATTATTACACATGCCTTAGAAAATAAATAATTTTATCCTTTAGTTTTTTATTTGTAACAAATTCTCCTTTTTTATACCTATGAATGTTTTTGCATTCAGAGACCCAGTTTTTTAACAGGAGAATAAATTTTAAACTTTAATTTGCAATTACTCTAAAAAATGTCATTTGACAAAAAGAAATTTGTTTTTACACTCAGATTTTTTGGAGGAGATAATTTCTTTTAAAATTCATTACATTTGATCAGAACTTACAATTATCATTTACAAAAATTACACTAAAAAAAGCTCACTCCTCTCTTAAAAGGAAACTATATTTTAGCTTTGCTGAAAAATGACAGAATGAGCAAAATGATTTTCTCAATATCTTTTTAACCCTATAACTAAGATGATAGTGTATATTCTTCAAATATTACCTATTATATACTCCATCTTTTCCACAGTTATTCCATTAATGTAATTATTTCACATATATACAGATTAAGTTGATGGTACTAAAGAACCTATTATAAGTTGCATTCATTTATTTATTTCATTTCCATTTATCATCTATTTTGTCTATACATCAAAACCAGCTTTAATTGCAACAAGCCCACTAATTACTACAAATGCAATATAAAACTTAATTTTAAGTAATGCAAGTCATCAACATAGTATTCGGAAAGCCTTATTTTTACTGTCTTATAAACAACATTCGTATTTATTTTTATACAAAAATATATACTTTTCTCATTATACCATCATGGTAAACCAAACAAAAAAATGTTTTTCTCAGAATGCCAAGTATGATCTATCTCTATGGCTCTGATTTATCAGGATCAAATTCACACCATTCATCTGAATTAAGAATTTGGTATTTCTTTTAACAATAGATTTTGGGGGGCATATACTGAATGTCAGGCACTGGGGTAAGTGCCAGAGGTACAAAAATGATGCAGAGGGTCCATGGTTCAACATGCATTATAAAGAAACTCACAGAATAGTGAAGAAGATTTTTAGCTTTCTCTTCCTCAGCATCAACCTTCATAATCTGCATGGAGTTACATCAACTTCAAATCTAAAGTTCTGTCGGGTACTTTCCAGTCACCCCAGTTTAGCACCTCTCATGTTATGATGATTTACTCCTTGATACCTATAGCTGCTTCCCTAATACTGACCGTGTATCAGCCTGCTGACATTACAGAATACGGTCTGATTAAGATTCTAGATGCTGCTCTCTCTGCCTTATGAAACATCCTTTACCATCAATAAACTAAGCTGGACATCCTTGATGGCCACTGCTTATCCCACACTTCCCCCAAGTAGCTGCCACTTACATTCTAGAATATCAAACTCTATCAGACTGACCATGCCAGCATGCATTTCCTGAACTATAACCCTTTCTACTTTGTAACATCCCCTATCACAGTCTTTTTCATGGCAGCCTGGGTGGAAGAAAGAAATATTTCTCATCTAGTCATTTCTTCCACAGAAGGAAATTCTACCCTGAATAAAAGTTCGAACCTGGGTCTGAATAAAAAGCTTTAAGAAGTCCACAACCTTTTTTTTCCCCCCAGGATGTCTTTTATAATTATTCCAAACAAAAGTTAACACCTATTTTTTCAAAATATTACCTTGAAACTTTCCAATCCCAACTTTCTATAGATGTGGTAAATGAAACTCAAAGAAGCCAAATGACTTTTCCAAGGTGGTAAGTAATGGCAGAGGTAGGATATTTTTTCTTACTTCTAAGACTGACGTTCCATGATCTAAATCAGACCTGAAAGAAAAGACCAGTTAATACATTTACCAAAGTTTCTGGGTTCTATTACTTGATTGGGCAGAACTTTGATCTTTAACATAAAAAGATTATAAAAAATTATTCTCAATGTAGCTAACCAATGACAGTATAGTCGATTATGTATCTTGGAGGTTTCTGATTTTTCTTAGGTTGTGTGCGGGATAATATGCTTAACACAGACATTTGCTGTATAAGAAAGAGGAGAATAAAAGAAGTTAATACAGAAAATGGTGGTCAAAACAAAACCTGTGTATATCCATATGTATTTTTGATCATCATTTTCTATATAAGCATGATATATATAATATATATGATATGAATATAGACACACACACACAGTATATAAATGAGTAGCAAGTGAAAAGTCTTGGATCCTAAGATGTCAAGATAATCAGCATTCCCTTACCAAGCCATCATTGTGGATTTGCCATTAAATGAAATTATTTATATTAGCCTTCTCCACAAATTGTAGGGCCCACTGAAGATGGTTTAATAGCAAATCTTAAAGAATCAATACAACCAAGTGGAAAAAAAATGGCTTTCTAAAGTACAAAGTATGAATTCTGAACATGTAACACCGGCAGGAGTATCTGACATCCATATGAAAGAGGCTTTGCCCAAAATATGCAGGTCATGCTGTGACAGTGACAGTGATGTGCACTGTGTAATGTCAATTCAAGAGGAGAGGCCACAGCAGAGTGAAAAAGACCCCTTTCAACATGCATTTCATGGCACTATGAAATCACTTAAGAACCTTGACTGGAAAGTGACTGAACAATAGGCCAGATGTGACACGTGCTTTTTGGCCATTTAATTTAAAGAATCTAATAGGATGTGTATCCATTTGGTTAAAGAGGCATTGTCATTCATTTTACCATTCTGTATATCCAAATATTGGTCACACTTTCTGTGTACTCAGTGTAAAATAACATATTTGTCCAGAAACGTCGGTCACTGAGTTAAAAAATACCACTTTAACCACACCGGTTCCTGTCCGAGAGGGTGCCATTGCGGGAAATAAGCTGTTCAGACATTAAACCAGCTGTTCAGACATTAAACCAAATAATTAATAAATAGTATAGCCATTTTAGCCAACCGCAAGAACTTAATTATAAAATATTCTTTTTTTGCACTATTGCTAACTGGTGATTATCTATTAGTTAATGGTTATTCCAATTGTATAACATAATTTATTGCTAGAGTCCCTTCTTGTGACCCACATGCCTTCATATGGTAGTCATCTGCCACCATACTTTTAAAATCCCAGCAGCAATTCAGTCCTGGTTTTTATGGTAAGACTGATGGTTCTGGTGCAAGACTATAACTACCACTACTACTGGAGTAAAGCCTTATTTACCTAGTATCTCACGGGAAGCACTCTTCTTGTTCAGCTCATGAAGTGAGCTAGACCAATAAGTGACCTTTACTTTTTAGGGGGAAATTCTTTATTTTATTTTATACAATATCTATTGTATGACTAAAATGCAACCACTGGTAAAGCCCAACAGCCATGTTTTCACAATAATACTTTGGACTTAAGAAAATAGCTTTCTAAAAAATTTTTGTCATTTTGAGTCATAAAAAATGCTTTTGTATAGGCATGTGTGTGTATTTCCTCTTACCAAAATCACGATCTACTTCAAGGACACTATCTTGACCCTAATTGTACTACCCCATGCCTAAAGGAGGGACTCACTTCACACAAGTCCAGCATCCTCATGGTTTTGATGATGAGAAGAGCTTATTATTTACCACCATGCTATTTTTGACATCTTTAATTTCTCCCATTAATGATATTTTTCACAGACACAAGATGTGACCATGTTTGATGGAGTCATCATTTTATGAGCACCTGATCTTTGTTTTTCCATTTCTCAACAGATGCATATTAGAAGAAAATGTCAATACCATGTCATCTCTAGTTCAGATTTGTGGGCAATAAAGCTCTATGTGTGGAATTTTACAATCTGGCAGGTAGAATAAGCTTCCATACCAATAAATCCAGGAGGCTTACCTGGTAGAGATCCCCAGTCCCTGTGGCTTAACGAGATTCTCAGAGAAGAAAAAATGCCTCCCAGCAGCCCCATCATTAGCTTGCATTCTCATTGTGGTTTTCTCTTTCCACTTCCCTGCAGTGATCACAAAATAACTAGAAATGCAGAGACAGCCTCTCATGAGAAATGATGTAGGGGCTTCTGTCGTAGAAGCAATCAGCCACAAATCTTAACGATTTGCTTCTTCATGAGTGAGAAAATTAACAGGTATATTTTGGAATTGAAGAGAAGAAACCAAACTTTTGGCTGAAATCATTGCTTTACTAATTTACCTAAATCATAGAGTTTTAACTAAAACAAATGAACTTGCTTTTTCACTCTTGGCCAGGAAAAAGAACAAACACTAATTCAAATCACGTCTTTTCTAAGCAGTTTGCAATTGGATTAATTTAATTAAGATAAATTAGTTTTAAAGTTGGAGTTTGAATATTGAAGAAGGCCACCTTCTTAGTCATTTGTGTCTCGTTGGTGTATTGCCTTCTGCTCTGTGCTACACACCCACGATGGGACATTTATTGGGAGGAATACTTTAAAATATGAGATTTGGTCCTGAAAATGATTTTAAAAAATATTCTAAAATGTGTTCACACTAATGATTTTTTTTAAATATATAAGTCAGTAAAATTTGAGGACAATCACTTTGATGAAAGTTCCTATTGCTTAGAATGATGTGGCTGGAGAGAATCCCACATCCCTTCCTTTCTCTCTACCCAGAATGAAACAATAAGTCCTTGATTTGCAGTTACAATTGTCCTTTGCCTGTTCTAGTGTCTTACAAGTGTGCCTTAGGATTCTGGTTGACCTCTGCTTGCTATGGCTTCCACTCCTGAAAGCTGCAATCATGGCTTTCCTTGTTCAAAACTATAACTCAATTTGCCCCTACAATATATTTCTTCCATGTTGAGACAAGATAACTATAAGCAAGAAGGGCACAAGGGTTCCCTATCTTCTGGTGCTAACCGAAATGAAAGAATTTCTGAAGTAGCTTGAGTTACTCACATAATCCTGAGAAACTATACCTTTTAAGACCTCGAAAAGGAAAAACATCTGATGTCTTCAGCCAAGATCTTACTAAGATTCATTTTATCACAGTAGCAAATTCCAAAATAGTAAGAGGCAGACCAGTGAGAGTTGCAGACTCCCTGTAGCCTACATCAAATTCAGCAACAACCTGAGACTAGATAGCGCCCACACTGCTCTTGCATACACTTAGTTCAAAGGTGGAACTGTTTCCTCTTTCAAAAGGCCCTGGACTCACACATTTCATGATGAAAATGAAAATTCATTCATTCCTCCATCAACTCATTCATTCATTCAATGTTATGCTTCTCTAGATGCCAGGCACTCTGACATAGTAAGGATACAATAAAAAAAGAAAATAGAAAAATAAATAACGCTATTGCTTCTTGGGAACTACATTCTACTGAGAAGAAACAAACTATAAATAAATACGTCTTTATGGAATAAATGCAACGAAGAGAATGAAGGCAGTTAAGGGGATAGGGTAAGAGTGGGAAGTGCCATTTTAGTTAGCATGGTCAAGGAAGACCAAGAGAACAAGGTAACATTTCTTATGAGGACTAAAGAAAGCAAAGTGACACGTTACAGAGATCAGTCAAACATTTGACTCAGATAGCATGGCCCTAGGTGTGGTTTGAGGACCACCCAGGCATCATCAAGGAGCTTGTTAGAGAGACCCCACTCCCAGACCTTCTGAGTCAGAACCTACATTTTAACACTACCCCTACATGTACATTAATGTTCGAAAATGCCTCATGTAGGAAGTTAGCAGTGAAGTAGACCTGGAGAGATCTAGCTTCTGGTTTCTTTCTATCGCTATTTTTCATGTCTACATTTTAGGTGCATATTTTTATCCTATATCATATGCTATCATTATAAAACAGATCAAAAGAAGACTATCGTACGTGGGTACTTTTGATTTCTATAGAATTCACATTTTTTTAAGATAGGAAGAAAAAGTTTATCTTTTTCTAAGTGTCAAAACTGTCATTAATACTACTGAACCCAGTCATATTCATTGCATTATACCCTCACATTGGATCTGGGGTCTGATCATAGGAGCTGATTTGCACTCAGAGCTGAGCTGCATTTCATCCTGCACCCTGGAACTCTGGCACGGGGCCAGGTAAGACAGCAGCAGTGACAGAGGAAATGGAGAGCAAGACACTAGCTCAGTTCCGAGCCAGGTGCTACAGCCGATCCCATGCCCTGGCTGGGTGCCTGGGAGTCTCTACCCCCTCCCTCAGCCTCTAGCTGCCCTTTCCACACCCCAGGGCCCTTGCCCTGCTCCTTTGCCCAACCTCTCTTCATCTATTTTGAAAAACAAAATCTTCTGCTTATAGAGCCCTTAAAGAATCCTTTCCCACCCTCTGAGCACTAGGTCTTTCTACAAGGTGCCAGAGAATTTGAGGTGGAGTGATTCACCTTTGGGCATAAGCCATCACTGAAGAAACACCCCTTGCTGGCTCTTCTTAAGGTGCCAATTATCCCTGTATTTATAAAACTAACTCAGACCTTCTGCCAAAAAACAAAACAGAATTTAAACAAAGCTAAAAAGCAAAAAAATAATAAAATAATCAAGCTTGCATGCTGATTTATGAAAAACAACTGTGTGTCAAACGTTTTCCTTTTCTGGCTCTGTACTTTTGAGGTGATTTCCCCAAAATGCTTTCCTCTAGAGTAGCTGGTCTTCAGAAATATACCTGAGGGACTATTTCTCTGTACAGCTCATTCTTTCTCTGTACAAGTCTATAGACTTCCATCCTAAAAGCACAATGATCAGAGCTGCCATTGGGACGTGTTGGGGCTACATTCTTATCAGGAGTTTGGCAAAACTCCAGATTATTTACCATGACCTCCAAGTGTTCAATCATGTGGAAAAATAAGTGGCTCAAACACTTCCAATATGGGCAAAAAGGAAGGCAAATCACACTATTTTTTTCTCTAGATATACCAATGCCTTCTTCTGGAGGTATTTTTTAAGAATCTTATATATTTACATAAACAGCACATTAGAATGCTGTAATTTCTTTACCTTCTAGAAATTCTAAATGAAGGATTTCTTTGTCCACCAGAGTATTCCAAAAAGAGGAAGAAGGAAGGAAGAAAGGAAGGAAGTAAAGAAAAAAGAAGGAAGGAAGAAGGAAGGAAGGAAGGAAGGAAGGAGGGAAGGAAGAAAGAAGGAAGGAGGGAAGGAAGAAAGAAGGAAGGAAGGAAGGAAGGAAGAAGGAAGGAAGGAAGGAAGGAAGGAAGGAAGGAAGGAAGGAAGGAAGGAAGAAAACGCTGAGGAAGATGAGAGAATACATGAGAAAGATAAATCACAAGTGCTGTCAGAGACAATAGGCAAAGTTATTCTTCACCAGACTTGGATTCCCTCAAGCTTTCCCCCACAAGGTGTTCCATAAAGTACAAATTCATGGTTATCCTCTGTGGTTCTATTTTTAAGCCCCTGCTTTATGCTGGTTGGTCATCTGCACATAGGATCCTCCATGAGAGTGCTATGTGCCTCCCTTTAGCAGTCAAGCCTCTGACAATTTGTTATGGTGACATTTCCTCAGGTGAAGAACGCTACACTCTGAGGAACCCCCCAAGTCAATATGAACAAGAATGGATGTTACTAAATTTCAGGTTCTACAATTCACCACTGTCCCAGGGTGAAGCTGAGATCTCTGTGACTTATATATATATGGAACAAGACTGGAACGTTCTTTAAGATCAAGCTAGCTTCCAGACAACATTATTTTCTTCATCATTTATTATTAGTATTAATCCTACGACATTATTTATATTCTACCTAATTCCTAGAGAAGACTTAAAACATGTGCACTGAAACCATTCATAACTTGACTATTAAAAAATGAGGGGGAGAGAGACAGAGCATCCAAAGTAATATTCTTACACTTTTATGAAAATTTGATGAAAGCTATGAATCTTTTCCCTAGAAAAACACAGATATGCATATTTTGACATGGAAGCTTTAAAAAAAAGTGCACACTCATTGAAAAAATGGCTCAAATTTTCTATCTGAAGGGACTAAATGATTGTGTACTGAGACTACAGGTTGCAAACTCCCCTGCCTAGGAGACCCGGCAGATAAGGGTGGAGTGGGCTGGGAGGAACACAGGCAAATCCATGAGGCCTGAGGAGAACAGACCAGAGCCTCATCTATGTGGACCGGCTGCTCAACAGCTACTCAAGCCCCGCCGTCTATTGCCAGGTGGCAACATGGCCTGGATGTGACTGTCATTTCAATTTCTCAAGAAGAAAACCCAAGTCCGTATTTCTGTGTAAAATTTGTCAATGCCTCAGTTTTAGCAACTGATTCCAATGTGTCTAAAATGCTATGCAGAGGGGGGAAAAAGCAAACAAAATAAAAACGAAGCCACAACTGCGTCTAAACAGCAAGCACCTAAAACCTCCATCTTCTGTGGTATTTGAGAAGAGATTTATATAGTCCCGGTAAGTTCTCACTAGAAAAAGCTGGTATTTTCTCAGAGAAAATTAAGTACCTGAAGTTGTTCTCATCGCTTTACCTTTATAAGATGGAAACTGCAGGAGTGTCTGAAGACAAGGCCAAGACGTTCCTAAGGAAGCAGCTCTGCTGAAACCTGTGAAAACTTGCGTCATTAAAGCCACAGCTTTCCGGAAAACAAAAAAATGTGTCCTAAAAATTCCTGAGGGTAGCGGCTACAAATCAGTGGCTTCAACCTTTAAAAGGTCTTCGTGTGGCCACTACAGCACATTTGTTCTTGAACAGACTCCATACTGATTGGTCAGCCAAGATCAGTCCGCTGCAGAATGTTCCCTCGGATGACTCTGGGAACTGAACCATGAAATGGAGTTATTTGGAATTGTCCTTGCAAGTGATGAAGAGCATCTGCATAAAACAGTCATTTTGTTTCTATCACTAAAGGCAGCGCTGAGGATTTCAGCCTGCTTGACCTAAAGCAAATTACTAAGGAAACCTGATATTTCTCAGGGTTTTCTGTCCCCCTCCCAATGAAGTGGGTACACTTGATAGCATAGATCACACCACCTGCGGGTGCCCAGAAAATCAGCAGCAATACAACCTCAATCTCGCTCAGAGTTCATCGATAATAGAGATAGACACAAAGTAAACCAGCAGTTGAAATCTCCTTAGTATTAACCGATGTATGTCTGTCCCCCAAATGTTAGTGTGCCACCAGAAAACGGCAAATCGAAAGATAAACTTCCATAGCCCCGAAGTGCCTCCCTGTCCTGTCAGAACCGTTCCATATTGTGGATCCGCATCTATCTGGCTGCAAAGCATTCAAACTCGTTTTCCTGGACCCTCTGGAAATTCTGTAAACCACTTGCTGCCATACAATGTGTCTATTTTGTTTCAGCTGCTTAGAATCAATTTCATTCCAGCAACTTTGAGATCCAACTGATAAAATACCTATTCTTCAATGGAGAGGACTTTTCTTCTGTTTTACAAGATGGGAATGCTGCGCTCCAGGCACCTGGGCTCCCAGCCTCTCCGGACTCCCTCCCCCAAGAATGGCATGGAAGCAGCAGAGACACCAAACCAGAAAGGAATGTGTAGTTCTATCAGTAACCAGTTCATTTGGCTAATTGCCATAATTTGACTCTTGATAAGACCTAAAAATTTTTGCACAATTTTGGGTGAAGGGAGGGGTGGGGCAACAATGACAAGATTGAATTTCCTGCTAGCTAAGCAAGAGGGGAGCTCTGAGATAAGTTTACATTGATTCTTTTTAAAAATAAGAAGTATTATTTATTGCACTCCTGAGTTTATTGAGCAAAGTTCGTATCCCTAATAACAATGATAACTGGAATCATAACAAACTTAACAATAATGATATATAGCACAGTTTCACTTATGCAGCATTTTCATTTATTTATATGATCCAGACTGCAATCAGCCCACATTAATATCAGCATTCCTACAAAACACATAACGCTTCTCATCTGTATTTACTAGATGATCAACAACAATGAAGTAGGATGATCAAAGAGAAATTCAAATTAAGAAAATGCAAGAAACAGCTATGGAGCATCAAATTGAGGTAGAAATAATAAGCTAAGAGACCTTACTAAAGAGAAATATGAAAAATCAAATGTTTCCCAAATGCAGGATTCCTGCAATATTAAGAACTAAGGAATAGTTTCCACTTGTTATCCCACATGCAAAATTTACAGCCTCCTAGTATGAATATTATTCTCTCAGAGGAACCTACTGTTTTGCAAATCTTGTCAGTATTAATGGAGTGAGCTCAGGGCTCCTTGGTATTCTGATTTAAGTGGTAAGATTAGCTTCCTCAGATACAGACCCAGATTCTCACATTAATCTAGAGGCATCTGAATGAGACAGGAAAACTATTTGAGGAAATGAAAGCAGTTTTCTATTAGATCTCAGTGATTTTGCTCAGTCTAGTCAAAACAAAAATGAGTCTAACTCATTTAACACCACGCTGAGATTGGCAAGTATGCCTTTTAAAATAACCTTTAAAAAAATTAATTAAGGGCCCCTGGGTGGCGGAGTTGGTTGAGCGACTGCCTTCGGCTCAGGTCATGATCCCGGAGTCCCGGGATCGAGTCCCACATCGGGCTTCCAGCTCCATGGGGAGTCCGCTTCTCACTCTGACCTTCTCTCTCTCACTCTCTCTCTTTCCTAATAAATAAATAAATAAATAAATAAATAAATAAATAAATAAAATCTTAAAAAAAAATTAATTAAAATATGCCTTTTGATAAAACAATTTTGTTTATTCAACAAAAGTTTACTAAGGTCTTACTATTTGGCAGGTGCTATTTTTGTACACACATGTGCACACACACACACACACACACACCCCACATGGTGATGAGCCCTAAAAGAAAAGTAAATCAGGCAAAGAACCTGGCAGAAACCATTGTGAGGCGTGCTGTACCAGGTAGAGTGTAGATGATCAGGGAAGTTCTCTTTGGCCTCACCAGATGAGAGACTTGATAGGGCTCTGAATGAAGGGAAAGCATAAATCATAAAGATATGTCAGAAGAAACAAGGTAAACGAAGAGAATATCAAAGGCAAAAGCCCCAAGGCCAAGTGAGCCCGTGGGAGAAAAGGAGAGCATGAAGGTCTGTGTGAATGACACACAATGGTCAACGTAACGTTAGAAGGTAGAAAATGAAGTCAGAGCCAAGCTATGCAGCCTGTGGAATGGCCTTGAAGTACACAAACACTGAGAGGACAAGCCTTGGGGACGATCTGGAACTGAAGAGATACATGGTAGGATTTGTATATTAAAGCATCAGTCTGGCAACGGAGAGGATAGCAGATTGCAGGGGGCAAAAGTGAAGCAGGCAGGCCCGTCAGAAGCTCCGGCAGCAATGAAAGAAAGATGTGATGATTGCTCGGAAGAGTGCAGCGGTGGTGGAAGTACAGCCTATGGATAGACTTCAGAAGATAGAACAAACGATTTCCTCTTAGATTGGACGTGAGCACGAAAAAGAAAGAGGCATGTCTTTTTGGCCTGAGCACCTACAAGCAGGCCGGAGATGCTACTTTCTGAGTCGGAGCACACTGCAGTAGGATCGGTGGCAGAAATTAAAAAATTCACGTTGGACATGTGAAGTTTAAAAAGCTTATTAAACATCTAAGAGTGATGTCAGAGTGCAGTCATATATATGAGTCTAGCATTCAGCAGCAGGGTCAAGGCTGGAGCTCCCACTCCAAGAGCCATGGAATTTATGTGGCACTTAAGACCATGGGACCACATGAGAACCCCTAAGCTATAGCTGTTGATAGAAAGTCAAAGAAGACCCAAAGTCCTGAGCCCTATGACATGCCATTGTTCAGAGTTTGCAAAGATAGGAGGATTGGCAATCTGTATAATTATAACCCCTCGAAAAGGAAAGCAAGACAATGGAACAGAATTGATATTTAAAACTACATTCCAAGAAATGTTTTTGGAAATACAAAATTACTTGTATAGACATTACAATTGATATAATATCTTACCTAGGAAAATTTACCAACAATGGTCTCTTCTGAGCCATATTATAGGATGCCTCTTAGACATCAAAGATGAGGAAAAACTCTGGCTCTACAGGAAGAAAAAAGCAACTGAAAAAGAAAGTTAAGTTTGGGGTGCCTGGGTATCTCAATCGGTTGAGCATCTGACTCTTGGTTTCAGCTTAGGTTGTGAACTCAGGATCGTGAGATCAAGCCTGTCTTGACTCCACGCTCAAAGGGAGTCTGCTTGAGATTCTCTCTCTCCCTCTTCTTCCGCCCCTGCATCTTGCTCATGCACTCTTTCTCTCTCTCTCAAAAATAAATAAACAAATCTTTGGGGGAAAAAAAAAAAGGAAAGCTGGCATCAGACTTCTTTTTAACAATGTACGAAAGGAGACAAAAGATGACAAAATTTTAAGAAACTTGAGGAAAGAATATTTGAAGAGATGGAGAATTAACAAAAAGAAAGCAGAACACATAGAGAAAAATAGAGTAAATACAAAAGGGCATGAGTAAGTATAATGAAATATTTTTAAATTTCTAACCAAAGTTATTAGTTATGACAAATGTAAATGAGTTTAACTCAAGCATGGAGTGAAAAAAAATTACAGATTGACCAAAAAAGCAAACTTCAACATGAGAGAAATGTCTGAAAGGAGTATTCCAGAAAAGCTAAAAATTAAAAAAAAATTAGGGGAACAAACAAATTGAAAATATATGGTATCATCAGAAAAAATTTATGGTATCATCAGAAAAAATTTAAATATCAAAGAAGGCGTGGGGTGCCTGGGTGGCTTAGTCAGTTAAAGGTCTGCCATCAGCTCAGGTCATGATCCCAGGGCCCTGGGATCAAGTCCTCCTTCAGGCTCCTTGTTCAGCAGGAAGCCTGCTTCTCCCTCTGCCTGCTGCTCCCCCTGCTGGTGTGCTCGCTCTCTCTCTCTCTCTCTCTCTCTCTCTCTCAAATAAACAAAATCTTTAAGAAAAAGGTGTCTATATGATTTTAAAAAATTGTAAAAATTCACATGGAAGTGAGAATTATTTAGAAAATCAAAGCAAACTTAAAGAAGGACAAAATGACATGACATCAACATGTGGTAAGCTATACTAGTTAATGCTAATACTAGTTAATACTAGTTAATACTAGTTAATACTAGTTAATAGTCTGGCACAATGATAAGTAAGCTAACTGGTGAAACAGAGTCCAGAAACTTAACTGCACAGATATTGTCCACCTTATTTAAAAGATGATGGTGCAGTGAAGTGTGGAAAGGAAAGTCTTTTCAATAAAAACCTTGCTGGATCTAACTGTATATCCATATGAAATGTGTGTGTTCAAAATATATCTATACCATCATCTTCTACCTACCATCATAACCAAAAGCTATTTCCAGATGGATCAAGTGTAAATGGTAAAACAATAACGTTTCCAGAGGGGAACCTCTTCATGATGTTGAAGTCGTCAAAATGTTCTTAAAAAGAACACAAAAGTCACTAGTCATAAAAGGAAAAAAAGGTTAAAGTGACCTACATTAAAATTAAGAATACCTGTTCATCAAAAGATACTACTAAGAGGTGAAAAACAACCAAGAGAGGAAAAAATATTTACAATATACATAATCAACAAAGAATTTGTGTTCTGAATATATGAAAAACACCTACAAATCAATAAGAGATAGACAAGATAATTTAATAGAAAAAAAAGAGATAAGACATCGGAATTTTCACAAAAGAAGAAAATAAGCATTTTACTGATTAGGCAAATACGTGTATGACATGACATGCAATTTTACCCCCCCCATGCAAATTAAAACAATAATGTGATATTCTTAATGGTCACAATGAAAAATACCAAACGTTGTTGAAGAATATGGAGTAACAAATCCTATATTTCTAGGAAGTGTAAATTGGTACACCCTCCATGGGAAACAGTTAGCTGGTGTCCACTAAATCTCAACATATATTTGTCCTAGGACCCAACAATTTTATTCTTACATAGAACAGAAAAAAATACACACACTGACACATATACACGTACTATGAATATACTCCTTAACTCATTTCCTCAGTTTCTTTATCAGTTAAAAGAGCAATAACAACACATATTGTCTCAGTCCCTCCCCTCAACACCACCATTTCCATAATTTCTTTCCATCAGAAGACAGAATTAAACAGCACGAGAAGAAAAGATATCCCCAAACCATTCCCATGAGGGGGCCCAGTCTATTTGCAGAGCACTCTAATTAAGGTATTTCGGTAACCATAACTGATACAATGAACACCGCCACTACAAAACCATTAACGAACTGGAAAAGAAAGAAAGAAAAAAGAAAGAAAGGAAGGAAGGAAAGAAGGAAGGAAGGAAGGAAGGAAGAGAAAAATGAGGAAATAGCAGCAAAAACTGTAATTATGTCCCTTTGAGGAGATAGATATTTTCCAAAAAGTATACCATATATAAAATACGAATGGGTAGATGAATGAGGTTGGGTGAGGGGTTGAGCACACACAAAAAACTCTTTCAATCACTCCCTGAGAGTTTCTGTATGTTGGGTTGAGGTATACAGGGAAGGGCAGATGGTGGTTTAAAAAAAAAAAAGAGTCCCGATTCTGTATTGTATTACCTACTGTCATTAATGACAGCAAATGGATCTCAGCTCCAAATTTGCAGTCATGGGCTCAGAGCGGTTAGCCCCAGTGATTACCTAGGGTAATGTTGTGTGCTGCATTTCCCTTGCTTTTAGTGGCAAAGCCTTTTATTTCACTCTGGTAGTACTAATTAATTATGCATTACAATTGCCAAGTAAGAGAAAGATTTTACCCTAAATTTACAGAGACACAAAAAAGGTTAAGTAACCTTACCAAGGTCACACAGCAGGATGTCCACAGAGCGAGGCATAAGCCCTTTGAATATTCACCAGTGAAATATTTAATATTAAAAACAAGTTTTCCCAAAGTACCATCAAATGTAATGAATGCTACATTTTGTGTACAGAATGAAAAATAAGAATGCTCTGAGGGAAAATAGCAAAATGACTCACAGTTGATTCTAGTTGAAAGAAAAACACTCATTACAAATGTCCCTGTGTTGCAGTCCACATTCTAAAGAAATTTTGAAAACCTTTTTACAATTCATAAGGTTAAGACATCCCACGCTATTGTAAAATGGTCTATAGTCAAAAAAGCCCTTAGCTATACTTGGAGTCAAAAGATCTGGGTTTGAGTTCTGACTTCAATTACCACCTGTGTGACCTTGGACAATCACTTATGCTCTCAGAGCATCAACTCCATTATCTGCAAAAATGAGAACAATAAGGCTATAACCATCAGGGCTATCGTGGGGGTTCAAGGGGATGACGGCGGTGAAAATTGAGCAGATCGCAAATTGCTACACAAATAAAAGGTATTATTATAGGAAAAGAACACAAAGGTATTTTCTCAGTTAGAAAATGATAAATCGTAGCTGCAACTTGGAATGTCACTTTGGTTTTAAGCAGAAAAAGCCCTGCCAAAGTGGAAATGGAGATGTGAAGTCGGGAGTTTTTGGCTACTTTTAACTGCGCTGGAACAGCATGCCCTTTTGGGTCTGAACAAATCTGTCCCTTACTCGTTGTCAGCCAGCCTAATATAATAAATCCTAAGGGATGCGCTGAACTCATCTGGCCAAGGTTCGCAGCTTGGGGCTAAAAATCTTGTGGAGCAAGCACTCTGGCCTCGCAAAGGCACCGTGGAGTCATTAGTGTCCATATTGAGCAGATCAGGCTCTGATTCAGGTTTTATCACAAGCAATACCTTTGATATATTTTTCATGTTCACTGCATTAAACATTAATATGTGAATGTCACAATAAAGAGTGCAGTTTTTCATTAAATAAATAAATAGGCACCAAAACTTGAGCAAGAAAAGAACTATTTTAAATCAGATTTCATAGAGCAAGGAAAATAAACCAGTGTTGTCATTACACTTAAGAACTGTAGGGATGACTTATAGGGAGAAGGTAAAAAGGTCAGATGGAGGGGATAAAATCCTTGACATGCCAAGGAAAGAAAATCATGTCTGCTTTTTTTTCCATCTGAAGACCACAATGCAATCAACATAGTTCCTCCTATGCGTGTTTCATACAAAAAGAAAGTTCAGCTGAAAACTACAGGTGAATCACATCTAGAAAGAGAGCATAATCCATGCAAGATCCCCCAAGATTTCCCAGTAAAGGCTGTATTACTGTTTTTGCCTTTCAATAATTTCAAAAATTACATTAAAATTAAGAGCAGGGACATAAATGTAGCACATTACAAAATTTCTCCATAAAAAAAAATTCTAAATGTATTGTCCTTAGGAATAAACCATCATTTCCATTTAGTAAAACTAAAATTTAAGTAAACCACTCCATTATTAAACCAGAGTATTTTTTTAAGATTTTTTTTATTTATTTACTTGACAGAGAGAGAGAGAGAGAGAGATCACAAGTAGGCAGAGAGGCAGGCAGAGAGAGAGGGGGAAGCAGGCTTCCCGCTGAGCAGGGAGCCCGGTGCGGGCCTCGACGCGGGGCTCGATCCCAGGACCCTGAGATCATTACCTGAGCCGAAGACAGACGCTTAACCCGCTGAACCACCCAGTTGCTGCTAAACCAGAGTAATTTTTAATTATCCCAAAAGGAGGACATACAAAAGTATCTGGAGTTTTTTCATAGTTCTTCTTTTGATCAGAAAATATAATCTATTTTATTAACTTGCCAGGTTCAGAAGTGAACAAGGCTTATTTCTATTACTATGATGACACCCTTCTCAGTCTACGTATAACTTTTGACTCCCCCAAAACTTAACTACTAATAGCCTATTGTTGGCCGGAAGCCTTACCAACAACATAAACAGCCAATTAACACATATTTTGTGTATGCATTGTATACCGTATTCTCACAATAAAGGAAGCTAGAGAAAAAAATTATTTTAAAAATCATAAGGAAGAGAAAATACATTTACAATACTATACTGTAAAAAAAAAATCCACGTATAAGTGGGCCCACGTAGTTCAAACCTGTGTTGTTAAGGGTCAACTGCACTCCAATTGTTTTTTTTTTTAATTGTATTTATTTATTTATTTGACAGAGAGAGATCACACATAGGCGGAGAAGCAGGCAGAGAGAGAGGGGGAAGCAGGCTCCCCGCTGAGCAGAGAGCTCGATGCGGGGCTCGGATCCCAGGACTCTGAGATCATGACCTGAGCCGAAGGCAGAGGCTTTAACCCTCTAAGCCACCCAGGCGCCCCCAATTGTTTTAAGGCAAAAGAGACAATTTTGCAATTTCCAATGCAATTGGTAATTGCTTTTCCGCTCTAACTTGGCCTTTAAATTGTTAAAAAGTTGTGTGTATATACACATATTACATGTATGTATATATGCGTATCTATAACTCTCTATCTTTCTGTGTATATACAGAGAGCTAGAGATAGAGGGACAGGGTGGTAGAGAGTCCTGTGTTCGTCCTGCTAGAAAAAAAACAGATGTTGGCCACAGTTTTCATATAATGCCTGTAGCAGCTTTGGCTATGGCCAACAGTTGGGAGAGAATGGAAATGGTTTTCCAAGGGAAATTGGATGGGTTGGAAGTGAGGCGAAGGAGTGCAGGGGGAAGTAGTCAAGACATTGAAAAAGAAGGCTTTGTTCCTGGGAAAACTTTCTTCCTGAGTTCAAAATATAGGAAGAGCCATTCTGGGAAAATGATCATAAATTCTGTTTGCAGGGGGATAAAAGCTGCCTCTGATTCAGCCAGATGGAGACATAAAGTCAGTATTGGGAACTACAAATCTGGAGTCAGAGAGGAATCTAAGGCAGAGCTTCTGCAACTTTAATGTGCAGAGAAATCATTAAGGGATCTTGTTAAAATGCAGATTCTGATTCAGTGGGGCTGTGGTGGGAGCAGAGAGATTCTTCATTTCTTTGTAGCTCTCAGGTGATGTCAGTATCACTGGTCCAGGGATGACACTTTGAAGAGCAAGGCTCACACTGACTAGGAGGAGAAAACTGTTCAGATAGGGTTCCTCATGTTTGAGGGAATGAGCCTCAGATATGGACAAGCCAGAGTGGTCTTTGAACTCACAAAGAAATAGGATCATACTGCTGAAAACACTATCGTTCAGTTGTGTTTCATATGGTTTACCTTCCAGATGGTGAGTCAATAAAGGATACATGAGTTTAATTACAAACAAAAAATTTCCATTTAGAATGACCACATTCGAGACAAACTTAGGGGATAATTTGGTGAATGCTGTAATCTCAGAAATTGTGGTGCCAAATTGGGGGACACGGAGATGAACACTTCACAGATTTCCCTGAAGGAAGCTCGGTTTCCCGTCCAGTTTTGGCATCAGTTTGCCATGGGGCTGCATGGGTTTCCCACTCCTCAACCATTAATCGAAGGATTTGATCTGGAAGGTTTTTATTTCTCTGTCTCATTTCCCCACTCAACTTTGCCCCCCAATTAAATCATTTGTCCGAGTTGACTTCTATCAGCCATTTAGGTGGGTGCCTCTGCCCTTCCATGGGTGCTTGTCCAGGAAAGACAGGGACCACATTTGGTTCGTTTTTATCCTCAATCCCAAACCCTCACACAAACCCTTTGCTCACAATAGCTGCTTGCTTCATGTGGGTCTGATTAACCTCCACCTCTAATATTCTAGGATTCCTTAATTTCCAAGTTGACATTGCCATAAATGCTGTCATTTTTTAGTAAAAGAGATGACACAGCAACCCAGATCAGTCTCCTTGTTGTGCGGCCGTCTGCTCAGCGTGCACCCCTGTGCTGTGGAGTATGTGTAGGGGCAGGGGTCATCTCAGAACCAGGGCTAAGAAGTGACCAGAAGCCCTGGAAAAGACCCAGATACTGGCCTCTTGAAGCTAATATGCAAATATGCAGACCTTCTACTCTCATCTCTGGGCCTCAGACATCAACTTTGGGAAGTGAGTATGCGCTGGCTTTCAACTGACTACAACAGCAAGGTGTGGAGGAGGCCTTGCCCAGCTTCTTGTCTACCACGAGCCTGCTTCGTGCTCCCTTTCTTGCATGGGATGTTCCTTCCTAGAGGCCGCACCTGGCTATCCCCGTTAGCTGGAACCTAGACAGTGCCTGCTAGTAGAAGGGACTTCTTTTTTTTTTTTTTTTTTTTTTAGAAGGGACTTCTGATGCAGACATACTATATCTATATTCCTTCTGGCACCAAATAAAAGTCACTTTTGAGCAATATGTATCATTTCTCTGAGTTCCCAACTTTTCCATATACCCCCAATACAGAATATGCCCTGTGCTGTCTTTACCTTGACTTTGTACCCAACTTCCTTTCTTCGTCTTCCCACTACCTAAGCCTATTATTGTTGTGCATCACGAATCTCCTGTCACAGTCTTTTGATAACTTAAGTTGCCTTAATGGCCCTTCCTAAACACCCTCTGCAGTGCAATCTGTTCCTCTTGGCACTCACAGGCACCACCAGCTTCTTTGGGTACATTCTGTTCATAATCTTTCCTGGCACTGTCATCATGCCCCATGACAGAGCTCACTGCCCCAGTGTTCAGTGACAGCCACCATGAGAGAGAAGCCGTGTGAAGTACAGGAGGCTGCTCATCCAGACTCCGGGCTGATGATCACCACACCCTCATTACAGCCCAAAGGACTTGTGACAGTGCCATTGGAACACACTGGCATGATTACACACTTCCAATTTGAGAACCCAGTGCAAAGCAGCAAAGAGGCCTAGAGCTAGGCACTGCCAAATGGCTTTGGTCCTTATAACACAATGACAAATCTATACAGCAGGTTCCAGGCCATTGCTAATGCTGCTCTTGGATGGAGTTGGTTTGAAAACAATACAAACAATAACTTCTATTCTGTGATCAGTCAAGAGTAACATGTATGGAGCCCTCAGCCAACACAGGTGCCCAGCTAACACCGTAGGGTTTACAAACAAGGAGGATGTAGTGTTTTTTCCAGAGGAGTCTACCCCCACAAATATCTTCCAGTACCTCCAAAGAGCAAAAGCAGATTTTGTAAAGCCATCCTTAATTATCATGATGAAGTCAAATGATCTTCATTTCTCCCTCTGACTTCCCCTATTGATCTTGGCACCTCTATTAAATCATTCATCTGAGTTGGCTTTCTATCCGCCTTTTGTATAGTTTCCTCTGTCTTTCCAGGCCATGCCAGTCTGGGAAAGGCAGGAACCATAAATGGCTTCTCTGGATGCTCAACCCCTAACCCTCACATAATGATGAGCATTTATCATTGATTCTCAACCCTGCCCACAGAGTGGAAATTACAAGGGAACTCCTGAAAGTACCAATAGCTGGGCCCACTCCAGACCATTTAAATCAGAATTTCGGGGCAGGGGGAGCCATTATCATCTTTTAGAACCTCTTCAGATAATCCTAACATGCAGCCAGAGCTGAGAAAGCTGATTTCTCTATGGTTGCACATTTCTGATTTCTCTATGGTGATGCCCTAGTCCAAATGTTCTCAATGTTTAATTTTTCAGTGGCCAACATGCTTAAGTCCTAGGAAAGTTACTTCTTTCAGAAGAACAAAGTGGGAGGTATCACAATCCCAGATGTCAAGATATATTACAAAGGTGTAGTAATCAAAACAGTATGGTACTGACACAAAACGAGACATATAAATCAATGGAACAGGATAGGGAGTCCAGGAATAAACCCACACCTATATGGCCAATTAATCTATAGCAAAAGAGGTAAGAATATATAATGGGGGAAAAGACAATCTTTTCGATGAACGATGTTGGGGAAAGTGGACAGCAATGTGCAAAAGAATGAAACTGAACCATTTCCTTATATCATACACAATAATAAGCTCAAAATGGGTTAAAGACATAAATGTGAAATCTGAAACCATAAAAATTCTAGAGGAGGGTAGAGGCACAAATTTCTCTGATATTGCCATAATAAAATTTTTCTAGATATATTTCCTGAGACAAGGGAAACAAAAGCAAAAATAAACTATTGGGACTACACCAAAATAAAAAGCTTTTTCATAGCAAACAAAACCATCAACAAAATGAAAAGGCAACCTACTTGATGGGAGATATTTGGAAATGATATATCTGATAAAGGGTTAATATTCAAAAAATATAAAGAACTTAAACAACTCAACTCCAAAGTCGTCGTCACCATCGTCATCATCATCATCATCATCATCATCTAATTTAAAAATGGGAAGAGGACCTGAATAGACATTTTTCCAGAGAAGACACTCAAAAGTCCAGAAGACACAAGATGCTTAGCACCACTAATCATCACAGGAATACAAATCAAAACCACAATGATATATCATCTTACACAAGTCAGAATGGCTAACAGCAAAAAGAGAATAAATAATGAGTGTTGGCAAAGATATGGAGAAAAAGGAATCCTCGTGCCCCTTTGGTGGGAATGTGAATTGGTGCAATCACGGTGGAAAAAAGTTTGTGGGTTCCTCAAAAATTAAAAATAGAAATACTATAAGATCCAGTAATCCTACTACTCGGTATTTACCAAAAGGGAAAAAAACCACTAATTTGAAAAAAATACATGTTCATTGCAGTATTATTTGCAATAGCCAAGATATGAAAATAATGTATGTATCCATCAATAGATAAATGGATAAAGAAGATGTGGTATATATATGCAATGAAATATTGCACAGCTATAGGAAACAATGAGATTTTGTCATTTGCAACAAGATCCATAGATGAGCCTAGAGCATATTATAATAAGTGAAATAAATTAGACAGAGAATGATAAATACCAAATGGACTCTAAACAAGAAAACACATGAACAAAAAGCAAAAATAGGCTCATAAATACAGAGAACAAACTGGTGGTTGTCAGAGGGGAAGGGAGTGAGGGACAGAATGGGCAGAATAGTGACAGCAATTAAGAGGTATAAACTTTCAGTTATAAAATAAATAGTCCCAGGGATGAGAAGTACAGCCTAGAGAACATGGCCAATAATATTGTAATAATGTTGTATGGTGACAGATGGAGACTCCACTTACCATGGCAAGCATTGTATACTATGTAGAAACTGTCCAATCACTAAGTTGTACAACTAAAACTAATATAACATTGTATTTCAACTATACTTCAGTAATAAAAATGTTTTTAAAATAAAGTTACCTCTTTCAGTAACAGAGGCTCACTAAAGCATTGAAGGGAACAAAGGAGTTGTTTGTGAAGGAGATAAGGCAGCTATCCTCTAGGAAAACATGTCAGTCTCAGCAGGGAGGGAGAGGCAAAGAAATACTTCACATCTGCAACCTCCCTGATGGTCAGAGACTTTTCCAAGATTTTTCTCTTCCTCCTGGATAAAATGGAAGTAACATCTAATTCCATCTCACCTTGCTCCAGGCTGCGGTGCAGAAAAGTATTAAATAAGGCTCCTTGTTTTTCTCGATGCCCTCTCCAGATCAAGTCTCATCTTATTGCTTTTGGCCAAAGGCTCTTTCAGAATGTACAGAGCAAAAATCTCTGTAATCTGATCTTCTGAGTGAGTTATGGCTTGGGACTGAGCACTTAAGTATACTAAAGAATACAAAATGTAACATTTTGGAAGAAACTTTTAACATAAATCATTATTGTCATATGAAAAATAGTTTTAGCTCTGATTTTTAAATAGCCATTTCAAAAAGATAACCTCCTAAATTTATTTATGTTTGTATTAGGCGAGAAACAACTTACTTTTTTGAGTGGAGTACAGATCTTGAGTAAATAGTAGTTGAAATTTATTTGAAAAATATCTGACATGTAACCAGACAGATGAGCGAGAAAATATATATACTAGACCTGTTCCATCAAGCCTCCAAATGCAGGCCCATTGGCTGGAGGAAGAGATCAGCTGGTCTTAAAAGTGTGAGTTTAGGAAGAATAATGGTGCCTAGAGAGACTAAGCCCTATGATCATTTCATTCTCCAGCACCACCTTTCTTGAGCTCTAGGAGAAAACACATTATAAGAAAAGAAAATGTCAGTCTCAAAAAACTAATAAAAATTAAAATTAATCAGTGCAACCATAGAAAGTGAACATGCAATTTAGGCACTCTCCTTAATAAAGTAAATCCCCGAACATTTCCGGCTCGATTATCTGTCCTCGACTCATACAATTTTGTCATGGGTTTATGGTGATTTTTTTTTAAAGTAAAGAGACATATATTTCAATTAAGAAAAAGACACATACAAAAGTTAAAAGATAAATGTCATTGCAATCTGATTAGATCTGTTTTATTTATTAATAGCACTTAAGTATTCAGAGGTTACCTTGAAAGTGAGGTAAACAAATTATTAACAACATATTCAACTTATTTAGCACAAGGAAATGTTCCACTTAATTCAGAAACATATTTAGAGCCTCTATCTAGAGACAGGCAATGTACTTCGAGTCCATAATGCCTTTTCTCAAGAAGTTTACATTGAGTGTCACTTCCTCTGGTGAGATTTCCAGCCCCCTACAGACCAGGTCAGCTCTGTGTGACACTTTCTCATAGCACCCCTCACTTCGGTCTTAGGGCACCTTCTGCAACAATCTCTTTGTAATTTGTTTTGAAATGAATCAGTGTCTGTCTTCCCCAAGAACATCAGCTTCATCAGAGAAGTCACTGTGTTTTGTCGTCTAATATGACTGCAGAAGCTGGAGCAGTGCCTGGCACAGAGAACATGCTCAATAAATATCTGTCCCATAACTGAACGAATAAATATCAACTACAAAAAATAGAAGATAGAAAGAATGGAGAGAGATAAGGTAAGAAAACGGAAAGATGGCTTCATGTTTCATTAGGGAGATAAAAGAAAAATTCAAAGTGGAAGACTTTTTTTTTTTAAATCCCATCTTGTTGAATTGTTTCTTCAAGGAGGGACATGTGTCTGTTCTTTGCCTTTTGTTCTCATTGCAATGTCTTTTGAAGAGCAGAAGTGTTTGATTTTGATGAAGTCAGAGTCAGAGCTTCAATACTGTAGAAGGTGTAGAGAATTCTGTCTGGCTAAACAGCTGCCTACTTTGGTTTATCAAAAGGAAGTGGAGTCACTGCCCAAATCCTAGTCAAGAGCCAATAATTTGAATCTGCATCACTAGTCCTCATGCTGCCTCCTCAGATGTAATTTTTTAAATGAGAAAAGTAGAGCAAGGATATCTCTAAGGAGTCATGTTGTGTACACTTCTTGGGCCTGAGCAGCACCCTAGTATTAGGCATTCACTAAGCAGACAATCTGTCTCAGAAGACCACTATCCACCCGAGTGTATTACTGATTTTCAGTTCTAGCTCGCCACAGGTTTAATGGTGATAATCCAATAAGAAATGTGGATTAGAAAGAAGTTGCTACCTTTGTAGTTCTGCAGACTTAATGTAGACTATAGAAAACCTATTCCCTAGGTGTTTGGCTAATTGCACACTGTCATCGAGGTTAGCGTGTCCCTTTGTTCTTGCAAAATCCGTTGGAATAAGCCATTAACTTTCTATTAGACCAGCATTAGTGGATTCAGTGTGCTGATCCCCATCTGATAGAAAATTTATATGCAATAAATAATTTAACGCTGAAATTTACATTACACAGAAATTTCCTGGTGTGATATCAGGGATTATTATCTGGAACAAATTATAGGCAAAGAAAAAAATCATTTGTACAATATCCGTACACCAAAGATAAGGTTTAGAAAATCACCATTAAACCAGCAGACCATAAAATGACAATAGAAACTGTTAATTCAAAGAAAAAATTATCAACTCTCTTATTTAAACATTGACACAGAATTGTAAGCTACATTTGGAAAATCAGTATGTTTTTAGAATTAAAGAAAAGCCAACAAGAAGAAAAACCCTCACAAAGCCTTTTTAAAAATCATTTACTTAAAACTATTTATGCCCCCTTAGCACAGTTTCAGTCTGAACTTATGAATGGGAAAATCATTCTAGATAAAACAAGAAATTCAGCATCAAAAATACACCAAAAATAGATAAAATCTATGTCAAAGGAAGAAAGAGAGCTTTGATGTTACTAGAAAAGTAAAGCACACACACCTTTCTAGATTTAGAAATATTATGCCTAGATATTTTCTTTTCATTGCAATGTGTTTCCTTTCCTAATAGCAATCTTGCTAAAAATAGCATCTATAATCAGAGACAATATACGATAATGCAAGTAGGTTCCCAGAAATGTTTTCTAATCCATGGTGGCCATTTGAATAAGAAAATGAAAGGAGAAAGTGCATTATTGCAACATTAAGCAATTACGGAAATATTACCAAATTAGAGTGTCCAAAGAATCTTAAAATGTAGTATAATAAAATTTTTCTCCCTGTCTTGGTCAAGCATCATTCATTTAATTCATAATACTTCTTAAATAATATCAATGTAATTGTCCTCTTAGCTTTCAAAAAGAGTGTAAACAACACTTTCCTCTGAGCAGACAAAGGTGAGGGGGTGGAAATCTGTCTTTCAACTTCCATGAAAACCTAGGCTAGGTTTGCCCAGAGCTGACAGGGATTTTCTTGTTGAGTCTCAGAAGTCGCCCACAAAACAAATTCTAGAAGAGCCGTGCATCAGTGTGTCAAAGCAGAGGTTATGGTGCGGCAGCTGTGCGCTGAGTCTGTCGCTCACAAAGAGCCCCAGGAGTCGAGGTCCTGGTCCTCACCTATCACCTCAGTTCAGCACCTGCAGCATGAGGGAGCTGTGGAGAAGGCAACGCTGTGTATTGACTTCCCCCTCTTCCTCCTCCAAAAATGTTAGCACTGCAATGAAGTCGGGGGTAAGATTCCTTGCTCTGGGTGGACGTTTTCTGACTGGAAGAATGAAACTTGACCATTCTCTTACACCATACACAAAGATAAACTCGAAATGGATAAAAGACTTCAACGTCAGGCAGGGATCTATCAAAACTCCAGAGGAGAACATAGGCAGTAACCTCTATGACATTAGCCACAGCAACTTCTTTCAGGACATGTCTCTAAAGGCAAAGGAAACACAAGCGAAAATGAACTTTTGGGACTTCATCAAGATAAAAAGCTTCTGCACAGCAAAGGAAACAGTCCACAAAACAAACAGGCAACCCACAGAATGGGAGAAGATATTCGCAAATGAC
>CM052802.1:40957822-40982015 GCA_028533885.1 Nasua narica | reverse complement strand
ATCTATACAATGGAATATTATGCCTCCATCAGAAAGGATGAATATCCAACTTTTGTATCAACATGGAATAATCAAAACATCACAAAATCTCTTGTTATTGATACTCCTTTGTCTAAAACCCACTTGAACGAGATATGGCAAAGGACGGTTGAGGCCTATGTGTGCTTTTTTTGTCAGGAAGGCCCTTTTGCATCTGAAGTGTCAGTCCGGGCCAGGGCTTGGACCTCGCAAGAGAGCAAAGAGCTGATGCTCGTCTTGACATGAGGGGGAAAGTTAATGGTGGGAAATTTATGGCAGGGTTTCTGCTTCCATTAAATAACAAATACGTTTTTCTTTCAGTGGACAACAGAACTGGTGTAAACATGCCTTTGAAGTAGGGACAGCAAATATCACCTAAGTGTTGTGGGATATCACATAGAGATAAAGAGATAAGAGTAGGGAAAAGACTTTGAAATATGTGACTGGTGATAGCAATTAACATGTTTGTGGGATTTACAATTTGCCACGCACCTTAACCTTCTTCTGCAAAATAGTGATTAGATAGATTATTACCCACAACATAGGATTACTGTGAGAATTAAATCCGTTAAAACTTGAGGGGACTCTGAAACAGTACCTGGTACATACAATATTATTATGTATTATGCATTTTAACGTTACTTCTATCATTACTATTAGTTTTTATATTGCTCTGTGACTTTATGATCCCAATGTTACATATGAGAAAACTGAAAATTTTCTAATTGTAGATTTTGTGGGGTTTTTGATACACCATACTATTTTAATAATAGTAGTTATTCCTATTATTACTAATACAGTTAGCATTTAATCAGTGTTGATTATGTGCTAAAACTTTTCATACAAGTTAATCCCCTTGAAACCTTGGTTCTATCACATGAGGTATACAGTCTTATCTACATTTTAGTAATGAAATGACTGAAGCCCGGAGGCCCTAAAGAGATTTACCAAAGTCATGAAATTTTGGAGATGTTGGGCAGGGATTTGAACACAAACCACATCACCTAAAAAGCTTAAATCCTTAACTATTCTTGCTACTGTCTCCTAGTTCATTACAATCACTCTAGGATTTGCCAGTTTTCCAAATGAATCACCAGTTGACACAGGGATCAAATGGATGGGTCTTAGTGCACCTTGCATTCTTGCTCAAATCCTGATATAACAAGGAGGAAACTACCAATACCATGGTGCTATGCTTTCCACGGTCATCATCTTCAAAATACCAGTCCTACTCTTTGGCATGCAAATCTTAGCTTCGCCGGAAGCAGGGGTGGAGAGGGAAAAGCTATGAAGCAGCACCCCTAATCTGTACTTCTAGATCAAGCACACCATCACAATAGTGCCAAATATTGTCTCCAGACGTTGTCAACTGTCCCCTAATAGGGGGACAAAATCACCCCTTGCTGAGAATCACTCCTTTAGATTTCCTTGTTAAAATACTCACATCTATTTCAAGACAGCAAGCTTTAACCAGTAGCAAGCATTTAAACCCTGATTATAAGGAAGGATTGGGTCCGGGTTAATTTGGGGAAGATGAAAAATGTCCCTTGTAACAGGAATGGCTGCAGGCCACAGAGACAAAGTTCAGTGTAAATCAGTTCAACAAACCTTCACCAAGTGCTGACCAGATTCTGGGCTACAGATGGGGGTTGTGAGAAGGAACCAGAAGAACCCCAGTCTCGGGATCTACCATCAGGCGTCACCTCCCCCATACCCGCCTGAGGCCAGCTCTCCCGCAGTGAGGCTTTCTCAGGTATTTAATTCCTAGGACTTGAGTTTGCCGACTCATCACTTGTTCTTTCTGTCTGAAGCTGTCTAGAGATGGGAACTGGATTTAAACTTTTAGTAAAAAGGCACAGAGTAGAAAATCTATGTTTCCGGAGGTCATAGCGACGGTTATCTCTAACTTCAAAAGCATAGCGCTCTACTCAGGTAGAAGCGAAAAGTCATCCTCTGAGACCCAAACCGTGGCAGACTGAAAATGTTTCACCTCCAAAGGGTGCTGCAGCTCTTTTAAAAGTTCATTAGGTTTGTTGGCTTTTTGTTGGTTTGTTTGTAGATTTGCTGCCATTTTTCTCTATTATTTTTTAAATATAACTTTAAATGAGCTTGCATTGCCTTAGAGTCAGACAATGAGTTCAAATCCTGACTCTGCTGCCATTCATGTGTCATTGGGCAGCTTACTCAAACTCTCCGTGCCTCAGTTCATCACCAACTGGAGAAAACAGCACCAGTATCATTAAGCTAATTGTGAAGATTAAGCCAACTATTATGCATTATACTTTTATGACAGCTTCTGACACATAGTAAATACTCAGATGTCAAAGTAATTGTTAGTGTTATTACTACTATTATTAACAGCTAACATTCAGGCATCCATTATGCGCCTACCTCTGTGCTAGTCACCCTAGATTTATCTTTTTTGAATCGTCACAGAAATCTATGATGTATTATTACTCTCTATATATTTTAGATGCAAAACCTGACATTCAAAAAACTTAAAACTTGCCCAAAGTCATATAGTTAGTAAGTGATGAATCCAGGAGCCTCACCTCAGAAAAAGTAAGTTAACATGAATTAAGAAAAGAGGATGAAACAGCAATTAGATGTCTCACAAGGATGAGGAGGGCATTAAATGTAATGGTTAAAGGGGTGCCTGGGTGGCTCAGTGGGTTAAGCATCTGCCTTCTGCTCAGGTCATGACCACAGGATCCCGGGATCCAGCCCCGGGTTGAGCTTCCTGCTCAGGAGGGAGTCTGCTTCTCCCTCTGCCTCTCCCCTTGCCCCATGCCCTCTCTCTCTCTCTCTCTCTCTCTCTCTCAAATAAATAAATAAAATCTTTAAACATAATTGTTAAGAACAAAGTCTTCAGAGACAAGAAACCCCGGTGTGTGGTGTCATTTTGACAAGCTTTTTTCATAAACAGTTAATTTTTTTTTATAAATGGTTAATTGTTTTTTCTAAGTTCTGTGTCACCTGAAGGGGCATACTTCTGTTCTGAGGAAATTTCTGTTATAAGGGAGAATGTAAGATAAAGGATACCAGGCAGTGAGTTTCAAAGATTCTTTAAAAAAAAAAAAAAAGCTTCATGTATTCATCCCCTCAGTGTATATATATAATCACTAATATGTATAATAACCATTATGGGTTAAATTGTCCCAAATTCAAATGTTGAAATCCTAACAACCAGGACCTCGGAATGTGATCTTATTTGGAAGTAGGATTGTTGCAGATATAGTTAGTTAAATTCAGATGACATCATACCGGGGTGGTGTGGGCCCTAATCCAAAATGACGGGTGTCCCTATAGAAGGGGGAAATTTGGACACAGACAAGCACAGAGGGAAAATGATGTGAAGAGGCACACACATAAAGGTAACTGTCCACCAGCCAAAGAGAGAGTTTGCAGCAGGTCCTTCCCTCACAACCTTCGGAGGGAACAACCCTGCTTTCAGAATTTTAGCCTCCAGAACTGTCAGAAGACAATGCCTGATTGTTTCAACTGCCCAGTTTGTGGTGCTTTGTTCCAACAGCCCTCGTGAACTAGCACAATCTCTAGCTGTACCAGGCAGATAGTCCAGGTTCTGCTGCAAAAACAAAAGGCACCCACATCACAGGGGCTTATTCTAACACAGCATTCTTTTTCTCTTCCACAAAGTCTCTGTAACTCCCCAGGGAGGCTACTCTCTATGCCCTGGCTTAGCATTTCAGGCTGCTTCCAGCTTGCTGCACCTTCAGCCCAACACGCTGCTTGAAGATTTTCCTCAGCATGAGACAGAGCACTGGAGAGTCTCACACTGGCAAGGAAATGTCATTTCTGCCATTCACTAGAATGTGGCCCTTTCCAGCTGGAAGGGGGCTGGTAAATAAGCATCCTGCTTCTGAGAACAGGAAATCCAGTAACACCAGACCAACTACATGATTCAGTACGAGGCAGGCAGCAGTTTGAAAAAACAGACATGGCTTTCACCCTTCCAGAAATTCCAGTGTAAAGGAATCGCCCTTGATACAGAAAAAACAAGTACAGAAAGTATTCCAATGGCAAGAAGTGGCCTGAAGGAAAGGAATGGGTACTCGATAATGAATCACAAAGGAGTGGCAGACTATAGAGGGTTATCCGAGGAGGTCCCTCTGAGATCATAGTCAAGGGAAGGCTTCGCAGATGAAAAGGACCCATCTGTGCCAAGTGCAGGCATTTTCACCCATGATGGTATTAAACATTCACACAGTGGTTACTGTGCACCCAGAG
Organism: Nasua narica; assembly: GCA_028533885.1. Taxonomy (NCBI): domain Eukaryota; kingdom Metazoa; phylum Chordata; class Mammalia; order Carnivora; family Procyonidae; genus Nasua; species Nasua narica. Next base: position 40,977,749 of record CM052802.1, on the reverse strand, counting down.
CTGTTTATTCCACATGCTCTAAATATAAAACTATATTTAACCCCACTTTTTGGCAAAGAAAGAGAGATACAGGGGTGCCTGGGTGGCTCAGTGGGTTAAGCCTCTGCCTTCGGCTCAGGTCATGATCTCAGGGTCCTGAGATTGAGCCCCGCATCGGGCTCCCTGCACAGCAGGGAGCCTGCTTCCCCCTCTCTCCCTGCCTGCCTCTCTGTCTACTTGTGATCTCTCTCTCTGTCAAATAAATAAATAAAATCTGAAAGAAAGAAAGAAAGGAAGGAAGAAAGAAAGATACAGAGAGGCAAATGATTACCAAAGGTCATAGAGCTGGTAGCAGGGAGCAAAGATTCAAACTCAGGCACTTTGGTCCTAGTGTCTGTGTGCTTAGTCAATGTGCCTACTGCCTATGTCTGAAGAGGCAGCACTTGTTTAAGAGCTCAGTGAAGCTCAGAGACTGAATCAAACAGTGGCTGGCGGGTTATTAGAGATTATATACGCAGGGACTGGATCATGCATTCTAAGTTGTTTTTTTTTTTTTTTTTTGCAAAAGTTTAAATTTTATCCTTGATGGGCAATTTGAAGCCACTTACTAGTTTTAAGAAGAGCTATAAAGTGAAACAATTTACATTTTAAAACACAAGTGAGAATTGGATTGGCTTAAAACTAAAATTGGAAAGCTTCTAGATAGCTGAAATTAGACCTTGTATTTGTTTTCTGTCACTGCTCTGACATATTAGCAAAACCTTGGTGCTTAAATAGCACACATTTATAATTTTGTAGTTCTATAGGTCAGCATCCCAAGTAGATCTCACTGAGCCGAGGTCAAGATGTGGGGTCTTTTCTGAAGGATCTGAGGGGAAATCAGTTTCATCACCTTTCCCATTTTCTTGAGGCTGCCTGGTTTCCTTGGCTCTTGTACCCTTTCCTTCATGGTCAAAGCCAGCAACTTCAGAAAATCTGGCCAAGTACTTCTTATTCAAGTACTCTGGCTTTCTCTTCAGACTTCCCCTTTCACTTTTGATGACTCTAATGATTCTACTGGGCCTAGCTTAATCATGGAAGGTAATGTGTCTCTTCTAATATCAGCTTATAAACCTTAATTTCATCTGCAAACATAATTTCCTTTTGTTCTGGAACGTCACACCTTCACAGGTTCCCAGGATTAGGATGTAGACATCTTTGGAGGGCCATTATCTGCCTACCACACTCTTTAGTGACAATCAAGAATGGTTTGACTTAATGAAGTAGGGCATAATCTTATAATGAACTTTTTGGCAACCATTAAAAACAAAAAAGTTGATGACATAGAAAGATTTATGTGATGAAGTGCTATGTTATGTCAACTCCATCATCCCCCTCTACTGGATTTTTTCCAAATAGTAAGGTCATTAAGAAGGACAGGCAAGGAAATGTTTGCTTTATTTACACCAATTAGGAAAACTACCAGGTGGCAATAGAAGGTAAGTCAGGGTTCAGAATGTCACCAACCTGGCACCTTTGACCTAAATCCTTGCCCATAGGACCTCAGCCTTCCTACTCTTTACAGACTCTTCCCACATTATTCTAATTCCCCTCTCTCTGTAATCTCAAGAATTTCAAGTCAGTTCATTCTTTCCTCCTTTACCATATCAGTTCCCAAAAAGCTTGTGACCAAAATGCACTTTTCTTAATAACCAATGTTTTCTTAATGATCAAGCTCATAATTTTTTTTATTCTACCAATTAAATCCTTTCTATTTTGTACACCAAAACATAAAAGTTAAAATAATAGATTCCCTAGCACATATGACCACCTGCAGAGGCACCTAGAAAGTACTCTGCCAAAATGTTAATCAATCTTTCAATACCTCCCTATTATAATACAATTTTCCTCTGCTTAAGATTATCTATACATCTCTCCTGTTGCATGTGTGCCCAAGTTTTAGCTCCCCATAGAAAGCGGTATTTCCCCACATCTCTCATTTCTGACCAACGTCAAAGTAAAAACAGGGTTTACATCATAGCACTTTGAGCATGACTCCACCAGATAGGCGTGCTTGGGTGTGTGTGGTGAAGTGGTCACGTGCACATAGGTGTGAATGTGCTCAGAAGAGTCCAGCGAGATACACACCACATCGTGATCCATCATTATGTCTAGGTGGGGAATATAAATGACGGTCGACTTTTTAGACCTTCCCTTCATTTTCAAAACAAGTATGTATATAAAAAGAGAAAAAGCGATTTCCATTTGTAGATAAATTTGTATTTTAAGACGATTCGAGGTACTTGGTGCTCTACCCTATTCTGTGCCTGACTCGTATTTCACGGCACTGACAGCCCCACACTCTGCAATCCCTCCGTCACAGGTCACACCGGACTCCGTCCTCAGATGTGTGAGCAGCACAGACCCTGATTAAATAAATAATAAACGAACATTGAGAGCTTATAAAATTACCATCAACAGATCACAGAATTCTAGCGGCACCAAAATTCAATAAAGGGAAGAGTCCGTTTTTGCCTCATTCACTTTCTGAGGCACTCTGTTTGTACCTCATTGATTTTTCTCTCATTGAATCATGTTTGCCTGCTCATTTAGTTTGGAGTTGTAGAGCCAAGGATTGTACATCTGTTTTTTATTTATGTTCCATACCCATTCTCCCCCTTCAGTTTCTTAACCCTTTATTTTAGAATAACCATAACGATGGGGGCCAGCATTACTTAACAGAGCTTTTAATACATAGCCTGCAAAATAATTTTGAAAACAGAACGCGTAGTTGTATGTGCTTTTTGCCCTGCCCTCTCTGTTTTTTCCCACTCTACAGCATTCCCCCAAATTCCTTAATTTCTTAGTTAAAAATTAGGCGCACGGACTTTTGCATTTTAAGGAGTTTATGGAGATATTGGAGTGGCAAACACACTTGGGTGATAAAAACCAGCCAAGTTTTACAGACTATAAAAAGGTGGCATTTACTGTCTCTGACATATAGTTATAAGAATTATAAGAATCTTCTTAGCAAACTGGCCTTCATTTTCTGTAATCCTGAAGATCAGGCTGAGCTCAATAAATCTCAAACCCATCTAATATGTTAGCATTTGTCCTAGTTATTTCTCCTTTAAAAATAGAACTGATTCGCCCTCCTTTTTTAACAGGTTTCATTTCTTTTCAGAGTAGTGCATCTTATATGTGTCAGATTCATTCATTCCACAAAAATAATACCATGTACCTCCCATAGGTCAACAATCTTCTACATGTTGAGAATAAATAAAACAAACCAATAAGCAAGAGTCCCTGCCCCAAGAGAGTTTACATTTGAAAGGGCAGAGACATAGAATACAAATATATTCTTGTAAATATACAGCTTATATCTAGAGAAGTAAAATGGCAAAATTAAAGCAGCATAAAGGCAACAAGAAATGCCAAACTTCGGGATGAGGTGAGTATGGATGTTACTCCTTTGGATGGCCACTGATGGGTTCAAAAGCGGCTGGATGATTTTCCTAGTTGCGTTGATCCCTAAATATAAACACATTTAGAGTTCACCATTTAAAACTCTATAAACAAAAATATATGTCTAAACTCCATGTCCTCAAAATTGCTGCCTATTGCCTCTGCTTCTCTTTTCCCTCAAAACTACATTTTATAACGACAAGTCTACAGGCAATTTGTGTCTCTTTCCTCACTTCCCATTTGGCCTCAGAACCTCTGCAACATGACTACCCCCATCTCATCAAGGAAGCCACCCCACCAATATCATCAGTGACCTCCCAATGAGCCAATTGCCTGAACTTCCCTTAACCTCTCTGGGTCATTTGTCACCAACCATCCCTTCCTCACGGAAATTCTCTCCACAATTCCCACACATGTTCTCTTACTTCTCCTCCCTTCTTACTGACCTTTTTTCTCAGACTCCTTTGTAAACTTTCCTTCCTTCATCCACTTGTCCCTTTACCTGAGTTTTCTAAAAAAGGGAACTGAGGCAAGATTTAAAATATGATAAATTTACAAGATGATGCAAGCCCAGTCAAGGAGAGAGATGATTAAAGAAAAACCTATGAGCAATAAAGATAAAGAGAAGTTTGCTCTATAGATGCATTGACTCAAGAAACTGGACTCTGGGAAGGCTGATAGAAGAAATTTCCCTCAAAGTAGTTCACAGGAGAAAAGAGGGAAGAGGATTTATCTGCTTAGCTCCTCATACCTTCTGTTTCCTCTTAGTCAGAGTCCTAGGAATATTGACTTTCTGGAACTGGCTGGTGACATCAACCAAACTCTTCAATATGCCAAAATGGTCCTTCATCATCTCGTCCATCTTTGATGCTGCGATCAGAATGTCCTTTCTCACAGAGAACTGGAGCATTACTATAAAACCCTTCAATGGCTCTCAATTTGCCAGTATCAGTATTATCTCACGTATGGTTCAGCTCAAGACTTTCCTAGCACACACATTCTGCTCCAGCCAGCTTTTCTAAGGCTAGATACATTGTGTGGACTCAGAGTTCTGACTCTAAGGTTCAGCAAATCTAGAACACCACTTTCTTATGTCTGGCTTTTGAACTAAAAATGATTTTTAGAACTTTAATTGTTGGGGAAGAAAGTATATGCAACAGAGACCTAAGTGGCCTGCAGAGCCTGAAGTCATTAATGTCTGGCATTTTACAGAGAAGTGTGCCAAGCTCTGGTCTCTGTACTTTCTTTCTGTGTTACAGGGACAGTTAACAACCAACCCCAAAGACAGTGTGACAAGCCCTCCAAGGACTGGCATTGCTGGACCCCCTCAGTCTTGTCTCATGCTCTTGTCAACCCTGTGCCTTGAGCTCTTGTCTTGAATTCGCTCTATTCTTTTTCATTCCATGTCTTTGAAAATAGTTTCCACCCTATCTGAATGGAATTCACATTCCCCAGCCCCACTTTGTCTGCCTGAAAAACCGGTATTCACAATTTAAGATCATGTATCACTTTCTCCATGATCTAACTCTAGCCTCCCACACCACACCCAAAGCAGGGTCTCTTTTATTTCTACCTATAACTGTTTCTCCTACTCAAATTTGAATTTTTGAGTCCGACTCATACTAATAATAGCTAACACTTAGCATGTGACAGTTGATTCAGTATGATTTACATAAATTAAGTCATTTTATAATCACAACAATCCATGAGATAAGTACTTCTATTATGCCCTGTTTACAGATGAAAAGAACAAAAAAATAAATAAAAACAAGTACATAAATGTTAAGTAACTTGCCCAACTCATGGGACTTTAGACAAGCCACTCCAGTTCCAGAGTGGACACTCAACCACTATGCTGTTCTCCCACTCAGTAGTGGCTCAAAAGTAAAACAACAAGGACATTCTGAGTGAAGCTGAATTAAAAAACATCTCGGTAGTGGATTCTGAAATGGAATTTCTACTCTCCTAAATGAAGCGACATCAGCCATAGGTGGAGAAGCTTGCAGTAAGACTCACTCTAATAGACTTACCAGACTCACCCTCAGGCAAAGGAGGAGTAAAAAAAATGCAGGCAAATTAGGAGAAACTGAGACTCTGAAGCTGGAAGTTCCTATTTTAAGGCCAAGATAAATATAAAACGATCAAGAGGAGTCTGACAAATATGGGTTTAACTAATAAATAAAACTTGAGAATATTGCAATAACTGTATCTCATATTGGACAGGATCCAAGTCCATGGTTGAATGTCCTTTATAATATTCCCAGCATTCCTGTTGAATCCCTTCAATCATGAACACTTCACTGCTTCCCGAGGCATTCTGTTACAATTTCAAATGACTCAAATTATTAGAGAGTTCTTTATATTTTGACAGTATCTGTCCCTCTTTTACTTTTACTCATTTGCCCTGCTTCTGTTCCACAGAGACAAAGATAAGACATCTGATTAACTCTCCCACAAGAGAGAGAGAGATCGTAGTCAGTCCTAAACTCATTCTGGCCTAGACTAATGTCTCTGTTTAAAATGCAAATGTTTCTGCATTATAGACCATGGTTCCATGTGTCTCACCTGTCCAGTCATTTTCCTTTGCACCCACTCTCCTCTGCCAACGTCTCTTCTACTTCTGATATCCCAAACCAGACACAATATTATAGTTTCAAGGTCTTGTCAGTGCTGAGGCTAAAACTATCACTTCTGCACCAAAGAAGATGGTGCTCTGCTGTTATCATAACTCACCATCTTATTTTTCAGGAGATGGCCATACGATACTGTTACTTCATATTAAGCTTTTGAAAACTGGAAACCTGAGGTTTGTTTTGTTTTGTTTATCTTTTTTGTCTGCTTGTTTGTTGGTAGCGCTATGTCTAACTGTGGCTTACCCAATCTCAACATGGTCGATGGTTGGGGATCTTTTTCAAAGAGCACATATAAAAAGTTATAGATGTGTGCCTAGAGAATTTCATTTTCTTCAAGTAGCCCAATATTTCAACCTATTGAAAAGCACTTAAATTTCTGACTCTGTTATATTGGTCATTCCTCCATCTTCATTTCTCCATTTGTGAGTGCACAGTGAATATGCTAATAGGGCATCTGCTCATCAACGCAGATGACCCTGGATGATTTGTTAACCAAGTGTACGCCACTCTCAGAGCCTAAAACTTAAGAGAGCGCATTTTTTATGAAGATTCCCAAAGTAGCTTAGACGTCTCACTTTTCAGACTGGCCCACTCCTAATTAGTGTAAATTATTGAGACTCTTCAGAAATTATATCAATGCAATTTGTCAGCAATCTGCAAAATGATTTGCTATTGCATCTGGCACTGACAGTTGGCGGCAAGTGTACTTTACTTTTAAATGGTCTGGTGACAGTTGATAACTGTCATTCATTCAGATCCAGAGTGCACCTCCTGTCTTAAAGTGAGGCACTTTCAAATATGAGGCAATGGAATCAGCCAAGAGACTCTCGGATATATCCAGAGGATACCGTAACAAATTATTTATCCTGGTTGTTACTCTTGATATCATTGAGTACATATTACTCCAAAGTATCCTTCACTAAAATATGTTAGATATTTTTAAATTTCAGCTTTCTGTTAATAATATGATCCTTATATTTGTTGCTGTCACTTTTTGCTTCCTCCTGAATAGGCTCCTGCTCATTTTAGGGGGAGAGAAACATTTTTCACCCTGTGTAGATAATATTAAACCTACTTTCACAAAGGTAGTAGAGAAAGAGGGACAATTGGAAAGGGGTTGGCAGAGAGAAACATGGTCAGAATTTATGAAAATATTATTGGGAAATTGATAGATCAGCTACTGCTATTTGATTTTAGAACCAATAGATTCTTTTAAAGCAACATTTATGGTATAAGAGAGGATTTCAAGAAGGCACTGAGGACAATATATAAGTAAGTAAGACTTATAACCTGCACTCAAGAGGTTTCCAATCTATTGAAAGAAAGGAGAGGTAAGCACTTATTAAGTTAATGACAAATGAAGGAAAATACAAAACATATAACGATATAAGATGGTTGGCACAAAATTTATAGTCAGGAGATTCATACAGAGTTAATGTTATGAATTGAGGGGCTTGAGGTTAACCAACATTGACAAGATGCAGATGCAAACATTTTTATGAGGAAGAACTATTGGGCAAGGTTTGGAAGGGATAGCTTAACTTCATAAGATGATAAACTATATAAGTGAGGAATAATAGAAACTAATAATTTATATTCTCTAACATTCCTCCTTCCATCAATAAATTTTTTATTCAAATTGAACATTCACTCAGCTGCAGTGACTGCAAAAGACCTAGAAAAAGAAATATTCTGTCCTCTAAACAGATGAAAACCTAGAAGAAAAGGCATGCAAATAGGATTAAAGATGAGATAATAATTACATAAAAATTTGTACATTTTTATGGAACCTGTAATATCAGTGGTAGAGCAAATGGCATGATTAACTCACTTGGGGTTGAATTATATTGTACACACACACACCACACACACACATATATGTACATACATACTTTTATACTTGAAATGTTTACATTTGAATTTTTCCCAAGATTGGATTATGTGATATCTCATTTTAAATTCCTTGAAATTAGTTTCTTGTAACATGATTGTTGCTTCATTATCTTTTTCTTAAGAATGAAGAATTTATCTTCACCTTTTTTTTCTTTTTTTGCATTGAGTTCCTATAAATCCTTTGTTTCACAGAAACTATATTATGGGACCCTTTATGTTCTGTGTTTCAAGAATACTAATTGTTATTCAAGGGTCTCTTTAACATTCTGTATAATGAAGAATAGTATTACTCTTTAATCATTGCTTGATGGATTATAATCAGCATGTCTAGACAAAGTGAGTTCATGTTTTTCTCCCAAGAAAATTAACCAGCAACAATTATGCAGCTTGTCCACTTTTTCTGCAAAGGAAGCTTCAAGAGCTTTAGTAACTCAAGCTCTTAGAAGATGACAAATTGATCGATAAAAATCTTCTGGCTTTAAATGGCTTCAAGGTATCCTCTGCATGTACACAGTTACTACTACCAATGAAGCTGCTACCTTAGATTTCCTTCAGTCTGTAATATTTTTCTACTTATAGAAGAATATTTGGTGTTAAAGGACATGGAGAATAACTTATTTATGCCGAATGAACTGTTCCTTTAATATACTGTTGTTTTTGTCCTAACACTTACCTTCAGTAATTTATTTTAAGACAAGCCAATGAGATCATTGAACAAAGGGATAAATGAATTTTATCTATACTAACAAAATTGGATCATATCTAAAAGGTAAATCAATTATTCCTTCTCCTTTCTTACATTTGATTACTAAGATGTATGTCTTTATGTTAAACAGCACAGGTGGTAATTATTTTTCTCCCTTAAATATCCAAAGTTCTCCACAATTGCATAGCCTAAGAGTAGACATGACCATATTAGCAAAAAAATTACAATCCAACGCAGTAGAAGCCATAACAAAAGTGTCAATCTTTAACAAATTCTCCTGCTTGGAGACTTAAGAGAGATTTCATAGAGAAGATGACATTTCGAAGTGGTCTTTGAAGAATGAGTAATTGTTCACCAGTGAAGAAGGGAGAGAAGGATGTACTTAGAGGTAAACACGCATACAAATAAGAGATGACAACTTGGCATACTCAGAAAAGAACAAGTACCCCAGTGGTCTGTAAGTCCTGATGTCTTAGGCGGGCTGGGCTACTATAACAAACTACCATACACTGAGTGACTTATAAACAACAGAAATTCTTTCTTCATAACTCTGGAGGCTGGAAGTCCAAGTTTGGGATGCCAGCATGGTTGGATTCTGGTTTCAACCTCTTCCAGAGAGCAACTGTCTGCTTTCTTGTTGTATTCTTACATATTGGAGAGCAGAGAGGGAAAACAAGCTCTTCAGTGTCTCTTATCCCATTTACAAGAGCTTCACCTTCATAACCTCATTGAATCCAAATTACCTCCCAAAGGCCCCACCTCTTGATTCCATCACATTGGAGAAGAGGGTTCCAACATATGATTTTGAATTTTGGGGGAACACAAATATTCACCTATATTGCAATATATACCTATACCAAATCATTATGGTGTATACCTTAAATGTATACAACATTATATGTCAATTATATCTCAATAAAACTAGAAGAAACCAAAATTCACGTAACTCTCTTAGAATTTATGCTACAAGCAGAGGGAAAACAATGAAGGTTTTTAGAAAACAGGTGACATGGAGAGGTGTATGCAGGGAAATAAATCGGCTGAAAAGTGGATGGAATATATAACAGCGTGGGTATGCATGTCGATATTTCTTAAAACAGTATTGTGAAATTTTGCATCAGACTTACAATCTTGATCTTCCTGTACAGTCTTTATGCCTTGGTTCACATGAGCCACAAAACATAGGTCTGGAAACAAATTGAAAGATCATTTGGTTCAATGCTCTCACCTTCCAGATAAAGAAACTAAACAACAAAGCACCCTGAACTTGGTGGCTTACAAAAAACACCGTTTATCTAATCCGTGCATCTGTGGTGAGCAGGGCTGGGCTCACTCATGGTTCTGGGGTCAGTTGCTAGAGTGATGGGAGCGGGCTAATCCACAATCATCCACCTGGCACGACGACTCATCTCAGATCCTCATGGCCTCCCCAGCAGGTCAGCCTGGGTTCATGGCTGGGCTCCAAGAGAACGAGAGGATGTGTGCAAGGCCTCGTAAGGCCCAGACCTAAAACCAGCTCAATGTGGCTTCTCCCATTCTGTTGGTCCAAACAAGTGACAAAACCTGCTCAGATTTCAGGAGTGGAGAAAAAAGCCCCACGTCCCATCTCTGGATAGAAGGATATGCAAAGAACCATGGCTTTTTTTACTCTTTTCAACTCTACCTGTCAAACAGAAATTTTATGACTTGCAGTGCTATTTTTACTCTGAAGCAACTTCTGCATCAGTCTAGCCGTTAAGAATACCAGAAATTAACTTTTTCAGTTTAAATTGAGTTATATCCCTCCGTTGTTTCTATCCCTCACCTTGTAACCCATATCCATTTTTATCTCATAATTTTTAAACATGCTACACTTAAATGAGTAAGAATTAGTTTTCATGACTCATTACACACTGCTATTTGTCCTTTGACACTTTTCATGAAAGGTTTTCAGAAGAAGTACAATGTTGCTAACCATTTTCTATGTTTCACCCAAGCCTGGTCAATTAACCTGTGTCCACCGGAAATCTCATCTCAACCCAGGAGAACAATCTTTGGATCTTTCTGCAGCCACCCAAACACAGCCCTCCTGTTTCCAAGGGTGCTCATTTGCAACTACGAGGAAGGGCATAAAAATATGAATGCAAATGTATTCTTCTCTTTTTTAAAAACAGATTTGGATCACTTTAGTATATTTTTGGAAAACTTTGTTCACTTCATCTTTTTGGCATTTCATTATACTTTACGATCACAAAGTCAACTCTCCTGCAACAAAGCGAAACATGGCCCTTTGAAATAAATGTTGTCATTAACAAGCCATGCCAGGCTGGGTGACAGATTTGCAGCTGTAATGAATAACGTTTCCCGCAAAGTTCTTCTGTCTGACAGAAGAGCTGTGACATTACTGCAGGCAACAGTGTTGAAAACTAAAAGATTGATTGATGCAAGTGGATAATTGAAACCTCAGTACTGTCACATGTGTGTCAGCCTAACAACCCAACTCCTACTCTAAGATAATATTTATCATGATACAGCCTCTCTGTGAATAAAAAAAAAAACCACATGTTGAAAAACGTAGACTCTATCCCATTAAATATGATTTAGAGAATGCCATTGTAGATGAGTCCATCAGCAGCAATAAATTACACAGTGCTCAAACTTACTCAAAAACTCACATTATAGTTGGAAATTAGTTCCTGCAATAAAATCCAGGCAAAGGAGGCAGCTTATTCTCTTGTAATAGAAAAGTACAGGATACATTTTTCTAGTTCATCTGTGACCAACCTTGCAGTGATCCAGCATTTAGGAAGCTAAATTTGAAAAAAATAAACAGGACAGAACCTCGCTAAAACTTTCTTTTCAAACCATGTTTCTTCGTGTCTGTTCCTTTGGGCCGGATTTCCTTCTAAATACTTATAGTTCTATATATATATATGGAAAACATATGTGCTTATAGAGAGAAATTATGTGGACAAATGTAGAACATACATTTTTGTAACCACTTCATATTCAACAGTTTAGAGGAAGAAATGGACTTACTATAGAGAGCAGAGATTGTAACCTGAGAATTACCTATTCACATGGAAAAGGCAGGAACCCGGAGACCCCAGCTTTTCCAGCAAATTCGGAATCTCTGGAAATTGGTGCCACTCTTTGGGGTTTGTTTCCACTACATATATACATATATGGATTACACTAGTCATTAGGGGACCAACCTGGGCCAGTTTACCCGGGATATTGCCTGGATTTAAAACTGAAAGTCTGGAGTGCCTTGTGGTTCAGATCATGATCCCAGGGTCCTGGGGTCAAGCTCCAAATTGAATCGGACTCCCTGCTCAGTGGGGAACCTACTGCTTCTTTCTCCCTCTCCTGCTCCCCCTGCTTGGGCTTGCTCCCTTTCTCCCTCTCTCTCTCTCTCTCTCTCTGTCAAATAAATAATTAAAATGTTTTAAAAAGTAAAAAATAAATAAGTGAATAAAACTGAAAGTCCCACATCCGGGGAAAAACCTCAGTCCCAGGCAGAGATGGCAACCATGTACTAGAACGGTACATGTAACTGGAAATCAGGAACACCTTTTGTTATCCTAGATTCTTTTAAAATGGTGAAAGTGTGGGTCTTTTCTTCAGAAAAAATGTATATACATATTCACAAAAGGTTCCATTAAATTTCGGAAGATCATTAACCCATTTTGAATTCCCGGTTAGTAACCAATCTGCTGGGTCATTATTCCAGCTCTTTCCAGCTGACGCCATATCTATCATCAGTGAGAGGATCTTCTGTGCTTTTTGTCAATTTAGCGTTTGCAAGGCACTGAACAAATAAGAAAGGGCGGAATGAGCTCTATCACCCCAGGGCTTTATAATTCCAAGAACACACAGAACAAGGAAAGTGACATTTTTTTCCAGTGAGTATGGGGCGGGGGGAATGGACAAAATAGAATAAAAAAGGCTTTCAGAATATTTTTAATCAAATTTTCCTTGTAGGTTCCGTGGTGCTGTTAATGTCAGACATCTTCCAACCTTTTCACTAGATTTCTCATTTCCTGTTCCACTGTCTGTCGAAGCCTGTACGCCTTAAAACCTCTTCTTTTTTTTCCTTTGTTCAAGGATGGCCTTTTTTCAGCTTTTGTTTTACTTTCAATTTTTTCTAAAATGATGTTCTATGTCTATATGTGCTTTCCTTTTTTTCCTAAACACTTTATTGTGGTTTGGTAGCACTGCCTGGGTCACATTTTCATCTTCTCGTTTACGTCTATTTCCTTTTGACCTGACACAGAAGGTTATAGTGTATTCAGAATTCTGGAAGGGTCTCACCTTGGCACTGATATTTGAAAGTTCACAGTAAGCACCTAGTTCTGTAATGTTTTACCAGAAGCCAGGTATTCAAGCTTTATTTAAATTCTTTCTTACCTATCCCAACATGGATTTTGTTGCCACTACCTTGGTCAGTCATGGCCTCTGATTCAATGTGTGCTCACTTATCTCCATGCCTCTGCCTCTGATATTCTCATATGTCCATTCTTTAAATACCACACGGCCTTTAGTTTAAAATCCTCCATGGTTTATTCACTCAATAAATATTTACCAAACACCTGCTACGGGCCCGGTACTGCTTAGTGTAAATCAGAAAAAAAGAAGCAGAAAAATAAAAGAAATTCTCATCTTTATGGAGTTTTTTATTCTAGCATGACAAATACTTAATGAACAGTGAACGTGATAAACAGGTAAATTATATAACACTTTTAGACTACGTAAGTCCTTTGTAAAAAGGAAAAGAGCAGAATAAGAGAGATTGGTAATGTCGGGAAGGCAGGATGGCAGTTTTAACTTTAAGTTGAAGAAATAATTAAGTGAATAAGTGGCAGAGGCCTCCATAAAGTGTCAACCTTTGAGCAAGACCAGAAGGACATGAGGTTGTGGACGTATCTATTTATAGATTTGTGGGTTCTGGAGCCTTCCACGGCTCAGAACTTGAGAATGCTTGCAGTGGCTGTTTTTGGAGGGGAGGGATGTGTAGCTGAAGAGCTTTCCTAGGCTAGTTTTCAAGATCTCATCCAGCAGCAACAGCCAGTATCTTGCTATTAGACTGCAACAGTCAACCCTCATTTACTCTTGCTAGATGGTGTCACACCCCCAGTGACCCTGGGCTTTCAAACATGAGGCTAGCTTTGCCCAACTCCCTCCTGAATCATTGGACTCAGATACAATACCACACATACAGAAGAACTTCAAGGATGGACTCTCTTTCCCTGTCCTTCCCATTGCTCAGCTCTGTGCCCCCAACACCTCCTTAGTTCCCTTTGATTGTCTGTATACAGAAACTAATCACACTTTTTAAAATTAAATTCTTATTTGTCTGGCTCATGAGGATGAGGATGTGCTTTTATCGTTGCACCCCTAACCATGATGCTTGATAAATATTTATTGAGTCAATGAATTGTGGAGTCCACCTAATAGTCTTTTATGTTTACAGATCTGAAAAACAAAATCTAAAAAAGTAAAGGGATCTACCCCAAGTCAAGCAGAGAGTTAATATTATAGCCAGAAAATACTGGCAGTTAAAACAAGGTGAAATCGCCACCTCAGAGAAAGAAGTATCTATAGCAAATCATTTAAATGAGTGCCGAACGAATTGTTCTGCCACCCAAAATTATGTGCCTATGTAGGAAAAGATGCTCCTAAAATAAACCACGTACTTGTGGATATCAGTCCCATTAACTTCTCTGATGAAAAGCACCTACCCAAGTGCTAGGGCATGTGAAGTCTTCAAAAAGCCTTTCCTCTCCAACTTATCTCATGTATCCTTAATTTATTTCTTTTATATCAGTCATTTGCAAGCCATCTACCCAACCCTTTCCTAGGACCCCTGAGAAACTATCTAGTCGATATAATAAGAACTCTCACCCCAGACACTAGCATATTTTGAAACAGTATCTAAATTTTCAGTTGCAATGCAAAGTATATATATACATATATACATTATATGCATAGCATAACCAGACATTGACCTGCCAGCACCAAGCAAACCTCTCCCACTGTAGTCCAAGCCAAGAATGTTGTCAAGCCTAAGTATGTGTCTGAAATGCGCTTATTTGTTTCCATTAGCTTTTGTTTTCCTAGAGGTCTTGCTTTGCCTTCTTGCCTCTCTATTTCTGGGACAGTCTTATTTTGTATCAAACAAATCTATAACTTCCATTTTTGCAGGATGCTGCCATGGGGTTCATGATTCTGGGAGACATTCCTTGACTATTTATTCCCCACATGGACCAAACTGAGTATGCCGTGCCCCTGCTTGGTTTCAGTTTCTGATTACTGTCCTGCAGCCCAGCCCAGCCCGCTAAGTCAAAGGGCATTCACTCCTATCTGGGTTTAATTCAGTCTCCTTCCATTATTGCATACCACCTGTCCACAGGGAATCACGTCTCCTTCTCTGCTCTAGCCTACTTTATAAACTTGACCAATTTAGCCTTATGGAGAGTTGTCATTCTTTTTTTCTTCAATCTCAGTATCCCTTCCCAACTTGTCATACAAATTTCTTACGTAGGCAAATAAAACTAAATCTGATTAATTTAAGGGGGGGGGGGGAGAAGGAATTTATTGGATGGTAGATAATGATTTGTAAAACTGAAAGGATGACCGAGCAATAGCCTTAACTTTTAAGTTTAAGTTGGATAGGAACCAGGAAGCTTCTGTATCTGGCATCTGGATCTACTAAGTTATATCTTTGAGATACCACTATGAGGATTAATCACTATGGTAGGCAGAATAATGTCCCCTCCCCCAAAGATATCTACACTCTAACCCCTGGAACCTGTAAATATGTTGTTTTACATGACAGGAGGAGCTTTGCAGATGTGATTAAGGATATGAACCTTCAGATAGAGAGATTTTCCAGGATATCCTAGCAGGCTCAGTGTAATCACAAGTCCTTAAACAAGAGAACTTCTTCTGGCTCAGTTAAAAAGAGAGAGAGTTTGTAATAATGGAAGAAAGGACAGAGGGATGTGATGTTAACTGGCTTTGAATATGGAGAAAGGGCGTCATGAGCCACAAAATGAAGGTAGCCTTCAGGAGCCAGAAAGGGCAAGGAAACACCTTCTCCCTGGAGTTTCCAGAAAAGAGCATATCCTTGCCAACACCTGGGTTTTAGCGCAGTGAGCTTGTGTTGGCCTCTCACAGAACTGTAGGATAATATATTCATGTTGTTTTAAGCCTCTAAATTTGTGGTAACATATTGTAGCAGCAATAGAAAACTAACGATTATAATCAGCTTCAGGAAAACTTCCACAAAAGACAAATCACAACAACTTTCACCTCCAACCCCTAAAAAAAAAGGGCCGAGCACATTGAGAATTTTGGAGGCAATGCAAATCACATCTGGGTGGTCTTCTCTGGCCCATTTCTGGCACGGATGGGAACACTGCCTGCTCTCCGATGTCTAGACCTTTTTGATACAGCAGATATTACGGTGCTCAAAATGTCTATGTGGATTGGAATTATTTACTGGATTTATATTAAGCTCCGAGAAAAGAAACACAGTATAGACCTCCAAAATTTTAGAATGAAACAGTATTCCCTTTGAAAGTACTTCTTTCCCCTGGGAAATGGTTCCTGACTTCTCCCAGAGTCTGAAAGATACTGAATACCGGCCTAGGGTCACTGCGCAATGGTAATCAGGGTTGTTCATGAGCTAAGTGCTACTTGTCCTACTTCACCACTAGGTTGGGCAGTCCGAGTACACATGGGGCGGGACCACACAGGCTCTGAAGGCCCAATGAAGTGCCAGAGCAGATGGTATCTAGACATACCGTCATCTCATCTTCAATGCCACCTGTGGCCTGCTGGCTAGGACTCCCCAGGACTAGGCAAGGAATGAAAACCGATATCTTAATTCAGAGGTGGTTCTGAAGAAAATGCTGGCACCAAGCAGAAGTTTATTGCTATGGGGTAAATTCCTCACTCTAACGCCTTCTCAAGATTAGCAGATGAAGCAGCATGACTAGAAGAGTGGTGACAAGATTCAAAAAAGGAACGTGTAGCTCTGGGCTACAGGGTATTTCTGTTGCTTTTCCCTTTGAGCATTACCTCTCATGTTGCCAACCTCACATTGCTTTCGCCTTTGAGAAGAGAGTCCCCTCCTGTTATAAAATGTGTCCAGACGTCTCAGTAAAGTACTCTGCCCTCTCTAGGACAAGCAGCCCCTTACGGCCAGCTGGGACAATCAGACGTGGAAGAGCTCAAATACCTGTAGCTTAAACAGAATGTCACGCAGCTGGAGAACGGATGAATTTGATTCATTTTAATGGCAAAACCCTGAAAAAATTGTTCATCAACTTGTCCTCCTAATATTCCTGGAGCTGCCTGATTCTTGATTTTCCTCTGGCCTGGATTTTTTTTTTTTTTTCTTTTCCTTCAGTAATGTAAGCTATTGCTTATCTTACTAGCTAATTCCTTTAAAAAAAAAATAAAAGTTATTTGTTATTGTTGTTGTTGCTTGCTGCTAATGAACTCTCACTTCCTCACTTATCTAAGCTGTGCATAAAAGAGAGTGTATTTTATACAAAGACTCTAGATCCATTCGAAATGAAGAGTGCCCAGCCTCGGGGGTACTGTGGCAATTCACGTACTGGGAACTACCTACCTACATGGGAAGCATCTTCTCAGGCATTTTGTCAGCTTCATATTGGGCAGAATCATTTGTGCCCTTCAGAAAGAGTTGTCCTTTTTTTTTTTTTTTAAGAGAGAGAGAGAGAACATGAGAGGGAAGAGGTCAGAGAGAGCAGACTCCCTGCTGAGCAGGGAGCCCGATGTGGGACTAGATCCCGGGACTCTAGGATCATGACCTGAGCCAAAGGCAGTTGCTTAACCAACTGAGCCACCCAGATGCCCAAGAGTTGTCCATTTTTAGGGGGTATTCATACCTCTTTAGAAACCCTTCAAAAATAGTTATTGGGTCTCCACCTCCATTTGCTGTCAGACCCCTACTCCCTCCTTTAGGTTACTATCCACTGCTAACCTGCTCCGTTGAATGAGTAGCAGTTCATCCAGTCATGAGTGTTACTGTCAGGAGGCAGCGATGGATGCCTACCATCACCACAGACACCTCTGCCCTCACCCACCACCTCGCCACAAGTTACCTAATTCATAAATGGTTGTTGGAATCCATTACCTTAACAGCTTCAGTTCTGAGGAACCATCCCACTATTAAGAATCTTCACTAAATAGAAGTCACTTCCATGGTCCACTAGCTTAAATATTTACCATGAATGTCTAAAATTTTCAGTAAGATCCCACCTCCCTCTGGACTGCTTCTCCCTGCATGTCACTGGAGTTAAGGTGCCTTTGCTGGTCTAATGTTAGCCTGAGCTACCTGTGCTATGTAGCCAGTGGTACTGAATAACTTGAATGTTTCTCTTCACTTTAACCTTATAACTGTGAACGCTATCCATTTGGCCTCCCCTGTTGGCCAATAAGTGTCTATGGATCCAACTTAAGTATCAATAAACAAGGAGGGAAGTTGGTAACATTATTCTAGTAGCACTATATTCAGGACAGAGGAAGCCCATGTATTTGTGCATTCCTGATAGCATCTTGACTTCTTCCGTTTAGAAAATACTACAATTAGACTTTTAGAAGACTTAAGCACCAAAAAGATTTTGGGAATACCAATTTGTAAGTCAAAATAAAAATGATAGGTATATATGGTGAGTGCTGTGAATTGTGTAAGACTGATGATTCACATGCACTACTGGTTATTTACCCTAAAGATACAAATGTAGTGATCCAAAGGGGCACGTGTACCTGAATGTTTATAGCAGCAATGTCCACAATAGCCAAACTATGAAAAGAACCTAGATGTCCATCAATAGATGAATGGATAAAGAAGATGTGGTGTATATATATACAATGGAATACTATACAGCCATCAAGAGAAAAATCTTGCCATTTGCAACAACATAGATAGAACTAGAGGGTGTTATGCTAAGCGAAATAAGTCAATGAGAGAAAGACAATTATCATATGATCTTTCTGATATGAAGAATTTGATAGGCAGGGTTGGGGGTTGTGGGGGGTTGGGGAAATGAAACAAGATGGGATCAGGAGGGAGACAAACCACAAGAGACTCCTAAACTCACAAAACAAACTGAGGGTGGCTGGAGGGTGGGGGGTAGGGATAGGGTGGCTGGGTTATGGACATTGGGAAGGTTATGTGCTATGTTAAGTGCTGTGAAATGTGTAAGCCTGATGATTCACAGACATGTACCCCTGGGGCAAATAATACACTATATATTAATAAAAAATAAAAATAAATAAATAAGGATATGACAGCAAACTTATGCAGAGAAAAAAAAAAAGACTGATGATTCACAGATCTTGTACCCCTGAAACAAATAATACATTATATGTCAATATAATTAAATAAATAAATGCAAGTATGTACAAAATAAAGTTCAATTTATTTTTCCGTTAGTATTATTTTAACCCTTTCTTTTTTCCTAGATTGTTTTGTTGTTTTCACTTTGCTGGTGGCAGAAGCATGTACTTAGTTCATCTATTAGATAATCATTTAACTCCTTAAAATTTAGGGGCACCTGGGCGGCTTAGTCATTAAGTGTCTGCCTTCAGCTCAGGTCATGATCCCAGAGTCCTGGGGTTAAGCCTTGCATCAGGATCCCTGATCAACAAGAAGCCTGCTTCTTCCTCTCTCCCTGCTCCTCCCCCTGCTTGCACGCTCTCTCTTTCTCTCTTTGTGGAATAATTTTTTTTTTTAACTCTCAAAATTTAACAAGTCTGCCAAATCTCTCAAACATGATGATTTTGCCAAATAAAATGATTTCCTACAGCAACTTACTGTCCAATTTTCTCTTTTGTTTAGAACAGATCTGATCAGGAAATTTATAAATCTGAATCTGAGCAAATTGTATGTAACTGAGAAGTTTTCCCAGAATGCTCACGGTGACGCTTTCTATCTAGATGGGAAATTCTCTGATGTACCATGTAAAGGGACCTACTGCCAGCAATGCTTATATTCTGAATGTCTACTTTTAGAGAAAGAAATGGAATGTGGGTGAGTCGTTTTTAAGATTGATTTGGGGGAGGAGGGGGCAAGATGGCGGAGAAGTAAGAGATCCTGCAGCAACCGGTCCCCAAAAGTGAGCTGGAAATCTACCAGAACACGCTGAACACCCATGAAATCACCCTGAGGAGAAAGATTTCTAACCCCGGGATCTCTCCGAGAGCAGAAGACAGCAGTGGAGAGGTAAAAGCAAAGTGGGATCACTCGAGCTGATAT
>CM052802.1:40908537-40957322 GCA_028533885.1 Nasua narica | reverse complement strand
AAAAAAAAAAAAGATTGATTTGGGGAACAATAAATGTGGCTGAATGTGTTAGGTACAGGTAATATATTTGGCTTGGATTTCTTTTATTTACCTTCTTGGGTTAGAAGAAGAATATATCTCTCATTTTCTCTGGCCTCCATCCCTTCTTCAAAAGCCCCAAGTCTAATGTAGCACCTACGAAATTTTTTCTAAGACCAGAAAACCTACATCCACAGCAACACCACACACAGGTCACTCTTAACTTGTGATACTTCCAGCCATTTACAGAGAGTCTCCTGAGGTTGGAAGACACTTGGATCCCTACCATTATTGGGGGTCCCTTTTGCCCTCCACAAATGGCCACAGCTACAGATCATCCCACAGTGCTCTGTATTCCCTCTCTTCATTCTCTCCCCCCTCCTCTGGAGACAGCAACAATGAGAGTGAGGAAATAGGAGTCACGAACGCTATGATGACAATTCAGGGATAGCCCAAAGCTCCCTGCCACATGCTTTCTCTTTTTCCAGAGGTAGCACTTTTGCTAACCCATGGCATGTACCTCTCTACTAGACTTGGTGGGAGTGCACATGGAGAGGCCTCTGAGTCAGAGCATGTACATCTCTGATACTTAGCCCATCTTTGGTCAATACATAAAATATAACCCACTAAGGAAGCCCACTCACTCTACCCATAATATCCAATTTAGCCAAGGACATTTGTGAGGGGGTTTTTAGACTTCATCTAGAACAAAGTCTTTTAAGTTATACATGATATACCACATTAGTGATAAACATTAATTTATAAGTAAGACACCAAGCTGCATATCAGTTAGTGGCTAGACTTCTTCCCTAAGATTCTTATATAGCTCCACATAACGTTATCCATGTGGATGTCAATATGTGTAAAACACAAGGTCCTGGGTTTTCCAGAATGGTAGATTTCCCCAGGCCTGTAGGCCAGAGCCACATCTCTCCACCCCAGCCATAAGCTGATCCTGGCCCTGAGTGCCAGGACACAATCTTTGAGTCAAAAGTGTGAGAGGCTTGGGTTGATAAGACTGATATTTGACACACCACTCAGTAACATGAATCTTCCAAGATGTTTGCAGTTATCTAAGGTTTTTGAAGACAGAACCAGTGGTGTGTAGGGAGGGTATAATGGGTTAAATAATGTCCCACCTCCTCCCCCCCCCCCAAGAAATATATCCCCTTCCTAATCTATGGAACTTTTGAATAGTACCCTTTATAGCTAAACAGCAGATATTACTTCCCAAGAAGTTATACTTAATCATTCCTTTTGAAAGGAAGAGTCTGTCCTGGGTTCTACAGGCGGGCCCCAAATGTCATCACATGAGTCCTATGACAGAAAGGTGGGGTGAGTTTTGACACAGACAGAGAAGAGCAGGAGGCAAGGTGACCATAGAGACAGAGATTGCGTGATGCAGCTGGAAGCCCAGGGAGGCTTAGTCAGCCACCGGAAGCTAGCAGAGAAAAGGGACCAATTCCCTCCTAGAGCCTCAGTGGGAACTCAGTCCTGCTGATACCTGGACCTCAGACTTCTGGCCTCTGCAATGGCGAAAGAGTACACTTCAGCGGTTTTACACCACCAAGTTCTGGACGATTTGTTACAGCAGCCCCAGGAATCAAATACAGGGGATGAAAGAGTCTTTTCTGGACTTGTGTTCATACTTTGTTCCATATCCTCCAAGAGCATTAGAAAAGACATTTGACCAGTGACAGTTTCAACATTATCCCTTAAGGTAATTAAAATCTCTCATGCTTTGAAAAGGCTTGCCAACACATAATTGCCATCACTTGCAAATAGCTGATGCTCCCTGATGGGGGCTGGTAGGGATGTCAGGAATATGGGGGAGCACCTCCTGAACTGGAAAATTTCTCTTAATGGAGTTTTGTTTATCCTTTTATTTCTATGCTAATGGAAATACCTTAAATAAAACACCAAACATCACTGTCTTTCTAGCCAGCAAGCAAACATATCCTCAACTTGGAATATCATGTACTGTTAGGAATTAATTTTTTTTCAGTCTTTAGAAATACGTAACCAACCCAATTATGCCACATTTCTTCCAACCACCACAATCAGCAGCTCCTGAGCTATAATGCATTAACCAAAGGCCACTCATTCTGATGCATTAAGTCATTGATTTCTTAAAGATTCCTTCCCATCAGGTCACAGGGCTCCATCTCTATAAAGCGTTACTCCCCTTTCAACCAGCCCACATGCTATTCAAGAAGGAAAAATATCAACTCCACCACCCCATGACTCCTTCTTTATCTAGATCTCATTCATTCCTCAAGTGTCAAAGAATCTCCAAAGTCAAAACTGTTGACATTTCATATGCTGGTCCTCCCTGACTCTATCACAAGCTGTATGCTGGAATACATTAGGAAATTCTTCCTGATCTCCTAGCTTCTATTCAACTGTATACATTAGAACACAAGACAATACATGTAGTTTAGTCAGATACCACTCAACTATAATTGCCAATATAAACAATATAACAAGTGACATACATTGGAATTTTTCCTCATCAGTACACATC
Source organism: Nasua narica (assembly GCA_028533885.1). Classification (NCBI taxonomy): domain Eukaryota; kingdom Metazoa; phylum Chordata; class Mammalia; order Carnivora; family Procyonidae; genus Nasua; species Nasua narica. The sequence continues at coordinate 40,954,780 of CM052802.1, read as the reverse complement.
TCCTCAAATGTGAAGGACCTACACAAAGACCTATACTGGTTCCCCCCATTTGTCTAAACTGCAGAGGTCAAGTTGAAGTGGATTAGTAGGATGTCAAGATATGGGATGTTCATTGCTTTGATTTTTCTAAAAGCCAAGAACTCTCTTGAAGAGCTTGTCCAGAGTCTGGTATAATGTGACTAGAATATTATGAAAACCTTGATAAGGAAGTCTTCTAGGAGACAAAGAGCTTTAACATCCAGTGAAAGGACATATATAGGTATTAGAGGTCTATATATCCATCTTTATAGAAAATAAAAATCAAGCTAAGAAAGAAAACAGAAAAAATACTAAAATGGCATAATTAAGGAAGGCTATAAATCCAACTTTTATGTTATCAAGTGCCACTAATTTAGAATGGTGATTTTCAAACTTCAATGTTCACACAAATTGTTAGGGGACCTTGTTAAAATGCAGGTTTTGATTCAGTATACCTGAGGTTGTGCCTAAGAGTCTGCATTTACAACAAGCTCTCAGAGGATAGTGATCTAAGGACCCCGCCATGAGAAGCAAAGCTTTATAGCATATGTGAAGGTTTGAAATAGTGTACTACCTTTTTGCAGTTAATTATGACAGCACATATGCTGCTCTTGGGTCTTGATTAGTTCAGTGCACTCAACTACATGCTTCTCTACAAGCTTAGAAGAACAATATTGAAAGCTGATGCCCTGGGCCATCTGCCAGGGAAGATTCCCAATTATGTTGTATATTCTTTCCATTAGAAGTTGTTATGTTACAAGATATCCCTGATCAAGCTCTCTGGTTGATCAAATCACAGTGACTTGGGCCTGAAGGTGGATGGCCAAGAAGGTAAGAAAGTGCCTGAGGAATTCACACTGGTCACAAGCCATCAGCATGAGTTAATAGCATATAAAAGAAAGGGAATCTTTTTCTCTTCTAGATAGCAGTCATTACAGGATCTTGGTCATTGAACTTGTTCTTTGCTGAACTGTCCCCGCCAAAGTACTGGCTAAAAGCTTTACCTTGCAAGGACATGTGGAGAGGGAACTAGAGTTAATTTTGACTCAGAAAATAGAAAATACTTGTAAGAGATTATAAAATGCTATTCTATTAAGCATAATTTCTTCAAATTTTTTATATTTCTGTAGAAAGAGCCCAAGAAGTTTTAATGAAGAACCATACTGAACAGAAATTTCTTAGTTGTGTTTCAAAACTCAAAAGAGTTTCTGATTTTAAGTCAAACCATTACTGCAGGGGCACTTGGGTGGCTCAGTTGGTTAAGTGTCTGCCTTCGGCTCAGGTCATGATCTTGGGGTCCTGGAATCGAGCTCCGCATTGGGCTCCCTGCTCAGTTAGGAGTCTGTTTCTCCCTCTCCCTCAGCCCCTTCCCCTGCGCTCACTCACTCTCTCTCTCGTTTTCCCTCTCAAATAAATAAAGATATTTTTAAAAACTTTTTAACAAAAAAATTAAAATTGAAAAAAATAATTACTTGTAATAGTCACAGTTTTATGCCACTGATAGTGGTCTGGTGATCTCTCAGGTGAATTTGCTCTGTCAGTGATGCCTAATCTGAGTATTAGCAAAGGAAGACACGGAAGGAAAGAGAGAGCCTGGACTTAACACCAGTCCTTCCCACTGGGTCAGAACGGGGGTAGAAGTGTGGGACAGTGGATGATAGAAGCCCCTAAAGGCTTGTTTTCAGTGTAAACAGTGTGTCAACTCTCTACGTTTCCCATATAAGAAGTAAATTATTTTTTCTTACGTTATCCTTGAATCACTTTATACTATAAATTATGACATTTTAATATCCTGCAACTTTGAAGTGAGACATCTAAGAGGATAAAACTAAGGCTCAAATGTTAAGTAATTTGGTGAAAAGAGAGGCCGGTGATAGACAAAGCCAGATAAGGAAGCCAGATTTCTCAAGTCCAGGTTCTCTTCACCTTCGCCTTCCTCTCTCCACCCAGACTTGACTAAGACAACCCCAACATATTGTGGATATTAATGTGCCCATGCTACTGTTCACACATTCCTCCCACCAAATTCCTCTTTGGGAGTCCCTGTGGCCGGAGGCCAAAGTTGACCGCTGCATTGGCACAACTGAGATCTGAGTCCTGCGAGTTCCCAAGCACGTATGAACAAGTAAGATGTTACTGTGAAAGCACAAGAAAATATTCTTAGCAACTGCAAAAGCTTTAGAAGCATTTTCTGTCCAATTAGTGTCGTTCAATATATTTGAAGACCATAGCTCCCCAAAACTCTTAAGAGCCGTGAAATAAAAGAAACACTGACTGGTCTGCAGCTAGCATAACCAGGAGAGGAGTTGGATGTTTTTCACCCACTGATAGGACACAGTCACAGTCTCATAGAATGATGTTTCCTTACTAGGTAAGGGATTGTGTCCTTCCCCAGTATTGGGCAAGGAGTGACTGTTACATGCATTGGAGTTCTGCATTTTGTGTAAGTTGTCATGTGAGTGTACAATGGGGAAAAGAGAGAGATAAAGTTAAATGTAAATAATTTTACAGTATTAAAAATTATCTTCTTTGAGTGTCTATTCTTTCCTAGCCTTTTAAATCTATTTCCCAACACGGGATTTTTCTCCTTTTCGGAGTTCTTCTTCTTTGCTTCAGAGTTAATAGCAATGTCCATTTAACATCAAATCTCCAAGAATTCATTATATGGGTCATCGCTGTGTGCTTTGGAGAATTCAACCTTCCTGAACTGTGAGTCAATTTCGATTCCTCAATATCTATGCAAAACAGTTGCTAAATGCTGGTAATACAGAAAATGAAACACACTCAATCATCATTTGGAATTCTTTTATGAAAGAGACCATGAGTAAAATTTTAAATCCACACAATTGTCATAAGTTCATATATCTGCTCTGCATATAATTATCGCAATCTTTTATAGCTAATAGGATAATCATTGGGAACAGATAATTTAATAATGTGCACTCATTAATTGTTCCTAGATGCACTTTCTTGACCTTTGAGTGAAAATAATTTCTTCTAGGGAGAAAGATGGAGAGTCGATAGTTGGGTGTTTGGGACATAGAAATACATGTTTTCAGGGTTGGTCTAGAAGAACCAAGGAAAAGATAAAAGGAAATCAGGGACTAGCTGATCATCAGCAAGACGTGTCAGATGATGGAAAAGATTATGACATATTGAGTTACTGTCACTGTTTATTAAGAGGAGGATGCATAACTTAGCATTTCCTACTAAAATTTCATTATATAAGGAAACCTAGAGTTACTGAGGAAGGGCCATCAGGCTCATCTCTTGGAATTATTTCCTTTTTGGCACAATCCAGACTGATTACCATCACTCATATCTGACTCATCAGGGAAAAGTCTTTTTCTATTATTGTCATTGCATCAACTTTAATTAAATGTATTCAACTATTGTGTAATAGGAGATGTTTTATTAATAACTGTGCAAATTATCGTGGAAAAATGTCCTTTTCAATAATGCCCTCACATCAATTTCACAGGGAAAAAAAAAAAAGACTTGACTCTGAGTCCAGGTTTAGCACAAGGAAAATAGCTGGAGTCCTAAGTGTTCACATCTCATTGTCGAATAATGTCACCACCGTAATTACTGCCACCATCAGTGATCACCAGTAACTGACATTATGAAAAATATGACCTAACAAAGCTCCAATCTACTACAGTGACATTGCCCTCTTGTAATCCATGTCCTTTGAAAGCACAGAGTTCAGCTTTACTAGTGAAAACCTATTTGCTTCTCCGTTCTTTGTTCAAATGCAATTAAGTTAAGAAACGTTGCTATTTTTGTTTTTAATTACAACATTAGTGCACCAGGTAATGAATGTCTAGCATAATTTCAATATTCTAACAAATAAAATTAAAATTTTATTATTTAAATTACTGTAATAAAACAAATCTATTTGGTGTGATCAGTTTTTTCACCTATGGGGTCCTCTGCTCAAAGAAAAATGGGAGGAATATTCAAAGCTTTAATAAAACTACCAATTAGCATTCCAATTGCTGTAATTTTAAAAAGAAAAAGTATTAGTCAAAAATGGTGTTATTCTACATAAACAACTTTGCATATCCTTTCAACATTTTAACAATATTATGAGCCCTATTTATAATATCTTAACCTTATAGTTTTAAACAGAAAACTCCTGGTGGGGGGGCGAAGCACATAACCTTCTTCCTTTCTTTCTTCTATCCCAAAATGGAGTTACAGTTTTAAATCATATTTAGTGGGAATGAACTGTTTATATTATTATAATAATGAGAAATGGGTTTAAAGAATGGAATGTGGAGTTTTAAATTAGTATTTTTCCCTCTAATGATCAAGCCACTGTTGAATACACTAATCCACTCATGCTGTCAGATCCATTATCTACAATTATATTTTATTCAAGTATAAGCCCAGCACTAAGCACAAAGCTACTGAAATGAGAAGATAAATAAAATTTCCAAATCCTAAATAAATAACATATCAAACTGATCCATTGGGCATTCAGTTCTCTACCATTTTAAAATAAGGTGGAGTTATGGAGGAAAAAATTCTTATTTTGAAATCAGTGAGACTTCTCCATATACAGCTCTATAAACTCTGGTATGTTCTTTATCCTGCTGAGGTTATACAATGCATAGAACTGATGGAAATAACACACAAGATATATTGGATTCAAGATGACTAACCAGGCAAGCATTTATCTCTTCTCAACCCCTAATTCCATTAAAATGATGCGACACAGATAATAAATTTCTAGCAACACTGAATGTCTGGGATGGTGTTACCAATTGATCAGAATAGTCTTCTTTCTAGAAAATACAGACAGATGACAACAGGATAAGAAAACCTAAGAGTGCCAAGGGAATAATGAAAGTGTTTTCCAACAGAAAAATAAGGGCACCACCTCAAAGTGAATGCTGAGAACAGAACCTAAAAATGTCCTCATGCATGAATAAAGGAGAAGAACTGTAAAAAAGAATGATCAGTGAGAAGTCCACCAGGAAGTTGGTTGAAGAACAAAGCAGTTGACTCCTGGTTCTATCCTCAGAAAATCTGACATGGGGTACATATCTATAGTATAGGCAATAGAGTGGGGGGGGGAAAGAAAGTGCTCTTAGGTAGCTTATAACCATCACCCAAGACAAGGAGTCAAAACAGTTTCATTTTCAAATGATGCACCAAGACACATAAACATACATGCACATATTCCTCTGTGTGAGCTGATTGTACTACATTCCCGCATTCATACTTGTTCCCCGGAGAAAAGATTCTCACTTGTGCAGAGAAAATACATTCTAGCTAACAATTTTGATCTGTCAAGATCCTCACCTACAAATAGGAATAACCATGAATGAATAGACATTTGAAGAGAAATAACAACATACAACAGGCAAATAAATTCAGAAATTTCATTTCTGAAATGAAATGACCAACAAAATATTAATATAGGAAAGAAAAGAAATATAAAGACCAGAAAAACTAATAGATATTCGAAAGGATAGTGCATTCATTAAAAAATAATAATAATAAACAAACTGCAGTGAAAAAGAAGTAGTAGAGTACTCAAAAATTCTGAATAGAATTACTGAAATAAGAATTAAATAGGGACGCCTGGGTGGCTCAGTTGGTTAAGCAGCTGCCTTCGGCTCAGGTCATGATCCCAGCGTCCTGGGATCGAGTCCCGCATCGGGCTCCTTGCTCGGCAGGGAGCCTGCTCCTCTCTCTGCCTCTGCCTGCCTCTCTGCCTGCTTGTGTTCTCTCTCTGTTAAAATAAATAAATAAAATCTTAAAAAAAAAAAAAAAAGAATTAAATAGACATGTGCTAAATAGATCTTACATAGTTGGAGATTTAATTAGAGATCTGAGAAACCAAAAGAAGGAATTCTCTCAGAAGGCATTGCAAAAAAAAAAAAAAGAAGAAGAAGAAGAAGTCATTCCAAATGGACAAAGGAATGAAAAACATAAATTGAAAGGAAAGAATGCGGAGGGGCACCTGGGTAGCTCTGTCGGTTAAGTGTCTGACTCTTGTTTTCAGCTCAGGTCATAATCTCAGGGTCATGGGATAGAGCCCCACATCAGGCTCCATGCTCAGCATGAGATCTGCTTGAAATTCTTTCCCACCTTCCTTCCTCCCACCCTCTCTCTCTCTTTCCCTCCCTCTCAAATAAGTAAATAAAATCTTTAAAAAAAAAAAGTAATTTTTCTGGGGACATAAGTGCATTATTCCATCAAAAGGTGAGTACCAGGATGTTTATATAAGCATTACCTTTAACAACCCAAACCTGGGGCGCCTGGGTGGCTCAGTTGGTTAAGCGACTGCCTTTGGCTCAGGTCATGATCCCGGAGTCCCGGGATCGAGTCCCATATCGGACTCCCGGCTCTGCGGGAAGTCTGCTTCTCCCTCTGACCTTCTCCCCTCTCATTCTCAGTCTCTCTCTCTCTAATAAATAAATTAAAAAAAAAAAATCTTTAAACAACCCAAACCTGGAAACAACCTAGATGTCCATCAACAGGAGAGAAGAGAAATAAATCCTCATAAATGTGTACAAGGGAATACTACATAGCATTTTTTTTAAAAAAATCAACTAATGATAAGTGCAACAATGTGGATAAATCTCACTAAATGATGATGAGTCATAAAAATACAATAAAGAGTACATATAGGATTCCATTTATTTGTGAATCAGGGACAGACAAAACTAATCGATGATGAAAGGAGTCACTATACTGCATATCTTTGAGAGATGAGAACAGCAACTAAGAACATAAGGGGAACTTCTGAAAAGTGATCTTTGGGTGTTTTCATGGATATGTGCATATATGTAAAATTTGAAGTTATACATTTTACAATATTTGCATTTACCTCAATAAAAATCTATTACAAAATCCAATTTGCCAAGAAAATAGAACAGTCATGAACCTTTTTGTAACAAAGAGCTTTCACTAATCACTGTAAATATTTTTGTGTCTTTTGGTTCACTTACAAGTATAACATGTAGTCAAAATTTTTAAAGACAAATAATGCATGTCATGTGCTTAGTATACGTGCTTTCTACACTCAAGAAATGATAGCTCTTTATCATACTTTAAAATTTAATGACTCGTTCTGGTCAAGAGAATTAGTTAATAGGAATGTTCACACAGTAAATAAATATAATACTCAAGAGACTTTAAAATACTTGTATGGTCATTGTTCTCTCAAAATCTTACTAAACCTCTGCACCGGTTTGCATGTCTTATTTCTGATCTGAAAATGAGTTAACCAGGCTTCCCATGTTCAGTGATCTGACAGCAAATTATACTGTCAAGAGTGTAACTCATATCTGCTGTTTTCAAGTCAATTAATATTTCCACTATCCATGCTGTGAAAATGTACTGAAACATGTAAATGAAATACTATTTCTCTTGTCTTGGATCATGAAGTAGAAAGATCCCATCAAGGTTAAATATGCCAAATAATGAGGATTTGTTTTCTGTATTACCTCTGAGCCATCGATATTTGGCTACCACCTCACTCATGCTGTTCTAGCAATTTACACCTTCAGTGAACATCTGGAAAACACAGAGAGTTCCAGAAATTAGAATGGCTGCTTGTCCTTTAGCAACGTAGACACTTGGGTGAGCACATCTCTTCTAGTAGAAAATGTGGAACCTGAACATGTAGTGAAGAGATATATTTTTCTAGCTTCTGGCTGATAGTCTGTGAATTCTGAGCATTGGAACTTGTAATGGATTTCAAGGTCATGGGTAATATGACATTGTGAGGCATACTTAATAATCAAGATTTTCAGAGAAAACCGAAGATAAAATAGGAAAATGGCAATTGTCAGAAGTCCAGCATGAGTTGATTTCCTTCACTTAACTATGAAATGCTAACATAAAACAAAAAGGTCAGATAAAATTTCTCTAATAACGTGGAATTCTAAGAGGTCATTACGTGAACCTTTGTGAACACAAAAACTAATAAAGATAATAGGAAATTAGTAACCTGACTCACATTACTTAGTATTTCCTTCCTTACCTGTTTCTCAAGTGGATTAAATGATTCATTTTTTCCGTATAAATTAATGTCATATGCTTACAGATACTAAATACTAAATGCATGCAAATGCTTATATTCTTATAGATAGCTTCATCTCCAAATTGATGTTAGCATTAAGATGTCTGTATAATACAACAGTGCATAACATATGTCACAGAAAAGTCTCTGTTGTTAAATTTCCATATTTCTGAGTTTTGAGATGATTATGGCAATTTATTGTCCTTGAAATTTATGTTCATTACACGGGCAAATTCAAATTGCCATTTTCTTTCAGCACAATATGTTACAATTTCAGAGCTATTTAAATAATGTACAAAAGAGTACAGAAAGTAGATGAATGGAAATTGTTAAAAGTAATTCAATAAATAATGAAGCAGGACAATCAAAAAAGAAAGTCATATAAAAAATGACAAATTTAGAGTGTTTCAAAGCAAGTAAAGTAAGTATTCTCATTTTTTTCTTGAAATATTACTTAACATGCACATTCTCTTTATTAGTACTAGGAGGTTAGGTCACAAGTGGAAAGGGGTTAAAGTCTGTCCTCCTAATTAGGCACCCTTCTGCTCTCTGCTCCTGCTTTGCCAATTTCCTGATGATCAGGAGTGAATCTAAACCTGATCATTCTGAGTGAGGTGCAGAAACTGACTCCATTCATTTTTTAATGAACTTTGCATTCAACTCAAAGGGTCACATGAAAATGTTGACATGAGAATGATGCAGAATGATGACATGGAGTTTGGAGAGAGTAGTAAACAGGGACTCTTTTGCCAGATCAGATTCTCGATTGCACTGAATGTCCAACAGGCATAACTTCTACTGAGGTAAGCATTACAGTCCCACTGCCCACCTGTATGGCGAAGTTTCAATCTCCAGATTTCTTCCTACATATGGACTTTTCCTCAAGAGCCAGCTTAGCATCTGGCTTGACTTAATGCCTCTGCAAAGAGAAAAGCTTTATGGAAAAGAGTCTTTTCTGCACTCCACGTGGGATAAGCACATACATCTCCTGGCTGTGCCGGGGGTTTCTGGGGAGAAGAAAGAGGCTATCCATAATAAAGGAAACAGAGAGAGGAAGAACTAAACTCTGTGAGGTTCTGGGAGAAGTGGGGGAGTGGCCAGCGATTTGAGAGGGAAAGAGGATTCCCAGCAAGTGATGCAGCCTCAGAGATTCTCCAGGAAAACTAAAATATTTAAGGAAGTTTTTGGAGTCGCCTCAAGGTAAACTCCCTCCTCCATTTGTCCTTCACTTTGAATTATTCTAGGTTGTTTACTAATGTTTTGACAAAAGAATAGAATTATTTAGGGAGACTCAAAGAAAAGGGCTGGGAGTCGGCTGTCCCATCAATCATACACGTGCCATTGTTTTATATTCCTCCCCTACACCTACAACTCTGGCCCTACCTATTTCCTAAGCTCATGTGGACAAGGTCAGGAATTTAATAATTGTCCCTCTCTTGTGAAAATTGTATCGCTAAAGAGCACTGTGGTCAGCAAAACTTGTTTGGCAAGATAAAGATCTTACACAAAATATGGGGTTAAGAGAAAAACAATAAAATGGCAGTAAACACGACTTCAGAGCAGGAAGCAAACTTTCAAGAATCATCCGTTTCTGAACGAAACTAGATTTATCCATTAAAACCTGCTTTGGTAGGTAAGTATTTTTCTGAATCCTCTCCATCAGTAAAAACCGCAGAGTTTTCTGCTGAGACTAATTCTTTCATAAGTTTTATGCTCTGCAGACTCAGTTGCAGCTCCAGATTTCTACATGAATAGAGTTCAAGGGCAGCTATCTGGTCCAAGGATGCGGACTTGACCTGAAGCAGGATTATTTTACCGTAGTAAACACATTGTGTCAAACGCTTATTTGAAAATCGAAAGCTAGGACTGTCAAAGTCCCCCAAACAACCCTTGACATCGCTATGGTGTAGACTAGGATTCTTTTCATAGTTTCCAGACAGATGGAGCAATTTAACATCACTTACACAGCATTTTCTTTTGTTGTAGTTGTTTTCCAAAAGCCTTATCAAATGCTTGTTCGTGAAGTATAGTAACTGCACTTAATAGTACCTTTTTCTCGATCTGGTCTTCTAGACATATATTGAAATGGTGAAACATATAACAGATTTATTTGTTCTGCACTATTTAAGACACCTAGAAAACCCTGTGTTTGGTTTAAGAAAATTTGAAAGCTATAAACTTAAATATATCTTAGATAATATCAGTTTCCTTTTCTTTTTAAGATTTTATTTATTTATTTAAGAGACAGAGAAAGTGAGAGAGAGCATGAAAGGAGAGAAGGTCAGAGGAAGAAATGGACTCCCCGTGGAGCTGGGAGCACGATGCGGGACTCGATCCTGGAACCCAAGGATCATGACCTGAGCCAAAGGCTGTCGCTCAACCAACTGAGCCACCCAGGCGCCCCTCAGTTTCCATTTCTTAAAGAATCCTATACTACAGCACTGTGGCTACATTAGCCAGAATGGATATATCACCATTAAGAAGAGAAGTAAGAGAAAAGAAACATCAAGATCCCCTCGTCCAAACTTCTATTGTTCTCACCAGTGTGTTCTTCGTGTTCTCTAACAGTTCTTACGTGTTTTGGGTCTGTCTAGCTACATTGTATGCTTTCAGAAGCAGAGATTTTCTTCTATAAGTACTTTACACTAAAATTTCTAGCATAGCTTTATGTGAAAAAAAAATTGTCAAGAGGTATTTAAACCTTGGACAAGACACTGAACTTCACCGACAAGTAAGAAAGGAGTATTCTGGAGAGGACACTGCTTGTCGGGGTACTGACGCATGGGGCAGGTGCCTTCAGTGGAGTCCCCAGCAGAGCGGAGGGTGTGTGGTGTGGTTTGTGAAGGTAGTCTGCATAACCATGGAATTTAGCTTCTTGGTCAGAGAGACATGTGGTAAACTTATAAACAACACTCAAAGAACTAAACTTCTGAGTCCAGCGTCTTTCTTGGCCTCTACCAGTATCTGTGTAATGGTCATTCTTTCTTCTGCCCGCAATGCTCTTCCTCTGGGTCATTTCATGGCCACTTCCTTCTCATCATTCAGGATTCAGTGTAAGTGTAACCTTAGCATAGACCACTTCACCTAAGCAGAACTCCCCTCTTTCCAACTCTGTATTAAAATATATATATAACTTTCTTTAATATGTCAGTGAGTTTTCCATCAGCCCCATGCCTCTACCTGGCAACAGAATTTGAGCTTTTTTTTATTATTATTAACATATAATGTATTATTTGCCCCAGGGGTATATGTCTGTGAATCATCAAGCTTACACATTTCACAGCACTCACCATAGCACATACTCTCCCCAATGTCCATAACCTAGCCACCCTATCCCTCCTCCCTACCCTCCAGCAACCTCCAGTTTGTTTCGTGAGATTAAGAGTCTCTTATGGTTTATCTCCTTCCCAATCCCAACTTGTTTCATTTTTTCCCTCCCTACCCAAAACGAGCCCCCAGCCTTCCTCTCAAATTCCTTATATCAGAGAGCTCATATGATAATTGTCTTTCTCTGACTGACTTATTTCGCTTAGCATAATACCCTCTAGTTCCATCCATGTCGGTGCAAATGGCAAGATTTCATTTTTCTGATGGCTGTATAATATTCCATTGTATATACATACCACATCTTCTTTATCCATTCATCATGATGAACATCTTGGTTCTTTCCATAGTTTGGCTACTGTGGACGTTGCTGCTATAAATATTCAAGTACACATGCTCCTTTAGATCCCTACATTTGTATCTTTTCAGTGGGGAGCTCTGAGTACCTTTTCTTCAATGTATTCCAGCAAGAAAAATGGCACCTGACCCACAATGGCACTGTTATGGATGGAACATTTGTGCCCCACCATCCCCAAATTCATATATTGAAGTCCTACCCCTCAGTGGGATGGTATTGTACGGTAGGACCTTTGGAAAATAATTAGGCTTAGATGCAGTCATGAGGGGGAAGACCTTATAGTTGGATTAGTGCCCTTGTAAAAGAGGAAAAGACACCAGAGTTTCTCTCTCCATGTGAGGTGTCAGCAAGAAGACAGCTATGTACAAGCCAGGAAGAGGGCCTTCACCAGATGCCAAATCTCCTGGCACCTTGATCTTAGACTTCCCAGCCTCCACAACTATGAAAAATAAATGTTTTTGTTTAAACTACCCAGTCTATGGTATTTGGTTATAGCAAGCCAAGATGCCTAATACACACTCAGTATATTTTCTTGAGTAATATTTGAGTAATTGAGTAATATTTTCTTGGCTGTTCTGAGACAATCCTTAAAAAACAAGAAGATTGGGACAGTGGGGTGGCTCAGTCAGTCAGATCTGCCTTCAGCTCAGGTCACGATCCCAGGGTCCTGGGATAGAGCCTCGCATCGGGCTCCCTGCTCATTGAGGAGTCTGCTTCTTCCTCTCCCTCTGCCCTTCCCCTACTCATGCTCTCTCTCTCTTTCTCACACACACACACTTCTTCTCTTTCAAATAAATAAATAAAAATAAATTCTTAAAAAAAAAAAAGAATAAGAAAAGTGTAAGAAGAGTGTAAGCAATGTCAGCCTACAAGCTGAAGATATCTAATACTAGTTTTACCACACTGGTTCTGACACATGGCATTTTAGGAACAAGCTCTGGGCATCCACATAATTTCTGAGATACAGCCTCTCCTCATCCTACATGTTTTGGGCCCAACTGATGCTACTGGCAATAATTATTATTATTTATCACTAAAACATATTGAGTGCTTACTAAGTGCCAACTGCTCTGAGTGTTTTACATATATCCTTTCTTTGATCCTCACAACAATCCTGTGAAGTAGATTCCACTGTAGTTCTCATCTTACAAATGAGAAAACTGAGGCCCAGGAAGGAAAAGCGACTTGCCCAAGGACACACGAAAATGTCATCAGCTTTCTTTCTTTGACTTCCCTTTCCATCAGTGTTGGAGCTGTGCACTGAAGGCCTGTTTTTTCTTGCCTGGAATGTATATGCCCTTCTGACTATGGTGACTTTTCTGTCCTGAGTGGAGAAGACCCTCCCTTAGCACTTTACACCCTTCCCTCAGAACTTCTCCTTCTTTGAGTCTCAGCAGAAATGCCATTTCCTCCAAAAACTGGATTTCCCAGGTGTAGTTTATTTTTTTTAAAGATTCACTTATTTATTCATTTGAGAAAGAGAGAGAGAGAGAGAGAGCATACATAGAAGGAGACTGAGAGGGAGAAGCAGATTCCCCGATAAGCAGGGAGCCCCGATGCAGGGCTCGAACCCAGGTCTCTGGGATCATGACCTGAGCTGAAGGTAGATGCTTATAGAATAAGCCACCCAGGCATCCCCCAGGTGTAGTTTAAATGTCATTCCTGAATGTTCATGCATAGTCCATACTCCCCCATTGGAACACTTTTCATCCTGTGTTAAAATTGTTTATTTATGTGCTTGCTTCTGTTCTGAAACTACAGCTCTTTGGAGGTACAAACCATATTTTCTCATGTATATATAACTGCACAGTTTATCTCTGACATGCCAACCCCTAGCACAATGCCTGGTATGCTCTAAGATGTTCAGCATGGAAATAAAAGAATGAGTAAATGAACACATTCCCCTGGACTGAGTTCTGATAAGAATGGAATGCCCTTCTAGCCCGTGACTCTGCTACTAGCTTGTGTCACTCTGAATATCACTTCTTCCCTGGGATCCCTTTGTTACTGTCCCATCTGTTGGATTCACCCATTACACTCTTCACCTGATCCATATATGAGCTTTTAGAAAAATTATAAGGTCTTAACTGGCAAAATAATGTATTTTGTTCACCACCATGTCTCCAGTACTGAGGACAGTACCTGGCAAATATAAATGACTAGATATGTATTGATCAAAAGAATTAAGGAGTAAAAAGTTAATGAATTAATGAGCCCATAAGCCCCCCCGGAATGAGACTTCAGAGCTCTAACAGATTACTCCCAGCCTTAGATTCCTTTGCTATCTCCACTAGCCATGATACTAAGGACCAAACACATCTTACATTCAAGAGTGCCCTAAAGTGACAACCTGAACTTGTTCTCATTCAGATTCATGTTGAGAACATCTCAGATGTAATACTCTGCTTTTATCTGGCCTTTCAGCAGGAAAACCCTTCTTGCATAACTTGTCAATGTCCAATACCAAGCAAGTTTCAGAGTCTGCAAGTTCATCCGTGGCCATCTCCACTTAACTTTGGAACTCCCCGGCTCCTGACACTCTTCTCTGTCCCTCATTTTTTACTTGGGGTTACTGAATGACCCAGAAAAAATTTAGTTCCATGTTTTAAATTTCATTAAAGTTGACCTTATTAAAAGAATACTTCTTCGTCTTTATTTAAAATTTAAACTTCATGGTATAACTTAAGACTTTCCACATACAATCCACATACAATCTTTGCACATACAATCCACATACATACTTTCTTTTTTCTTTTGACTCCAGCTACCTAAAGTAAAATATGTTGCCTTAATTTTTGGCCTTTAAGACTTCATGCCAAGTGTCAACTCCCCTGACACAGATCCCAGCCAGGATGATCTTGGATCTTACATGGATGGAGACCGAGACTTGGATATTCTATTTCATGGCATAAGAATCTATATATATGTATATATATATACATATATATATATGTATATATATCAGCAGTAGAAATGTAAGTATGGGGATGCCTGGGTGGCCCAGTCAGTTAAGCATCTGCCTTGGGCTCAGGTCATAATCCCAGGCAGGATGGAGTCCAGCATCCAGCTCCTTGCTCAACAGGGAGTCTGCTTCTCCCTCTGTCTACCACTCCCCCTGCTTGTTTGTACATTTCCTTTCTTATTGACAAATAAATAAAATCTTAAAAAAAATAAAGAAAGAAATATAAGTGTGGTGTCAAAGGAGAAGTACAAAGTTATTTTTATTCTCATATCCTTGTTTGTAGAGAAATAAAACCAAAGGAGAATTCATTTATTTTCTTTAGTGATGTTTAATATAATCTTGGATTATAAATTTTCTGCAGAAACTGGCTTATAGTTACAGAAATAACTTATAATAGGAAGTAATAACACATTTGAAAACATCTCAATAAATATGTGTATTGAGCACAGGGATTTAGCCCTAAAATGACTGTAGGTGAAATTTGGAAAAGGCATAAACCCACAAAGACAACGAGAAAGGGAGAAATCCAGAAACTTAAACTCAGATTGAAGAGTGGTAACTGTCATTACAAACCTGAGATTTTCAAAAATATCCCAAATTTGGAGGGCCACCTGGGTGGCTCAGCTGGTTAAGCATCCCACTCTTGGTTTTAGCTCAGGTTGACCTCAGGGTTGTGAGACCAAGCCCAGAATCAGGCTCTGCTGGGCATGGACTCTGCTTAAGATTCTCTCCCTCCCTCTCTCTCTCTCTGTACCCCACCCATCGCTCATGTGCTCTCTAAATTTCTTACTTAGTTAATTAATTAATTAGCTAATTAATTAATTAATTTGGAAAGCTGAGCAACAAAATTATTTGTATTATAAAACCCTCAAAGTCTCAGGAATTGATGGCTCCAGATGTCTTGGAAAGTTGGAATAAAAATGGAGCTAAAAACAAAGTTTGGTTGAAGGTTTAAGACACAAGTCTTCACAGAAACCAGTGCTCCTCTCTCACCCTGACATAAGACTGGAGGTTTGCTTTCTGGAACAGTAACAGGAAGTCTCAGGGTTGCAGTACCCTACCACAGCCATAGCTCAATGTTGGGAGGGGCTCTATTTAAAACTGTTTACAATGTAGACACACTGAAATTCAGATCTTCAGCTTTTGTCTACCTCTAGCCTCCCAGAATGAGGGTATTGGACATCAGCCCTCCAATCGAGAAACTGGAGAAAACTGCTCTTGAAAATCTGACCAGCCCAAGAAAAAACATCTAAAGAAACTGACATTCAGGTTTACCAAGTTACCCAAGGAAGGTTAGGAGTAAATGTCACATTTAAGGACCCTCACCCACATGCACAGAGCTCCTAACAGCTTGTTACTGTCCCATCTCCAAATATGAGGCAGAGATCACCACATATTTGAGAAAAGATCTAATATGAAAGATGATAACCAAGAGAAAAACAGAAGAAAGCCACCTGGAGAAAAAATAAACTACAAAAAGAAAAAAAAAAATCTTCAAACATGTACTATCAATATTAGCCAGAAGGAAATAAGAAAAAAACATTATATTGTGAAGAGAGAAGAGGATGCTATTTTCAAAAAAATAAGAGGGTATTTAGAGAACAGAAGGAGCTCTTGGAATTCAATGTATAATGGAAGAAATGAAAAACAATCTCAATGAAATGTTTAGAAGATAAAGTATATGTTGTAAAAAGACAAAAAGATGGAACTAGAAAAAGATGATTAAAAGAACCCTAAAAAGAAAAAACAGAAAATGAAGGGAATGAATTTTTCAAATAACTATTGTAAGCATTTTCTCAGAAAGGAGACCTGAAAAGACCTGAGAAGAGTCCAGCACCATGGGAAAAAAAAAATGGACTCACCATAGTACACATCATCATGACATTTCAGGACTTCAGGAAAAAAAATAAGATAATGCATACTCCCAGAGAAAATAAAACAGTTTTTTTTATAAAGGATTAAGAATCGGTGAGGATCAAATGTTTAGCACGGTGATCATAGTTAATAACACTGTATTATATGCTTGCTAAGAGAGTAGATCTTAAATGTTTTCACCACAAAAAATAAATGGTAATTATGTGACATAATGAAGGTGTTAGCAAAGGCGATGGTGCTAATCATTTTGGGAAATACACATATATGAAATGAACACCATGTTAGACCTTCAACTTACACAATATTAGGTGACAATTATATCTCAATAAAGCTGGGGGGAAAGGAGAATCAGAACATCATCAGACTACTCAACAGCAATCTGAAAGAAATTTATTTCCAATACACACATCCAGCCAAAACACTAATCAAAGGTAAAAGTAAACAAAGACATTTCAAACTTTAAGTTTTCAAAAAATGCACCTTCTGTGTATCCAAGCTCAGTAGGTTATGAAGAGTGTGAACTACCAAAATAAGGGAGTAAATCTGGAAAGAGAAAGATATGGGCTCTAGGAAACAGTGATTAAACCAAAGAGAAAAGGTAAAACCACAGGAAGTTTATGAGATGACCCTGAGCTGAAGACAGAGAAATCAATCAGCCATTCTGGAGCAAGTTACTAGTCTCAAGTGGAAAATCTTCAAGGAAAGGAAACTGACAGTGTACTTAATGTGTTTGAACATACTAAGGGTAGATTTTAGTGGTTGCAAAGAAATTGGCAGATAAAAGAAATCTATGACAAATATTAGTAGTGGGTCAGGGGCTGAGGGATAAAATATAGTCAGGAAAGGAAAATTTATCACAGAGTACTGCATGCCTTCAGTGTGAATCTTGTTATATAATCAAAGTAATATTAACATTGTATATTGCTCTAACCAAAATTACAGTGTTTGAACACACCTATTCATGTTTGTAATGGGATAGAGCAATGAAAGAGGACTAAATCCTCATCTTCTATAGCTAAGAGTCAGTAAATGAGAACTAAAAAAATTTTTTTTTTTTTAAGATTTTATTTATTTATTAGAGAGAGAGAGACTGAGAATGAGAGGGGAGAAGGTCAGAGGGAGAAGCAGACCTCCCGCAGAGCCGGGAGTCCGACATGGGACTCGATCCCGGGACTCCGGGATCATGACCTGAGCCGAAGGCAGTCGCCCAACCAACTGAGCCACCCAGGCGCCCCGAGAACTAAAAAAAAAATTTTTGAGGAGGGAGTGGTTGACAATGAAGCATGTTATTTAGATATAGGTAAATACCAAGAGGACTGCATTGGTGTAGCAGACAATGGGAGAGCAAGACATAAGAAACCCCGAAGATACTTTATTTTGCTTAGAAAATATTAGGAAGGACCTTCTCACCAGAGAGAATTTATCCATGTGCTATGGTCATATGTCTACATCCTCAGCTAAAGAGCTCCCATCTTCTCTTGAGAAAGAAGGTACAGAGCCATAGCTCTACCCCCACTCTAACTTCAGGGGTTTCTATGCCATTCACATATGGTTATTCATTTCAAACTTGGTTTATATTTGCTGTCAGTCCTTTCCGGCAGAGTTTGGTCTTTCCATTTCCACATTCACATCTGCAATTTTTACTTTGCTTTCCACTTTCCATCCAAGATACACAGAGCTTCATCATCATGTGCTGCTGCAACAAGATTACCTTGCAGTTAAATAAAGGTCAAACACAGGCGTTCTCTGTTCGTCAGGCTGATGTTGTAGTTCTGACTGATTGCTACTCTTACCAATATTGATGGCCTTATTAGATTCCAATTACAGCTCCTTTCAGCCTGGTACCTAACTGGATTAGAATCTGGAGGCTTCAGCTACGCAAGCTCCCTCTGCCCTTAAAAAATGCAGATGATCTTTAAGAAAAGACACTCTTCTCTCAATTAAATTAGATACACAATACACATGCCTGTTAAGTTTTGATATAAAGCTCCAACATAGGTGTCTGTTTTGTAGGAGGCTAGGGGCTAGTTAATAAAATAATTTTAAATTCTCAGGGAAAAAAGTACTGACTAGCAAGACTATAACAACAATATAGAGTGACCATTCATTTACTCAATCACTCAACAAACATTGATGAAAATCTGCTCTCTGCTTGGAATGCTGGTCAGTAGGGGTAAAGAATAACAGAGACACGGTTTCTGTCCCCACAGAGCTCATAACTGAACAAAGTCAGTTAACAGAATCATTGATTATGAGGTATCTTCTGATAGCTCTGTGATAAAGATTTAGACCTCTTTCGCTTAAAATTGTAGAGCATATTTTCCAAAATGTGAAAGTCACTCAAAATTCCAAAGTTTTCAAGGATGTAAGGTAGGAACAGACAGGAGTATATTTATTATTCATACTTTCCTGGGTGCCATTTCTCCTGCTAATGGTGATAAGATATAGATACTTTCATCTAAATCACCCATCCTTGCTTATTTATAATAGATTGCAATAGAGACACAGAAATTATCTGAGAAGCCATAAAAGAAAGAAAATTATCTAAAATTAGGACTATTGCCCTCTGTCTTCTGTCACGCTTCCAACTGCACAAGCAGCGTTTCCTAATGATCTTTGAGGCCATGGACTTTGGACCCAGTCCATGTTCATTTATATCCTTATCTTGCTAATTTCCCCCATTCCAAGCTTAAAGTAGCTTCTCTGACTCTACAGCTGTATCAGCAGAGGCAAGCCATCCTATAATTTTTCTTGACGGCTAGAAATAAAGTCTGCTTTATCCAGAGAGTCCCATGATAAAGCTCTATCGAGATTTCCTACAAGTGGTCGTCAATGACATGTTTGACTGAGCACATCCCTGGCAGACAAATGACACTATATGATCCTATGTGGTGGATGCTCTGATGCACCACCTAGATCACTCTTAAGGAATGAAGGATTGTATCCCCTCTCCCCCAGCTGTTAAGAACGCTGACAGAAGATGATCTTTACTCTTTCACCCTCTTTGCGGACTGACTTGGCTGGAGAAAACTGCCCTGCTCAAGGTTATACCTTCTTCCAGGGGCACCTTGCATTCATTCACACGTCAGTGTTGGAATATGAAGACCCTGCTCCTTCATCCCTACTCAAGAACATCTAAGGAGCCATTCCAACCCCCGAGCTCCCACAAGATCAGCTAACACAACTACAGGGACTGATTGCAGCTCAACTTTTCTGAAACAATTCCGTTTCCTTCCACTCTCTGTCACAATCCAATAGCAATCCCTAATAAGTGGCCGATTCCTTAATCTCCATTTCAAAATTTGTTTACCAGAGACTGCAATTTGTGACCATAGATGAACTAGTTCAGAAACATTATGCCTTCCTGTTCTAGAATTTTGAATAAATAGAGACTCTGGAAGTTACTTTTCAGTTGTCTTTCATTGGAATTGGTACTATTGGTAAACAGTGATGGAATTTAAAAAAAAAAAGAATAAATGAGATCTTCCAGCCTAAGTTAAACCTCTGCCACTAAAGAGGATTTTAACATGGCCAACTTATCTCTCCTCTCTTTCCCACCTTCAAGTAAAAAGATCCCTTGCTTAAATGGAGCATCAGGAAGGAAGAGGGATGAGAAAATGAGAGACAACACTGATAAAAGCTAGGGCATCCTAGGGGGAGAAGTTGGGAGTGTGAAGCTGAGAAATAGTAAACAAAGGTGATAGAGGGGAAAAGAGAGAAGGGAGGTGGTAAGAATTACTAATAGGCATTGAGTGTCCCCTTCATGATGATCAAGAAGTACAAATGGAGGGGCACCTGGGTGGTTCAGTCAGTTAAGTGTCCAACTCTTGATTTTGGCTCAGGTCATGATCTCAAGGTTGTGAGATCAAGCACGGGCTCTGTGCTGGGTGTGGAGACTACTTAAGATTCTCTCTCCCACTCTTTCTGCACTTCCCCTCCAAAAGAAGAAATACAAATGGAATATGTGAGTTATTTTGAAATTTCATTTGTTTTCAAATCGTCTTTAAATCACAGCATCATTCAGGATACACTTGTGGGTCATGCTTTAAGAATATTACCCATCTCGTGAAGAGGGAAAGGACTAGCCTACCTGCTCTGTGTGAACTCCTCCCTGGTTGGACATCTTCAACTCCACGTAATAGATATGTACATTTAAGTGAAAACAAAGCATTCTCAGGATTGGCCACAAAATGTATAAGAAGAACTGACCTTAATCTTTCTTACTTTAAACATTAAAAGCAGGAGCTCAATCAAGAGAGTAAGTTAAAAATAAGAACAAGTAAATTTTAAATGTGAAGAATTAAAATGCAGTAAGAGCCATTTTATTTCAAACAATCCTAACTTGATACTCTAAAGTAAGAATTACTTTGTTGTAAGACAAAGAGAACCTGAAAGTTATACCCACTATGTAAGCTAAGCTACTTTCGAAACATCAGCAACTATTTATGTATTAGTTCTGAAAATCTGCCTTACGCTGCAAAGATAGGCATGGAAATTTTTGCTATACAGAGGATAAAGCTAATGTGATCTTTTATTAAATGAAATTAAATGCTTTCTAAAAAAAATTCAAATACAAGGGTAGCTCTTTCCCTGTGATAAAACCTGTATACCTTGAACTCTGGTTCCTACACCAAGAAACTAGATAAAGATAAAGCAGATAAAGATAAAGATCCAGAGGAATTTTATATGTAGATTTGACTAAATTGGGTGTTCAAGAGCAAGCAGTACATCCCCAAAAAAGGGTGCCCACAGCGATCAACTGTGGCAGTGTAGGCCCATCAGGAGTTAGAACTCACACTGTACGTTAAATAGTGGATGTTTAATACAAACAATGTTCAACTATGATAAAAGAATAACGGTAAGTTTGGAGGGAACGATATATGGTACCCTAGGGCTGAGGAAGGGAACCCACGGAAGGATGCACTTGGAAGGGGTGCAGTAGATGTGGTCAAGCCCACCAGATTACAGAGAAGTTTGCTGGTTTGGCTAGGCTGGAACTGATGTGTAGCTGCCAGCAAGCAAAAGGCCACTGTCCAGGGTGCAGGTGGGAAACAGGAGACTAGCCATCAATTCTTTGCATCTATAAAATTTAGATGCTCATTTTCCTAGCCGACTATAAGCTGAGGACTGCTTTCTTTTTGTGGAAGCCACCCACATTCTTCTCATGTCCTCCTATCTTCAAACCCAGCAATGGGGCATCAAGTCCTAGTCATAGTTCAAATCTTTCTGACTTCCCTTACTGCCACCAACCCTTGCTAGTAAAAGATGCATGGGATTAGATTAGGCCCACCTAGATAACGCCTCAGTCTTAAATCCACCAATTATACATCTACAAGATTCTTTTGGCCATGTGAGAAAACATAATTGTAGGACTACCAGAAGGTGGCAAGGGCCTCTTCAAATTCTACCTACCACAGAGCTTCATCTTAATCAATTCTTACTAAGAATGCTTTTTAGATCATACTATTGATTAAATAACTCGTACTGCTGGGAAACTGTGACAATAGACTCTGCAGTATCAGCATGTTGGCAATGAAGTTTATGTTTGTTTGCCTGCTTGCTTGAACTCCTAGAGAGATGGATTATGAGGATTTTGAATCAGGGTGTTTATCAGTCTAGTTTCCCTGAGATGTTATCTTAGTACATAATAGTGAATATCAGCTCTGTTGCCATCACTTTCTCATTCTGCACTCCAGATGCCAGTGATTATGGGTACATGAGGTAGGAACTATAAGTGGCCTTTCAAGTCAACATAAGGCAAACTGTTCATTATCTCCCAAGCTGTGGTGTTACTCAGAAGCATGATTAGTACCTGCCCCAAAACACCCAACTCAATACTTTCCTTACCAACCAAGACCCACGGTTTAAAGGTTGAGAGCTACAGAAGATGCGTTCAAAAACATCTTGAATTCAATAGCCAAGACTTCATTCTTTCAACATTTAACATCTACATACAAGGGCCTACTCTGACATGGTGTAAGCCTTTGGGTACTGCAGTGAACGATAAAGGTGAGGTCTGTGCTCTCAAGAAGTTGACATTCAAAGTAAAATAAAATTTTTTAAAAAGTTGACATTCTACAGAGATAGCAAAGAATAAGCAAACAAATATACATAAATTATATAAAATAAATAGGGGGGATACCTGGTGGCTCAGTGGGTTAAAGCCTCTGCCTTTGGCTCAGGTCAAGATCTCAGGGTCCTGGGATGGAGCCCGCATCGGGCTCTCCGCTCAGCAGGGTGCCTGCTTCCATCCTCTCTCTCTGCCTGCCTCTCTGCCTACTTATGATCTCTCTCTGTCAAATAAATAAATAAAATCTTTCAAATAAATAAATAGATAAATAAATACAATAGGGAACTCTCAGAAAGTGGTAAGCGTCATGGAGAGAATTTAGCATGGTGTGAGGAGTTAGTTACTGGATGTGTACTTTAGTTTGGGTGGTCAGAGAAGAATCCTCAGAACCAATGACATTTAAGATGACATCTAATGACAAGAAGCTGGGAAAGTGAAGATAAAGTGAAAGAGCATTCAAACATAAGAAATAGCTGGTAGTAAAGTCCTGATTCAGGCAGAGACCTGGTATGTTTGAAGAATAGGAACAAGACCAGTGTGGCAAAAGCATAGTGGCCCAAGGTGTGTGATGGGGACGGGGTTGGGGCGAGAAGGTTGGTTATTGATATGACATGAGGTAAACAAGGCAGGCAGGAAGTAGATTTATAGAAGATGTTATAAGCTAGGAGAGGCAGAGTTTGGATTTTATTCTAAGACTGATGAGAGCCTTTGGGGTGTTTTAACAAGGAAGTGACATGAGCTTATAAATCATTTTAAAAGATTACTCCTAATACTTCAGGGACTGATAGTAAGGAAAATAGAGGCAAGGAAAGTAATTAAGAGAATAATGTAGCAACCTAGATAAGAGATGAAGGTGGCCTTAGACTAGGGAGGTTGTGTTGGAAATAAAGTAAAAATCAAAGATATAACTCGAGAGAAAGACAACAGAACCTACTGAGGATTTGATGTAGGATTGGAAGAAAAAAAAAAGAATTGAGACATTCCTAGGTTTCTGCCTTGAGCAACTAACTGGGTATATTGTGTTGATATTGGATGAGATGCTGAAGGAAGAACAGGTCTTGGAGAAAACCAAAAGTTCTGGTTGTCTGTGTTAACACAGATGCATATAAAGATGTCAAATACAGTAAGATATTTTTCACTCTTGAAATGGGGTACAGGCAATGAGCAAAGCCTAATTTTGAGGATGCAGAGAGCTTTGAAAGCTATGGGATTCATAAGCCCCCAAAGAGAGGATAGATCACGAAGGAAAGTGAGGGAGGTATTAGAGGACAAAGTCCTGCAATAACCTGAGAGAAATCAAGCCCAGGAGACAGAGTCAGCAATGGTAACTTACATGAAGTGGCTAATGAGAGAGAAAACACGAAGACTGCAATGTTGTAGAATCTAAGAGAAAAAAATATTCCAAAAAGAAGAGAGTAATTGACTATATGAGAAATTGGTGAGAAATTATTGTGTTATTGAGCCGAGCAGAACCAGTGAACAGATAGAGTAAAAGGTCAACTGATGAAGAAGAGCCATCAGAGACCCAGACATCTATGTCCTAAAGATTTGTGGTGAAGGGAAGAAGAAAAATGGGTTAGTAACCAAAGATGTGAGGAAGAGAGAATTTCTTTTTCAATACTTATGGCCATGATCCAATAGGAAAAAAAAAAGGAATCTCTTTTCCCAACTAGTCTACATTCTGCTCTAAAGCTAGAGGAAAATGTAATCTTCATAGGAGATTTTAAAACCTCGTGTTGTGGGGTAATACAAAATTCTTATTTTCCGAGTCAAAAACAATATTTATTCCTCCAATGGGTAACCAAATACTGGCCAATCACCTGAGCAGAAATGAAAGGAAATGATGTGCTTATCTGTTTTGTGAGTGTTGAGTTTGAGGAGTCCTTTATAGATCTCAGATATCAGACCTTTGTCTGCAGTGTCATTTGCGAATATCTTCTCCCATTCTGTGGGTTGCCTGTTTGTTTTGTTGATTGTTACTGAAAAAGTAAAATAAACATATTTGGGGGAAAAAATTGTATATCTGGAAAAAAAAGAAATGAAAGAAAATGTTCAAGCAAAAATAGCAGGCAGAGGGGCGCCTGGGTGGCTCAATAGGTTAAAGTCTCTGCTTCGGCTCAGGTCATGATCTCAGGGTCCTGGGATCGAGCCCCACATCAGGCTCTCAGTTCAGCGGGGAGCTTGCTTCCTCCTCTCTCTCTGCCTGCCCCTCTGCCTACTTGTGATCTTTCTCTGTCAAATAAATAAATAAATAAAATCTTTAAAAAAAATAGCAGGCAGAGGGAATAAGCATCATACTCAAGTATATTTAATACAAAGGAGAATTGTTTCATGGAATATAAAAAATACGAATGCGGTGCCAGGTGCGATCAGTGCAGAGAGAAAACCTGGCATCGATATCAAGCTACTGTGCCAAGCAGATGCATGATCACTGAACTCGCCTTGGCCCAGTGGAGACGCAGAACTATATGGAAGGGAAAATGCCATGAACACTCACCTGACTGATGGAAGAATGACATACCTCCTGCCAGATTATATCGGCTCCCATGTTAGGAACTCAAAATAAACCTTCTCATCCATTTCCCCTCTGTTCACACAGAAAGACCTAGAAAAGAGAGTAATTACAAACATACCGTGCAATATCTATTCATATCTCTAAAGATTCAACTAACATGTTAGCAACCAAAGCAGAACACTATACAAATATTCCTACCTCCAGTTTCCCTGTTTCATGGTTCCTCTCAATTTAATGCCACCTAAAGGAGAGCCCTTGGTCTGTATCTTTTGTAGGGTGGGTATTCATATACATACACATTCTTTATATACATAATCCTCACACTCACGCCTATAATATATATAATAATTTATATAATATATAATATATATGTTTGTGTATGTATATGTATATATACACAGAGATAAAAGCAGTGTCAACATGAATAACACAAATTTCTGGTCATGATAAAGTTAAAGGATAATAAACTGGAGTGTATATTGTCCTATAATAAAGTGTTTTAAAACTCGACCTTAGGTAACAATAGTAACACTGTTTCATTGAGAAAAAAATGACAATTTTTTAAATTGTCCCTTTTGTTTGGATTCTTACCTGGATTCATTCCAGAGAAATTGTAGCTATAGTACCAGACCTTTTTCGACATCAGTAGATTCACTAACAGATCCTTTATCTTTTCAGGGAGGCAGGGTTTGGCTGGTTAAATGCAGGGCACTTTCGTAGACCTGACCGATTTCCCACCTTCCTCTGGCGCGTCCTGGTTATGTCTCCACAGACAAGCCAATTAACCACTCTGCACCTCAATTACTTAATCACTTAAGTTTGGTCAGAAAGACTACCTACCTCATAGAGGTTTTCTCAGGATTAAATGAAATTATATATATATATATATATATAATGTTACACAAAACCCACCCATGGTAAACATTTAGTGAATGTCGGGCCCCTGGGTGGCTCAGTTGGTTGAGCAACTGCCTTCGGCTCAGGTCATGATCCCGGAGTCCCGGAATCGAGTCCCATAGGACTCCCGGCTCTGCGGGAAGTCTGCTTCTCCCTCTGACTTTCTCCCCTCTCATTCTCAGTCTCTCGCTCTGTAATAAATAAATAAAAAATCTTTAAAAAAAAAAACATTCAGTGAATGTCAATTATTATTTTATTATTCATTTATTGGTGACTTACTACATTAAAATATATTTTCATTATCATTACTGCATTGTTGTTGCTGCATTGTTGAGGACTTGCCAGCGTCAACACTGTGTGAGGTGCTGGGATACAATGTTGAAAAAGAAGCAAAACTTATCTGAAAAGAATTAAAGTATAGATCCCTCACAGTCTCTGGTGCAGACCAAACAAAACTCCAGGGGCTTTTCCTTATTATCCCTGCCAGCCTCACATTCTCGAATCTAACAAATTATTCATAATATGTATATTCTATGCGCGTATGTGCCTGTTACCACGATAATAGAGAGAGATCACTACAACCTGAGAGGTATAGGAAGGGCAAACAACAAACACACATCAAGGTGTTCTTTATAATTTAACAACCTGTGCCCAGTAGCCAAACAAAACAAAAAATAGATACATCATGGAATTGTCTTCCTTTGATAAAAAGAAGCCTATCAGCAACTTGTGACAGACAGCAAAACCCACAGCTCTACCGGCGACAGCATCTGCCTGCGACAGCATCTGCCTGTGGCGACCACAGGGCCACCAGCACCCCCTCCCCCGACACCCCGCCCCCCTGGGGGGATTCCTATTACCTAAGCGCAGTAGGAGCAGCCAGGACTCTCTTTGCAAAAACTATTCTATTTTAGTATCAGGTTTCCAAGACAGGCCATTAAAAAAATATATTTTCAAATGCACGAATTGACATTCCTTTTTCAAGAGAGGCTGAAACACGTTTAGTTAATTTCCATTAAATTGCTTTAGCTGTGCGTAATCAGTTACGTTACCGTTTTGTACCATGAATGTCTGACTTGGCTCGCTGTCGTGCCTTCGTGACTCTGAGACAGCGTCTCTGCCTGACCTCCACCCACTTACCCACATTTCCCGGCACAGATTGAAGTTCAGGGCTTTTGCCGAGGGCCCCAGCTTCCCCTGGCCCAGGACTGTGCAGGGAGCCATGCAGCTCTCTCACTCCTGGTCACTCCCGCCGCCATCTGTAATGCACCGTCTTCTGCCAGTTTTAACTTTTCATGAGTCCACGGCTTTTGCCTCACTCAACGGATTTTAAGGCTCTTGAAGTCAGAGTACTTTGAGGTAGTCAATAACTTTTATTTTATTTACAATCAAAATCAGGGATCTTAAGTTTTAAGAGTGTTTCCTCTATTTCATCTAAAAACAGGGCCACGAAGAATGTCTGTACTCACTACTCCATCCCCATTGTAAAACACAAGTCTCTGCTCATGTAACTCGACAGGTAGGTACGCGAGCACATTATACTAGTCAGAGAGGAAACCGAGCATGCTGTAAAAGAATGCAGAGATGTGTACATGGCTAAAACCACAGGTGAGAACTTTTCAGTGTACAATAAGAAAAATGAAAATAGGTACCCTTATTTGAGGATCCACTATATGCCAAAGATATATGTTCACATGTTAATTGTGAAACAAATTGTGAAACATATTTCACAAATTGTGAAAGCCTCATAAAAATCATTCAATTTGGCATTAATAGCCTCATTTTATAGATTAGGAAACTGAGTCCAAAGCGTAGGAATGCTCATAATCTCACAGCTAGGAAATAAGACAACCAGGGTTTATGTCCAGATCAGACAAGGTATAAAACCCAATTCTCAACCATTATACTCTCCCTGCTCCACACCGGCAAATGCTGTATACCATAGTCTGTCACTACCAAGCATCAAGTCACCCAAATTCCAAGCCCTTGCCGCCACAGCAGGCAATCACCACTGTGCTTGTGGCCTTTCTCATTGGCCACAATGCCCGAGACCCATGACTCCCTCCCTGATTGCTAGTTCCAGACATCTATATCGTTGTATCCAAACTCCTAAGAGGATCAGCAATAAAACAACGAAAGAATGAGAGGAACTGCCTTTAAGCCTAACCAGGATACAAGGTACATGTAGAATAAGCAAACTTTTGCTCTGGGACTTTATCTTCCAAAGATTCTTTCATCTAAAGAGAGCCAGACTAACATTCTCAATGAATTTTTGTTTGAGGAGTAATTTGAAGTTATGTCAATTAGCTTAAATACGTCTAGACTGGATCTACAAGAAATATCCTTTAACCAAACTTTCTTCAGAAGCAGTGCAGATTTTTCAGTTAGAGATTAAACCTGTCCAAGTTTCCAGAACTGCTACTGAAATCATAATAAAGAATTCTCCATATACAAATTCTTATTTTATATTTGCAGTGCATGTGGCTGATATTTGGAAAAGGGCCTAGAAACCCTACAATTATAATCAAGTTTATCAATTCTGTTCTCACTTAATTATAAATCCTGATTACATTTGCTCTGCCAGATTCCTGCCTAATGTTCCCATTTGATAATGAGCTCCATAAAAGCTATCCAGTGCACATGATTTCATGCGATGTTTCCCCAGGTACCAATGTACTCTGACTTGAAAAGATTACTCTAGTCCATGCATTTAGAAGTGAATTTCCTGGATTCTGTCATTCTCTGGTGGACTGTAGTGTAGCCCACTAACTGAGTTACAGAAGTAGAAGTTCTCTTAAGTAGTAATGAGGATGACTTCTTCCGTGGCTTTGTTAATGCTAAGAAGACTTTCAGAGCGGAAAAGCTTTATGTAAACATGCTAAGGATGGCAAAATCTAGATATGGGAGCGAAAAATGCGGGTATCAACATGTTGCCATATTTAACCTCCTTCCTGGCCAATTTGTCTAGAATTAGTGAAAAGACACGCCCAGGACACTCTTTCCTACTGAAGATGACAAATACCGTATCCGACAGGAGTTTCTCCCTTTTTGTAGAAAATGTTCTCAAACGCTGTTTTGGAGACGTTTTTCTCTGAATGAAGCAGGCCAAACCATGTCATGAGACTTCTTCCTAACAAACTCACTGTTATTAAGAAAACACAGTGTGTAGATAAAGGGTAATCTTGTGACAGCCAATTAAACAAAAATATGTTTAGATATATTTTATTCTGTAGTTTTTATTTTTTTATTTTTCGAGAGAGAGAGAGTGCACACACAAGGGGGAGGAGGGGCAGAAGGGGAGGGAGAGAGAGAATCTCAAGCAGACTCTGCTGAGCGTGGAGCCCAACGCAGGGCTTGATGTCATAACCCACGTGATCATGACCCTAGCCAAAACCAAGTGTCGGACATTTAACCAACTGAGCCACCCAGGCACCCTTAGTCTATAATTTTCAAGAAAAGAAATGTTATTTTCAGATGTATTTCCTAGGTAAATTACTTCTGTGGGTTCTGATTTTGGGTCAGTCCATTTTGAATTCCATCAAGGAAACTTCAGGAAATAAAGGGACAGGAAGTGATTTTAAATTTACGGAGTTTTGAGACTGTGGAGGTAAGATAAAAGCCCACTAGCAGCTTCTCCCGGCCCCAAGAGCACTCAAAAGATGAGGTGATGGAAGAAGTAAGATGAAACTTACTAGGATTAAAAGATTGCTCCCCTCTTTCCCTTTCTTCTGCAGTGAAACAATGGTGGTTCTCTTCTTTTTCCCTTATGTACTTTCATTATTACACAATTCACATTTACACGGCCTAAGGTATTCCTTCTCACAAAGTTTGCATCAGTGCAAGCAATGAGTGCAATCATTCCGCTGAAAAATGAAAAAACATTGCAAATGATTGTCATACCTTAACAAGGGACTTAGAGAAGAAGATGAGCCAGAATGAATGAAAACTAGAAAGGAGCCCCTCCTGTCACAGGGTCAGTCAGCTGACTTTAATTGCCAGAGAAGAGTGAGACACATCTCAGAGACTGTTTCTCAAAACAACCACAAGTCTCCAGCCTTATATTTCATGTTCCTTTAACAAGCGTGTTGGCCTTTTGTGACCTGTGACACAGCAATTAAGGCCCTTTAAGGCCCAACCCAAGAAAAGAAGGAATCATAAGGGAAGGAGAAACAGGTTTTGAAAGAAAGAAAAACACCAGAGTCTTTGAACTTTATAATAATTTGATAATGATAAATTTAAATAATTAATTTTCTTGTGGATTTCAACAAGTACTTGTTAATTAATGAATTAAATGCACATTTGCAGCCTACCATTACTAAATGCATTGGATATACGTTGCATTCACACTTGAAATTATCATGTCAAAGTTTGGCTTTTACTTTGATTTTGTGTTAAAAATCCCTCCCTAAATCCTAAGCTTTATCAACATTAGAATAAAAATTCACATGTGAACAGTAGCTATGTTTACTAGAATATTTGAAATATAAATTTCTCAGGACCATATACTCTCTCACTTGGCTTGAAATTAACAACTCAGTCTTTGTTTATAAACTTTCAGATCTTCAAAAAAATTGTTCCTGTTTCTTCCGTAAAAAATTTAATATCAACCCTGAAGCCTCTAAACTCATTTGATTGAAAGATGTTTCTACCTTAAGAAATAAAATGCTCAGCTGATGAAGTTACTAGAAAAAGTAGTACCCCAGCAGAAGAGCCCACATTTTTACCTGTATCCCATGGTATTAACTATGATCTCATTAAACAACTCCTGAAACAAAAATAAAAGTTCTAAAATGTGGGCGCCTGGGTGGCTCAGTTGGTTGAGCAACTGCCTTCAGCTCAGGTCATGATCCTTGAGTTCTGGGATCAAGTCCCACATCAGGCTCTCAGCTCCATGGGGAGTCTACTTCTTCCTCTGACCTTCTCTCCTGTCATGCTCTCTCTCACTTTCTCTGTCTCTCAAATAAATAAATAAAATCTTTAAAAAAAAAGTTGTCTAAAATGAAGTTGAATAAACAGAAATGGGTGCCTGCATGGCTCAGTCGACTAAGCATCTGCCTTCAGCTCAGGTCATCATCCCAGAGTCAGGGGATCGAGCCCTACGTCTTGCTACTCCCTCTGACCTTCCCCCTTCTCATGCTCTCACTCTCTCTCTCTTTCTCTCTCTCTCTCTCTCTCAAATAAATAAATAAAATCTTTAACAGAAAATTTTTAAAAATAAAAATAAAAGAGTTAGAAACTATGGTGGTTTGTCTTTAACTCTCTTGACCTCTCTAAAATATTTCTGTTTTTAAAAAGTAAAATGAGGGGCACCTGAGTGGCTCAGTGGGTTAAAGCCTCTGCCTTCGGCTCAGGTCATGATCTCAGGGTCCTGGGATTGAGCCCCATATCGGGCTCTCTGCTTAGCGGGAGCCTGCTTCCCGCTCTCTGACTGCCTCTCTGCCTACTTGTGATCTCTCTCTTTCTGTCAAATAAATAAATAAAATATTTTATGAATAAATAAATAAATAATCAAAATGAAATACCTCAAAAGATGATAATGGAGCAATAAAATTAGTATAAAGTCCAAATTAACAACTTTTTGTGGTCATACTAATTAATAAACACTGATTTATGCCACGATCACAAATTAACCCCCAAACTTAAGTGGCTTCAAACAACCAAGATTTATTTCTGATGCATCTACAGGTTAGTGGAAGTCAGTGAAGACATCTGCTCCATATACACTTTTCGGGGTTCCAGCAAGGGATTTTCCACTTTGGTATTCACAGTGGCAGAAGAGTGGAGGACTTATACCTATCCAAAAATGCCTTGGCCCAGAGTGACAAGGTCACTTCCTCTCCAGCCTGTTGGCTAGAAAGCAATATGGTTGCATGTAACTGGAGGAAAGCACAGAATGGAAGAGAGCACAAGGATGCTTAGTGAACAATAAATGTCCCTAAGAGGTGACTATCATCAAATAGTCAAGTGTAACTCTCACCATTGCAGCTCTTCTGAAAGATATGAAGTTCGCAGTAACAAAATCCTGTCCTTGCTTCACAATATAAAATCACTGTTCGATTCCCACCCCCCAGTCAGTCAAGATAAAAAGTGAATGAGCTTATGGTCCAAGGAATTTAATTATTTTCTTCTAACCAGCTATAGTTGAGCTTGTCAGCCATGTTGATATTGAGTAATTGCCTATATATCTTGTCTTTCCTCACAATTTGATTTCTTTTCATAATGAAAGCTCAAGGAATTTGTTGTTTCCTTTAGTACAGATGTTCCTCATTTGATGTTATAAATGTGCTACTGAAAAGTTGTGCGTAAATCAGATTTTTACAAATCGAATCACATTCCCATTAACTTTATCTTTGCTTCTGCTTCACAGTAGCTCCGGACAATTTATCTTTAAATTAGTCTCAGTTTTATAGAGAAGAGTGACAGGTCAGAGGGTATTTCCCAATAGGCTGGGATAAGAATAGACCTTCCATCACCAGGATATGGACTAGTTCTTCACACTGACATGTTATCGGAGTCCATTGAGGGGAAAGGTGCATTTTATTGAAAACAAAAACAAAAAAGAAAAGGAAAGACTGTCAGAGAAACAGGTATGAGTGGAAGGAATTTCCTTCCATTTTAAGAGTACATAACCCAATAGATATTACTCCAAGTGCAAGTGACTTTTCTGTATTACAACATGCTAGTAAAAAGCTTTGAGATCTTTTTCAACAGATATAATGAGTCCTAGAATCCTAGTCAGACAAATTAGCAACCTTATTTCATGGATTCGCCTGATGAAAAAGAAAAACTCACATTGAAATCAAGAAAAGGAAGACAGTGTCAAAAGAAGTATTTGATAATTTGTCCAGATGTATGTTCCTGCATTATTTTTGTTAACTAAGCCCTGAAAAAAAAAAAATTGAACAATGCTTTTTACTGAAAACTGAACAGTACAATTCTCTTATCTTCTCTTTCTTTGCCTTTTTCCCTCGAATGATTTGTTACAGTCTCTGGCAACTTCGAGAATAGTCAGTGCAGCATGAAAGAGCTTTCGTTATCTGTTATGTTATTCTAGGTTTTTTTTTTCCTTATAGCTCAACTTTATTCCAATGGTCATTCACTCATCCATAACAATCACAGACTCATAAAATCTTAGGGTACAGAAGGACCTAAAAAAGCCACTAATCCTCTTTGGTGCATTCTGAGCCATATCCCACAAAACTAAGAGGATATAACAGTGAAAAATAAAAAGACCAGAGGATGAGTAAGGCAGAGCACACACGACTTTGTGGAAAGAGGAAAGAGCTAAGAAGATAGTGAATAACTGGAATTGGAATTAGGATTAGTAGGTCTGTTTTGCTTTTCCCATCACATTGTTGTTCCTTATTTCCCACATCTATATTAATCACAGCATGTTATGACACCGCCCTCTCTCCAGGTACATGTGCATTTACTACACTACTGTTTTCCTATGGAACAAATTGCTGTTTGATACATGTTAAATGTAATGCAGATGCTTGAGAATGGCAGTGTCTAGTCAGTATCAACATCCAGTTTTAGAAATTGGTATACACATTAAAAGAGAAATTAAAAAAAAAACCATAATCTTTACAAGTTAAGAGAAAATCAGCCATTAAATTACCAAGGATTAAATTGTATAGTTAAGACCAGAGATCAGAGAACAATTTTAGAAGCAAAGTAGAGGGTATAACCTGTCAAAGAATGAGAAACTCAGGGTATCCCTTAGGACCTAAGAAATTCCCTGACAGGAAAATGCCCTGAGAGACCCTCGGTTTGTACTTGGCTACTTTATTTAAGGTATGTAAAACAATACACATTGTGCAGGAGTACAAACACAGACAACAAGTGCATAGTAAACATATGAGAAAGGGAGCAGTAGGGATAAAAGGAAAATAATCCACTCCGTCAGTTAATCTGAAAAGGAACTCCCTGAGTCCTACAGCTGTGGGATGACTCAGAAATCCTGGTGGCCTCTGAAGGCTGAACTGAGCAGATCTTCAGAGGTTTTGTGCAGTAGTGACTGCAGATCCCACACAGAATAGACTACCAGGCTCTTCATCAGGCAATAGAATGATCAGGGGCTCCAAAGACTTAAGGAGACAAGAGGACCTGAGACAGAACAGAGGTGTCTCTTATATCCTCTTAGACATCACACAATCAATCTTATAACACTGAAAAATTAAAATAAACATATTTGGGGAGAAAAAAAATAAAATGGACCCCAACATTGAACTCCAAAAAAAAAAAAAAGAAAGAAAGAAAAAAGAAATCACACAATCAATTAAGGACGTGTTAAAAATATAGATCCCAACTTACTACTAAACATTATCATTCAGAGTTTGGGGAGAGCCTAGAAATTCGCATACTTAACAAAGTTTGTAAATGACTGTGATGAGGTGGCCCACAGAGTATGTGTTGAAAAGAACAGCTTTGTGGAAAGTGGCATGAAAACAGCTTCTCACCACATTCTAACAGAAGAGATGTAAGGCCAGGACATAAAAAGGGAGAGCAACAAAGCCATGCCCGCACGTAGACCTGACCCAGATATTTGTAACGAACCAGACTTCCAAACACATTCACCAGATTTTATAGATATCTTCAAGCTCATTCAATATTATAATCATATAATATCTAAATGAACGAGGTAAAAGTAGGAAGGGCTCTGAATTTTCCCAACAGTTACATCAAATCTGTTATGACGTATCTGTAGAAATCACCTAATTTAGGTGAGAATATCACTTTGTATATAGAAGTCATTCACACACACGGGTTTTAAAAATGGTCACATTCTCACAGCTTCAATTGCCTGCTGCCCTAGTTTTAACTCGCTGAAAAACACGTCTTTGTGCAAGTGACATAGATAGTCTCAGAAAACAAAATGCTCTGTGTCCTAAGGGGTGGGAAATATTTTTCTAACTCTCTCTCATCCAGTTTTGGGACCTCAGACTCATACATCTTCTTTCTCCATCAAGGAAATCTTCACAATACTTCTGAAAGTCATTAAATCCTTTCCATCTTCAACATGACGTCGGACTCCTTCTGCTCCAGCAGTTCCAACAAGTGTCAGGACAAGAGAAGGTGCCACAGCAGGACAATTTCTCAGTGTCCCTCCAGCTGCTGGTGCCTCGGTGGCTCTGTGCCAGTACCACAAAGCACAGAAGCTGGCCCGCTGATGTAGAAAGAATCACTTCCTTCCTCAACCCTCAAATGGCTTTGTGCCATACTCTGTCACAACAGTGCCAAGTGTTGAGGCACAGGGCAAAATGTTTTCTCCAAATGCTGTGAAAACCACTGTTTCTATTCCTTCTTGCGTTTCCACACTCCCTCGGACTCAGACCAGGAAACATGGGAGTTGGCCAAAAAAAACAATCTCGAAAATCACCCCCATCTCTTCCAAACATCCCATACCAAAGCAAAGACTACCTTTCTCTGTTTTCCTTTGCTATCTTTCCTATGCTATCAACATACTCATACAGCTTTTACATGGGGTTCTGGAGACTCCCACATCAGATCTCCAAAGTTACTTGTGAAATAGGCAGACTCCCAGGTCCCATTTCAAGCCACTGGTTCAGAATCTCTGGGCTGGATCAAGGAATTTGGCTTATGAAAAAGCATCCTAGGTAATTATTATGCATACTAAATTTTATGGTCCTTTAGAATTGTACAATTAGCTCATTCTACCCAAGGGTTTTATTTCACTTGGAAGCTTTAGATTAAATGAGCTATTAATGTCTCCTTAAATTTGAGACTTAGATATAATTGCTGCAGTCTCCCTGAACCATTTATTCTCAGATGGGGTTGGCCAGAAAGGATATAGAAATGTGAAAAGGCTTTACTTGTACTTGTAGAAAAACATTATTTTGTAATTATTATTTGCTCTGATGTTGTTTCTGTCATATTTGCTTAGAAAAAGTGGTAAAAAAGAAAAATCTGAGTCTGTCTTTTAGAATATTACACTAGACATGGCATTAGAGTGGACTGAAAGTGTGTCTACTTTATTTATTAGAGTAAAATCACATACCAGAGTTAGCGATCTATCACCAAAGATATAGCTAATAAAAGAAAGAAAACTGCTGATGGAAAAAATATGGCGTTTTCCAACTAGTCAATAGCATGGATATTGTCTGAGACTGAGGTGTATGTGTCTGCCTAAAACCTCTTAGAAAACCTGAGTGCAATTGTTCGAGCTCAAGAAAGATGTGGTAGCATTGCTTGATATATAATAAAGCTTCTCCAGAGCCCTAGCGACTTAAAATCCAAAGCTCCTATGGGACCACATAAGATAGAATTAAGGGAAAATTGAATAGGATGGACCCTCTTTAGAAAGAAGCAGCATTTCATATTGACACATTAAGAGGATACTCAGCCTTACATGGATGGCATCCATGGCTGATGGACCCCATGTGAAACAGGGCACTGCAGTGGAGTTTCTGGGGCAGGGGAATGTAGAAAATCTCAGCTTTGGGTAGATAGCCAAGGTATGGAACAAGAAAGTTCCAGGTGCAGGGGCACCTGCCTGGCTAAGTTAGTAGAACACCCAACTCTTGATCTCAGAGTTGTACGTTTGAGCGCCATGTTGAGTGTAGAGATTACTTTAACTTAATTTTTTTTTTTAAAGTTCTAGGTTCAGTGCCTTGACATGGAAAAAAAGTTTATACCAAGAACTAAATAGGGGCACCTGGGTGGCTCTGTAGGTTAAAGCCTCTGCCTTCAGCTCAGGTCATGATCTCAGGGTCCTGGAATCCAGCCCCACATCAGGCTCTCTGCTCAGCAGGGAGCCTGCTTCCCCCTCTCCCTCTGCCTGCCTCTCTGCCTACTTGTGATTTCTCTCTCTCTCTCTCTGTCAAATAAATAAATAAAATCTTAAAAAAAAAAGAACTAAATAAAGGGGAACCAGGAGGAGGTCCCAAATCCAAATGGAATTAGAAGCTTAAGCAGATAGTCTGTCATATGGTAAAGGGTGACTAAATAGGAAGATCTATTTTCAGAGGATTGCAAAGAACAGTGACATAAAAGCAATTGCCTTCTTCTAGCATCCCCCAACTAATGAAGATGGAGCTTCTAATATGAAGCCAAGCACTGTTGTTTCTTTCTGGTTCAGGGATTGCACACAGCTATGCCTGTAGGGAGTGATGTTTAATTTCTAATGCTTTGAGGGTTGTTAGGAGGTAGGTAGGTGGCAAATTGATATCTGCTGAAAAGATCACTAAAATAGTTCTGAACCAAGAGCAAATTTTTATCCCTAATCTAAAGAGAAGAACAGGAGAAGGAAAAGGGGTTCAAGTGATTAAGTGACTCTCCTCTATGACTGAAGCAAATAAGAATGCATGCCCCATTGGTATGCTTAGCCATCGATAGGAAAGCTCCCAAAAGTAATACATTATTTGAAATTGGAAATAACTTACTGGTGAAAATAAAATTTCCAACACCAGGAAGATTTTAAAGAAAATTTTTTAAAAAGAGAAAAGACAAGGAAAACTGGAGAAATATTTCCTTGTGTGTTGTGATATTGAGAATTGGGTGAAACATTTGTCAATGTTTATATAACACTGTCCAAAAGAGATTGAGTAGCTAATCAACATAATATTTTTATCATCAGAACAGTGTTAAGACACATGAAAATATTTTGTAATCTAGAAATAAACAGGTTTTCTAACTTTCGTATTGTGCAGATTTGTGCCATGTAACAGAGCAACGCCTTTCATGGATTTCTCAAAATGGCTACTCCCTTCAAATACAACCTCTGGTTATTAAAGTCTTTTCCCCAGGGGTCTTATTAGTTGAGATGTAGCTAACATTTCTTATGTATTCTTCAAATGCCAGCTAAGGATTTTTGTATACATTATTTCATGTAATATTCTAGACAGCATGATTTATTATGTATTCTTTTATACTCTATTCAATAATAAGTCATACTCTATATTACAAATTAATAAATTGTCATGATGCTTTATAAGGCCAATCTGTTGAATTTGAAAAGTGAAACCATTCCTTGAGACCTAATTAATCCCTGAAAACTTGTAGATTCTATCCTGTAGGGAAATGAAATTTTGAGTACAACAATCCCCCAAAGCCACCCAAACCAGCCCACCAATGATATCCATACCTTTACTATATTTACCTCTTACAAAATGTGTCATTCAAAATAAAAGCCCAATTTGTATCAGAATAACTTAAAGCCTATCCTTGAAACATAAAAAAAAAAAAAACCTCAACGTTCTTTAAAATGGTTCAAAGTTAATTCTTTTCCAGATAATTCTCTGTGGATTGTATGTTTCCTTTCATCTTCCTTTAAATGAGGAAGCAGTGTTGAGTAGTCCCCTAAACCCATCAGAGAAAAATCTTCATCTTGCCTTTACTATCCTTTGCTTGCCTTTACTACCAAGACACTATCTTGGGAGAAACATAACAACCAGTGGTAATGCACAGTAGGAGGGCATGAGAGGATAATGGAAAGATAAATGTTGTCTATACATCTCCAGCAGAGAAAGACAGAACATATTAATAAAGCAACCATAAAACATTTTCAACTTCTGCAAATGAAAGAACTGCAAGAAAAAAATGTGATTTAATGAAAAAATTCTTAATAAATACCACCACTGGATTATTAAGATGGCAGATAAGAGCACTTAATAAAACACGTGTCAAGCAAAATCCAGGCCAGGATCATTTGAGATAAAATAGTCTTATTATCATACAATCTATAAAAGATTAATGAAACCTTTAATGCAAAGCATTAATGGAGCTGGCTGCATCCTGACCTTACCTAGACTTTTTTAGGACTTTAGCAGTTTTAAGTAGGAAGAATAGCTTTATTCAAGAAGGTTTCTTTTCCTTCTAAAATTTGTTCACATTTAAGAAAATGCAGATATATGGGCTTTTCCCTTAACATATAGTGCTGTTATCATTCATATATAATTGTCCATAAAACTCCTTGAAAAGTCTATTAATCTCTTCAGTATCCATGAACTTAATACCATAATTGTTCTTAACTGTAGCTATAGTAGAAGAACTGCTTGCCTGTTTTCTTGCTAATAACCCACTGGTTTTATGACTGAATTGAAATAAAGCCAGTTCTTCTAGCAATAAAGGTGAGGGTGACCCAGATGAATTAGATAATTGCCTTCACAGCCTATTGATCTTCTATTTGAGGTCTTTTAGGTCTGAATATTTTCTCTTTACTAATAGAGCTTCACATTTTTTTTCAGTTGCTAAGAGATGTAGCTGGAGTCTAAAGAATATTAGAGGGGAAAAATTGAGAGCAGATAGTATTAAAACATGCTGGGTTCAAGGTTTCTGTTTCTGATATTAAGGGGCATTTTCCAATACAAAACATGGGACATATAGCTTAACAACAAGTAATTGATTCACTCACACAGGTGGACCGTTACCATGTGTTATTCACTATGTTAGACCTGCAGATTGAAAAAAGAAATCTGTCCTGGAAGAAACTCAGATTTTGGTGAGAAGAAAGACACATGTATAGATATTTAAATATCAATCATATAATAGAAGAATGCACAGGTTACTATAAGAGCATAGTAACAGACAGCCATCTTCTCGTTGTGTCCTCACATGACACAAGGGGTAAGGGAGCAATTAGGATCTCTTTTATAAGGCTCTGCCCTCATGATGTAATTGCTTCCCAAAAGACTCACCCTCAAAGACTATCACCTTGGGGATTAGGTTTCAACATAATACTTGGAGTGGGTGGTATACAAACATTCAGTCTATAACACTTACTTTTCCCACAAAGGCTGAAGACTGTTCCAACCACCACTGATCTTTTTCTAGGTCTATCCATACAACCCTGCCATTTGAAGCACAAGATTTTTGCACCGAGCCAGGAGGTCATCATACGCAGCCTCCTCATTTTACTCTTAGACTGAGAAAACTGAGTGAGTTTCACCAACTTGCCCAAAACATGCCCAATCCCATGAAAACCTCCTCTAAGGAAATATTTAATGTGTTAATTCCTTTGTGTCAGGCTTACAGGGAACTAACTTAAACTGAAAAATGTATTTCTCCTAGTATGATTTCATGTATAAGAACACAGAACAAAGAAGTATTGTGAGGTTCACAAGATCTGCTTAAAAACTAAAAAATCACACCACATATATACTTGTATACTCTACTAATATCTACCTGTAGTTCAGGATTTTTCTAGCTTCCCTCCAAAAAATAATTCCCAAGTTAACAAGAACCATATTTTCTACTTTCGTAATTGACAGTGCCTGGTATGAGTGAGTGCCTAACAAGTTGACAATTTTATTCAACCTGGCTTTTAATAGAATAACACGTAGCCAGAAGCCTCAATATGCATTTATGCTTACATCCCTTTTACCTATTCAGGTGGTTTGTTTATTTAAATACATGAGCACTCACTTTTCTGAAATTAGGAAAAAATAATTTCTGTAGAGATGGTCAGATTTAATGATGGAATTTAGATTAGAAATTGCTGCCCTCATGACGGTAATAGTGTTGTCCTCTGTTAGGTTCTAGTTTTATAATTATAAAACTCTTTGAGCCTGTTGCCATCAAGTTCATTCTGCCTGTCCGGGCTTAGGCCACACTGCATCCACCTTGTCTGAGCATCAGTCTACAGAAGGAAGAGAAGAGCAATGGGAGGGCACAACGAGGTACATCTTGTGCCCTCACCCTACTTAGCAACTTATGTTAGAGCTCTATGAAAAGAGCACTGCTCACAGAATCTGAAGGTATTCTTCTCAAAAGAGAGTCTGAGGGACCCACAGAATGACCATCACTGCTTTGGAGTTTCTCTGATGAAATGTGGTACAAAGTAGAGGAAATAGATATGCATGTCAGAAACATTAGGAGAGAGCACACTCGGCACAAACCACATTATTATCTTGGTGAAGGCTGATGGCCCATCAGTAAGTCAATGACAAGCACCTTCCAGCAGCTTCACTGGCAGACAACACCAGGGAGTAGATCTGGGACACAAAAGGGCGAATCTGTCAGATGTGTGTGGTGACACATTCTGAGGGATTTCCAAAAAATAAGTGAAATTTTGAGGGGGTTTGGAAGGTACAGCAGGTAAGAGTAGGAGTCAGGAAAACATGACTTTCTAATGTTAACGTGACAAACTTGTACCAACCCCATGTCCCCTGCCAGTAATATTAGAAGACATTGTGGACTTATAAAATGCTTAGTACATAAAAGAAATTTAATCAAAGGTAGTTTGTGTTGAAAGTATTTATAATTGAACAAATATTTATTGAGAATCTAATATGTGTAAGACACTTGGATAACCCTTTCATCTATAAACAAATGTCTCACATTATGAGGGCAAGCTCCATGAGAGCAAGGACCATGACTGCTTTGTTCCATTTTGCATCCCCAGCAAACTTCATGCTATCTAGAGCATGTTGGGTATTCAAAATACATTTATTGAGTAAATGAAACTAATTCTAAATTGTCTTACCATAGACGATGTCACTATGCTCTTTAACATGTGAGTTTTCTCATGCCTCTTCAGATAACTTCTACTCTTATTACCATAGAAGGACTCAGAATAATAAGAAAACCAACCCCTCTTTTTTTTTTTCTTCACCAGCTAATTCTCATTCTATATGCAATTTTTAGGAAAAATGGGGGTTTTTTTATATTGGTTTTCCTGTCTGTATTCCTAAGATTGTATAAAAGGGGTTAAATAAAAATTCTCACATACCACAAGGCTGGTAGATCACAGATATACTCATTTCACAAGACGTTTTATGTAACACATGGTGTCACTGAGTCACATCCTGCATAAATCAGGTTAAATGCAAGTTAAGAGACCTCAGCCATCAGTGGAAGAAAGAGGTTCCTCCAGCAAAGAAAACATTTGGCTCTGTTATCATAAGCAGCTAGCTAATTAACAACTAAAATTGTACCATGTTCTATATCCATCTAAGTTTTCTAGCTAAAAGAAAGGATAAAAAGAATGAGAACCACATCAAAAGAGCTGGTTGTCCTCAGGTAATTCACTCTAGGTGCTGAGCAAGTTAGTATTCCTTGGGAATAGACAACAAAGTATCCACTAGTGGCACTAAGGACTGTTAAACCCTTCAAGGAAAAAAAGGAATTCAACCACTTCTTTTGATGAGAATAACCCTGAAGGAACTAATAATAGAAATTGAGTAAAATATACTACTGATGTCAAGAAATCGATGTAATTTAGATCTTCTTTAAAGAATAATATTAATAAAATATACCCTGAGATCACAGGGTATATTTTTTATTACTTTGCAAAGATAAAACTTCATTAATGGGGACATAAAAAACTATAACAACATGTCAAGGAATATGGATGTAATCAAATTAATTGAGATTATTTCACAATAGTGATAAATCAGAAACAGAACCTTACTAACCTTCATTTTATTATTTACCCTATATTCTTTATGTACAAAGTCAAAAGTTGCTCTTCTCATAATATTTCAGAGAAAGATCATTAACAGTAATAATCGTTTTATAGAATTCAATTTAAAAAAATTTTGTGTTGAGCTTCCTACTCTCTGCAAAAGATGGGGCAAGGTAGGACAGAAGCTTCGGGAAAGAGGAAGCTGTCCTTTTGCTCCAGGAGTTTGCCACCTAGACGTGAGGAATGACCCGTGTGAAAATAAACAAGGAAACCTCATTTAAAATGGAGTCAGGAGCCCTGAAAGGGGAGCTCTTACACAAGTACCACTCATTGCAGCCTGCAAAACCAGCCAGAAGAAGGAAGATAATTATTTTGACAAAGGAATTTTCACATAGGAATTTATCTCCTGCCTTGAAGAAAAAGAAAGAAGATCCTTCTGCCCCAGTAACAACATGCTAACCACCACTAGCAGCCAATAAGGAATCGCTGTTACCTTGAACTCTTGTTCTTCTCTAATAAGATTTTTCCAGAACAATCCTCTCCAATTTCTTCCTAAAACCTAAGAAACTGATCTTTCCCTTGTCTCTTTGAACTTGGCCATGGTTCACCATAGCTTGCTTATCCTGAATTATAATTCCTCTGCTATTTTCAAATGAATGCTTTTTTTTAACTTAAATAGAATTGTTCTTTGTTCTAAGTTAGCACTTGTAAACCACAAAAATTATTGCTAAGCAATATCATAAAAAGGAGGACAGATTGCCATAGAAATGATTTAAGCTTGGAGGCAGGACCTACAACTAACCTTGATTAGGAAAAAGTTTGAATTAAGTGGTGGTATTTGACAAAGATCTTGAAGTCAGGATAAGATTTTTATATTCATAGCTGAGAAACGTTCTAGGTAGGACCATGTCAGTAAATAACGGTTTAGAAGTTAAGATCTAGTGAAAGAATATATGTGAACATGTTCTGATTCTACATGCATTGTTCTTACAAAGTATGGATTTTACATGCATTGCTTTTGTAGAGCCCTCCAGTCTCCAAGAACTCCATAGCACATTATCTAATTTTAACCTTAAAATATTCAGGAATTACATGCAATCAGAAATTTGCATCTCCATCTCAGAGCTAGATATAGGAGACACAGCCAAACTGAAATTCATAGAGGACAGGACATTTGCCAAAGGCCATCATGCTAATGAGTGTACAATCCAGATTGGAAATCCTTATCACTGTCCCTTTAACTCTAAGTAAGCCTGTGTGCGGGAACATGATTCTTTGCCTCTCTTTAAAATTTTAGTTTTCACCAAGTAAAAAAATTGGACAGATAAGATAAAGTCATATCTTGTCTTTGCCATGAAAACATTAGGGAAATGCTTTTCCTC
The DNA here is from genome assembly GCA_028533885.1 of Nasua narica. Classification (NCBI taxonomy): domain Eukaryota; kingdom Metazoa; phylum Chordata; class Mammalia; order Carnivora; family Procyonidae; genus Nasua; species Nasua narica. Next base: position 40,910,972 of record CM052802.1, on the reverse strand, counting down.
TTCCATAGTATTGATTTTGTCTTTGTCTATGATGTGAAGGATTAGTTTTATTTTAAAAGAGAACAAAAGTTTCAAAAAAGCAACTCAATTATCATGAAGACCATTTTATCATCTATAGAAATGTAATTAAAAACACATTTTTCTCAGGGTTGTTTTGTGGGCTAAATGAGAAAATGAGTGTGAAAGATCTAGCACAGATCAACACTCAATTCGTATATTTCTTCTCCATCTGAATATAGAGTCTTAAAAATCAAGTTTCTGTAACACATTCCTTAGTTTACATCATGTTATATCTTCTAATAGATAACACTTTCAATGGACCTAAATAAAATTCATTACTGTGTACTCAGCTACCGTGAAAATTCTTAAGATTTCTAGAATATATCAAGGAAATACTCCATCCACTCAAAGACCAAAAACTTCAAAGCATTATTTAGTAAATATCTGGGTCAAAACATTTCTGATAATTTTATGGTAAAATAAACTGCCCATAGTGCTTAATTTTTGAGTCAACACTGATAAAACTGTTGCTCTCCCTCGAAAAAGTTGGGAAAAACTTAAAAACCAGCCAATTAATTAACCAAATAGCAGATTAAATTAATCACTTTATGAAGCCATCAAAGAAAAAAAGGTACATCCTTACATTAGTAAGGAGAAACCATGTGAAGGGTACTCTTGCAATAACACAAGAAAGGGAGTTCATGCAGTAAAGAGAAGGCTCGAACCACAAGATTTGAAAATGTCTTCCATGAAAGTGCAATGGGAAGGGATTTCCTTCACAAGGAGAAGTAAAACAACCCAGTGGAAAGAGCTGAGCATGGGGAATGGATTGAGCAGGTGGTGTGATGAGACAGTCAAGAATCAGATCTCCAGAGGGGCAATTAAGGGAAGGTCACTCCATTTCCCAGTGCTTGATTAAGCTCAAACATAGGCAATAGTTCTAAGGCCTGGGGAAATGAGAACTTAACTAAAAAGTTTGGTTAAGTCAAGTCAACTGGCATTTTATCCATATTCATCAGTGATGGCCAAGAATTCAGCTAAATCATTTATAAGACAAAGAATGGGAATTTGGAAGGTCTGTGTCTGGCCTTGTCATAGGTAATAATCTGTTCACAGCAGAAGGCAAGCAAACAAAACCAAAAAAAAAACAAAGAGAAAACCACCAAACATCCATGAAGAAAACATTTCCCAGAACAAAAAGGGGTGAGATTTGTTAACCATTTCTGTTTTCCAAGGGGTGAGATTTGTTAACCATTCTGCACAGTCCTTCAGTAATGTTCAACACTGTATGTGCTCAAGGACGCAGTGGGTCAGGAATCCAGGGAAAATACGTCTATGCTCTGTAATCTCAGAGGCCTAGGGAAAAATTCAAAGCCTCGAAGTGGTTTGATGGCTGGGAACTGGAATCATCTTAACATTTGCTTACTTAGCTTGTCTAGTGCCTGGGCTGGTGATTGAAGGCTAGGACTGCCAACTAGAGCAACTCTATGTGGCCTTTCCAGGTAGTTGGTTTCCTCACAGAAAGACAACCTCAAAGTACTCAGACTTGTTACATGGTGACTCAGGGCCCCAAGTACCAGGGTTCAGATGAATACACCAGAAGCTGCAATATCTTTTATGACCCAGCCTCAGAAGTCACGGAGTGTTACTTCCGCAGTACTCTACTGGCCAAGGGGAAGTAAATTAGCCTCTTCTTAGTAAAGGAACGACATGGTTACATTGTAGAATAGCACACGAGAGGAGATTTTACTGGTACTATTTTGGAAAATACAATCCATCACAATCTTCATATCTGTATCTATAAATATCACCGAAATATGTATAGGTAAAATATATAATAAATTAGCATTTTAGGTGAATATTGGGAAATAGAGAACATGATAATGCCTTTTACCTCAGACTCAATCAAATTTAAACACAATTTTAATATCCCTATGTATATATTAAATTGTGTTCAATTTTTGTTATTTGACTACTTTTATCATTATAATCTGTTTTATAGATACATGTTTTTATAAAAATATGTAAATGTACATTTTCTCCTAAGAATAAAGTTTTACTAAGAGTTAGTATATCATAGCAGAAAGAAACTTAGTCTTGGCATTATGGCATATATAAATAAAAATACCAGCTTATTCACACTAGTTACCTCTAGATGCATTTCCTACAAAATTAGGAATAAAGTAGGATGCCCACTATCACCATAATAATTTAACACTTTTTTTGCATTTTATTTTTTTATTATGGAAATGATATTGCTCCCTTTAGAAAACTATACACATGGAAAAGTATAAAGAAGACAATAAAAGCTATATAAAATTTCTCACTGTCATTAACATTTTGAAAGCTTTTGCTACTTTGTTTTCTGTGCATGTTTGTTTATCACATATTCTTTTTTATTTAAATTTTATTTAGTTAACATATAGTTCAATATT
>CM052802.1:40777592-40908037 GCA_028533885.1 Nasua narica | reverse complement strand
GCCACCATTAATTGTAGCCCAGCACTTATACAGCAATGAGAACAAATATTATGTATTAGAAACACAAAACATTTTAACTATTCAACTGTTTCGAGGCACTCTCGAAATATAAACATGTTATATATATATATCCATATATATATATAGTTTTATTTGTTGCTCCCAACAACACTGCAAGGTAATTAAAGAGAGAATATTAAACTGTGCCCTAGAGTACAATGTAGAGCTGACAAGTGATTTCCCAAAGGTCGATCTGTTAATCAGTGGGGTGAGACAGACCTAGAACCTTGATCTTTGACCAAAAGTCTGGTTCTCTTAATACTTCACCAAAATGTCACCTGCGTTTGAAAGCTTAAAAAAAAAATCACTGGAGAAAATTGTAAAATAAATTGAGACATATGCCATCCCTAGAGGTAAATTATGCTTCTTGACTAACTCCGGGGGGATATGTCCTGGACACAGCTGTTCCAGGGCAAGCCAGATCTGATTAATCACTGCCCAACTAGGCGTTTAGATCCACTCATTCATGGACAGGCACAAGAGCAGATGTAATATTTTACTCCTCTGGGTTTTCAAGGACAAAGGAGTGCACAGAAGAATTAATCAAATAAACCCACAATGAATTATTCATTTTAAATAATATATTGGACACATATTAGTAGAAAATAATTAGTAAATATATGTTGCAACAACACTAAACATCTTGTCTCTAGAAAACCTAAATTAGGTATATAATTGAATTATAGATTTATTAAAATTTTCTAAAATTACTGCTATTCTGAAGCTCAGCAATTTTTCAATTTCACGATAGTTTCAATGTCAATGAGTCCATGTGTCCAATTGTCAGCGTCAAGTTCTACCAAGGTACAATCCACTTCATCACCCCAAAGATCATCTCCTCTTTCCCAACAGAAAGAATAAAAAGTATTTTCTTTCTGGGATTTGGTAAGCAATCACATTCCATGAAACTAATTCAACCAAGAAGAAGTACATCTGCATATAGTCATAAAATTCATTCGGAAGTCCCGCTAAGGAAGAAACTGGTTTTGTCAAATTTGAAAATTCTGTTTTAAGAGTTGGGGAGTCCTTGAAGGGATAGAAATGACAGTATTCAAACAAACTTCAAGAGCCAGAATATTCACATTCTGTGGGGCAAGTTTCTCTTCCCCAGCTGATATTAAAGAGCATTGCCAATGTTTGACTCTATAACTCTTTTTATTTATGCTTCCATGAAAGACCAAGGCCCTCCTTTAGTTGATATCCATTCACTTTATATATGTTCATATATTCATTCAAGTTATAATCAAGTTTTATAGCCTTGGAGATTCTTTATGTCAACACATTCTGGTCTTCCTGCATTAATTTTCCAACTAAACTCTCAGAAGGCAGTTATGTCTTTCTTATTTCCAACATCTTAGAAGAATGTCATTGAAACCCCCTACACTGATCATGACAATACTAGTCATAATTCTAGCTCTGGGAGTAAAAGATCATCATGTACATGAAGAAGAAAGAGGACAATAACAATAGTAATAATGATGAGGATAGTGATAACAACATTAGTAGTATCCACACATTATGTTTAGTTCTTAATAATTGACAAGGAAGTATTCACAAGCATTATCTCATTTAGGAGGAAGAAAATATAGCCATAAATCTAAGGACTACTTAGGGCATCCAGGTACCTCAGAACAATACGTGCTGGTTAATGAGAGAGAGAACACAGCTGAAAACCTGACCGTGTGACAAGCTAAATAGCACCTTAATCTGTGACCCAGGGAAAGTGAAAAGCACTAAGTGTAGAAAATGAAGTCTAAGTTCATCTGGCAGAAAAGACATAGTAACCAAAAATGCACTTTCCAATCCCGATTTAGGCAAATGGATTGCACTAGGGTTCCAAGCAAAAAGAATCAGGTCTCTCAACATGGGATGGAGCATCATAATAGGAAATCCAGAGTGAAATTATATGGAAGTACATCAGTTTGAAATAGTTTTTGCTGCAGAGAGCAAACCCAATTCAACTCAACTATTTGTAGCTATTATTATTTATTCAACTAGAATTCCAGAAGTATTGTTTCAGTCACTCAGCAAAATCACTAAGGATCCAAGCTCTTTGTCATTCTCGCATTTGTTTGTCATCCGCATGCTTTCCCTTTCTGCCACATTATGGCTTCCCCAGCTTCAAATATCACTTTAGTGTTTCAAGAGAGAAGGAAGCCTTGGAGGAAGATTTTTTTTTCTTTCTGTTACCTTGGAATAAAATCACCTCAACAGTTTCTGTGTGACTCATTGGTCAGAATGAGGTCACATGACCAATCCAGCCCAATTCCTGGCAAAGGAGACTGAAGTATTGATTTAATACTCATTCCCCTAAATAAAAGAAGACAGCAGAAGAGTTGACATAAAAATTGAAAAAAGGAGAGGCACCTGAGTGGCTCAGTTGGTTAAGTGACTGCCTTCGGCTCAGGTCATGATCCTGGAGTCCCAGGATCGAGTCCCACATCCGGCTCCCAGCTCCGTGGGGAATCTGCTTGTCTCTCTGACCTTCTCTCCTCTCATGCGCTCTCTCACTCTCTCTCTCTCTCTCTCAAATAAATAAAAAAACTAAAAAAAAAAATTAAAAAGTTGAAAAAAAGAGAGGATGTGAAGAAAAATCTTTCCCTTTTTCTGAGCATTGAAGTTTTAAAATAGATGAGCTCTCTGCGTCAGTCTTCCTTCTGTCTCCCTTCCTCCCCCCAGTCCTGTTGTCTGATGGTAGCCGCCACACTGCTCCCTAGAAGTGCAGGCTGATGCCTGCTCTGGCCCCCAAAGAAATTTATGTTTGGGAGAAGTGGTGACATTCTGTATCAATTTTGAAAGCTGAGTACTTCCTGAAGGATTAGATCTAAGGTGTGAAAGAAAGTAAAGAATTGAGGATGAACCCAGTTTGGGGGCTTGAATAAGAAAGTCAACAATGAAAATGGGGAAAATTATAGGAATAGACATTCATCTGTCTCTCTTTCTCTCCCTCCCTCCCTCTCTTTCTTTCTTTCTGAATCTCTTTCTCCTCACAGAGCCATGAAACTCTCTGATTTTTTTTTTCTCTTTATTGAAGTTCATAAGACACTAGTCATTTAGGAACAAAACTCAGACCAAGGAAAGCAGTGATTATCTGTCAGGACTGTTGAGTCTTTGTAATCCAAGAACTTGGAGAAAAGAATAATCCATGTAGACAAGGTCCTGAGATGAAGAATAAGGGAGAAAAGGGAGTGAAAAATATTTAAACTTTCTGACAATTAGTGGTAAAAATAGACAAATAATGAACGCACGTCAATTGTTTCATACTCCCCAATGCCCGGCTGTCAGTCTTGCCTTCATTATTTGTACTCTAAAGGGAACCCATTATTAGGCATTTCTTGAAGTCAAATCTAAAAACAGGGAAAATAACATCTTTTGAGGCTTTAATCTAATCTCAAACAATTAAGACTTTTTTCCCTTACTATTGTTCTTTTGAAATAGAATAAAAGTGAGGGAAGTCATATTCTGAAGTCCATAGGGGAACAAGAGGGAAACAATATCCTTTTCTTCTTTCTCTATCTTCTGCAGGTTATGCTGTACCTGTTACTTAAGATTCCCTGAATGAATAGCACCAAAACAGTGACTCCATAAAATCAGTCAAACATACACTGCTTAATTCCTGTCAGAGGCACCATCAATACAGGGATATATTACCATTCAATGAAGTTTCAACTGCCAGCTACTGAGATGACCAAGATAAATAGCCGGCATCATCTTAATCTTCAAAGGTACTTGTTCCTACTGTCATGAAAAATTCCTTCTCTCATCTGATGGAGTTTACCCTGTAAATTAAATCTCTCAAGTAATGGAAGAAATAACCCATGACACTAGTGAGGGAAATTAAATTAGAGTCACTAATAGCAGGTCAGCACAGTCTGAGCAGAGGTAATGGAAGTGACCACATGAATGATAAGCAGGTCCCCGTGAGGCTGTGACAAGTGTCTCCCGGAGAGTGTGACGAGCATTCATCTAGGTGGCAAGCAATTCGCAGTCAAGACACTAACATGTTTATAGTGCAGCTCAGCCCCCACCCATGCCAGAGCATGTCAACCTTTCTGAGGAGGATGTTCTAATTCCCTCGTGAAGGCCATTAGGAAGAGTTAAAAACGAGGCTCCTTGTTTTCTGGGTAAATCAATTTCTCACCGCCTAGAAACCTTTCTGGCCAGAGCCGATGACCTTTAGAGACAATAAGAATCCCAGAACTATACTTAAATAACTTTATTTTCTAGAGGGTTAGAGAAACAAAAGCAAAATTGCTCCACAGTTCAACAGTCAGAGGGTGGCTGAAACAAATGCAGTTATTGTAGCTTAGTTGTTCAGGTTTGGGAAGCATGGGAATGCCTATGACAAAACAACCTATTATGTGCGAAACGCAAAATGGTACCTTGCACTTTATAGGTAGCTTTTCTGGGATCTCAGCTGTGATTTGCTTTCTAATGCCCGATCGAGATCACTGGATGTTTGATATCAACGTAATAACCAAGTAAATAATGCAACTGCTGAAAATGCAGACATGAGCAGGAGGACAGGTGGCAGCCGGGGCAAAGAGAGCAGTAAAGAGTGACTTCTAGAAAACCACTGATGATCCGATGGCTACAGTTTAATCTAGGTGATTAAAATATTTTTTACTAAGATCTGGGATTATAAATTGAGGGATCGGGATCATAACGAATGACCATTTTTTTTTTATTTTGCTGTATTTCTGACCATATTATTTGTAGCTGAAACTGAGTTCTGCTATCATTGCTATATATTTTTTTAATTTTATTTTTTCAGTGTTCCAAAATTCATTTTTTATGCACCACACCCAGTGTTCCATGCAATACATGCCCCCCCCATTACCCACCGTCAGGCTCACCCATCCCCCGACCCCTCCCTTCCCAAAACCCTGAGTTTGTTTCTCAGAGTCCAGTCTCTCATGGTTTGCCTCCCTCTCCAATTTCCCCCAATTCACTTTTCCTTTCCTTCTCCTAATGTCCTCCATGTTTTTCCTTATGCTCCACACATAAGTGAAACCATATGGTTTCACAAACAACCATTTTTAACGAAAGAAATGTCTATACTGCCTGAAAGATTGCTTTGAGTATTAACAAACTGAAACGTGCACTTCAATCATTACATATCTCAGATGGCAATGCTGTGTTTATTTCAAGACAAAGCTTTTCTTAAGTGTAACGTCCCTACGGTCACTGATTTATAAAAACAAGTCACTTTTGCATGCTCTCTGCTTTAGTTAGATAGTAATTAGGCATTGTTGGGTATAATATTCAGCAGTTTTTATTATTTGCATTAAAAAGAGAAAATTAAAAAACATCAAGGATAGAAAGTCATTTGCCCCAAGTTAATTTTCTACTTTCAAAATAGGAATGTGTTTCTCAATACATAAAGCAGTATGAAAATTATCTTTATTTTTATTTTTAATGACTCAATCTTAGCACAATTAATCAAGAAAAGTGCTAATTACATTTTGATAATATTATGCTTTGCTGGTATATGAAGTCAAGTCAGAAACCACAGCCTTGGAGTTAGAAAAAAGAAAGTGAATGACAAGTTAAGACAGTGTTTAATAGGGTTCCTCGGTGGCTTGGTCGGTTAAGCATCTGCCTTTGGCTCAGGTCATGATCCCAGTGTCCTGGGATCGAGTGCTACATTGGGATCTCTGCTCAGTGGGGAGTCTGCTTCTCCCTCTGCCTCTCCCTCCTGCTTTTACTGTCTCCCTCACTCTCAAATAAATAAAATTTAAAAAAAAAAAAACAGTATTAATAGAATAGAAAGCTTAAAGAATATTATTTTGGAAAACACATGATCTACACATTCTTTGAAATTTAGTAAACCAGGCAACATGAGCTTCTAGGAATGGTGATTTAATAGCTAAACATTATACGGAGCTATGATTTCTCCCTCACCTCCTGTTAAATTCCCATGTCATTTGGTCATGATGCTTGTTTCTCTAGGTCTGTTTTCTCCTCTATAAAGTGAAATTATAAAAATTAAAAAACTTATTAAATCTGTTTAGAAATGGAATTTTACATGGGTTTTACTGGGTGTGCTGAATAGAACTCAGTAATTTCATAGATGACACAATTATTAGCAATAGAGCGGAGCTGTGAATTTAAGGGCTGTGAAATGTGAAGGAGCCCCTACTTCACTCCAAACATATACATCATCACTAAAAGTTCCCCAAATCCTACTGACCAGTTCTTCCGCTTAATCAAGTAAAGGAAGAAAGGGGACCCTGTTTAGCAAGGATAACATAATTTCTTTGAATTATTCGTTTTCAATTACTGTTCTGTTTCTATCAAATAGAATATGGAAAAATAGGGATCTTTCAGATGTCAGTAGCAGTTTTCTTAAAACAGCATGTCTTGCCTTTCTTTCATAGGGTAAAAATATCTCTAAGTCTTGCTTACGATGCCAAATCAAATCAGAAACTCACTAAAGAATATAGAATGAAGAGATGCCTGGATGGCTCAGTGGGTTAAAGCCTCTGCATTCGGCTCAGGTCGTGATCTCAGGGTCCTGGGATCAAGCCCCACATCAGATCTCTGCTCAGCGGAAAGCCTGCTTCCCCCTCTCTCTCTTCCTGCCTTTGCCTACTTGTGATCTCTCTCTCTGTCAAATAAATAAATAAAATCTTTTTTAAAAAAAGAATATAGAATGAAGAAAATAAATCTTTACTGCTTTGTGAGCAAATATTTATTTATTTATTTATTATGAATTTTTGCTTTTATTTATAGATCTTTCCCCTTTCAAATGAACTGAGAAAGACTGACCCTAAGCAGGGTCAGTTAAAAGTTGATTATTTTTAAAATTAAGTGAAATATTCTTATTTGTTATTTGTTAGAAATAAAAAGAGAAAAATACACCTATTTCCTCTTTTGGAAAGGTCTCCTAAATTTAGTGACATAGGAAATTCTTGACAATGTATTGAAAATAAACGAAACTATTCAAAATATTGATATTAAAATTTTGCTTTAAAAAACTATACAAAAAATAAAAATAAATAAAAAGCTATACAATATAACTATATAATTTTTGTGCATGCTCGGATGTATATATTCACACACAAACACCTCCCACACGTACACACATATACCCATTATTTAATAATATCAGATTATGGATAATTTTTGTTTTTCTCTGAATTTTTCTACATATGAATTTTTCTACCGTAAATATGTATGGTTATAATCAGAAAATGTTACAAAATAAATGTAAATTTTCATTCCCCAATACGGAAGAGATGTGCTAATATATTCTGATAATACTCTTGAATTGATCATTTTACTAGACAATCTCAGGTAAAAGAATGTGTCAGATTAATACCACTTAACACAAAATTGGACCCATTTTTAAAAATACGAAATTAATATTATCTTGTATTATTGTATTGTTAAGTATCTCAAAGTTTCAGTTACCTTTTGATTTAATTCACAACTGTACAACATTTATCAAAAAATATATAATCTTTCTGTGATATTAAGACAGGTAAAACGATTTGATATTTCCCTACTATGAATTAGGTATTATTACTCAATTGACTATCATCCAGAACAGTTGACAAATTTGACAGTACGATGTACACAAGACACAGGCAGGAAAAACAACGAGTGCAGTGAGAAGCTGACAATGGCTGGAAGAATAAGGTGTGGTGAAGAGATCAGAAACTACTCCGCTCAAATGATTGTTGCCATGTGCAACAAAGGCTCATGGAAGGACAGATATTCCAATTCTTTGAGAGAAGACAGAGATCTGGATTTTCAGTTGCAATCTACCAATTTTTAAAACGTTGCCTAAGTCAAGCAAAACAATAGTGTCAACCTAATATAACTCTTTGCAAACCTGATCCGGGCTAGACTTGAGTATTTCAAATATACTCTATTCCTGTCACTAATATTTGTGACCATGTTGGTTAGTTGACAACGAAGATTTTATAAATCCTATCACCTACTCTGTAAAGACTGATTATCCATATGACCCATTTATATTTATAAAATCCTTTGAGGAGCACCTGGGTGGCTCAGTGGGTTAAAGCCTCTGCCTTCAGCTCAGGTCATGATCTCAGGGTCCTGGGATCAAGCCCCGCATCTGGCTCTCTGCTCAGCAGGGAGCCTGCTTCCATTCCCCTCCCTGCCCCCCCCCCGCCTGCCTTTCTACCTACTTATGATCTCTCTCTCTCTCTTTCTCTGTCAAATAAATAAATAAATAAAATCTTAATAAAAATTCTTTTTAAATCCTTTGATATTTGCCAATATGTGAATTACAGCTATTTATAGAGAATCAAGATTAATTTCATTATTCAGAAAGGATAAGTAAATCTCTGGGAGAATCCTCCTCAGTGATTCCCCAAAGCGGTAACACATGGGCACTTCTCTTAAGGATTTTTAACAAGGATTTGTTCAACCTGATTAAATGTTATGAGTATTAGCTTCTTTTATCCTAGTCATTTAGAATAGATGCTTCCCATTTGCTCATTTCATTCTTATTTGTTTCGATGTTTGAAATGCTACAGATAATGAATTAATATGGTATTCATGTAAGCCTCAAGGCCTAACCCCTAAACATACATATATCTATGTAATGCACCATCAAGGAAAATACCTTCATCGAAAAAACCTTAAAAATAGGAACCTCTATGTCACATGAAACAATCCATTGATCTGGCAATTTCTTTTGTTGGCGAATCATTTATTCTTAGTCTTTTCTCTGACTTAGTTAAAATACACTGATTTACTGCCAATCCACAAAAATTAAAAAGATATCTACTTATAGATATAGACTTCACTTCAAGATCCAGACACAGTCAGAAAATTGAGCCTGCTTGAATATGTAGCTTTCACGCCTCTATTAGCATTAATTCAACACATTTATATATAGTGACTGTTATGAGCTAGCTTGTGTTCCAAGTACAGCAGATAAAGTGAAGGAGCTGATCTCATGATTCTGGCAGAAGGAGACAGACAATAAAAATTAAACAAGAGAATGTCCTAGAATAATTGTTCTCTAAACAACTAGAGTAATGTGATATAGTGACAATGGTCACCTTAGATTGAGTGCTCATGGAAATCCTCTCTTAGGACATCTAAGCTGAGACCTGAATTACCAAAAGAATGCTCACCATGCAAAGATCAGCAGAAAGAGAATTTTAGGAACAAAGAAAAGACCAGTGTTTCTGGGTACCAGCGGCAAGGGGAGGGTGTTGAGATGTGAAATCCAAAACAGAGGAACAGATCAATTCTTAGAAATAAGAAAGTTAAGTGGTTGTTAAAGTATTGAGAATTAAAAAAAAAAAAAGTATTGAGAATAATAGCATATCACAGAATCTGCCCTGGATACAGTGGGAGGTGAAGACCCAACATCACGTAAGGATATCATAAAACAAGTCTAGATGCTTGCAGTCAGATGGAGAAAGAAATAATCAAACTCTGCCCAACAAAACAAATATTAATATAAATTTTCTTATTTCAGAATAACAAATGAAGAAGTTCACTTTATCTTCTAACATGGATAAGATGTGAAACCAGGTAATGCCATACACACTTACTGATCCTTTGTGTTTGAATAGAAATGTGCTAAGCAACAAAGCAGGGTAAAAACAACTACAAAAGAAGAAAAAGAATGTGGGTCTTTCGGTTTTCGGACTGCATCCAGCTCCAAAGAAACAAAGATGAGTGGATGGGCCTGAGGCTACTGAAGATACACAGAGTCTCAGTTAGGTCTGTAAGAACAGAAGCGTGATTACATCACCATGTGCTGCACTTGCTTGCAGGGAGAGGGCTGGGTGGAGCGATGACGAAGGGCTAAGGCAATCTTCTACCTTTGAAAAACATGCCCTAAGGGGGAAAAAAATCTCTATTTTTTACTGTATATATGTGTATGTATATATTTTAATTGTATTTTCACATATCTTATATGTATGTGTATATATGTATTTCCATACACACATGTATGTACATATACATAAAACAAAATAAAGAAATAAAGAACCACCAGAATCAGAACTTGGAGATATTTTAGTTTTCATGTCCGACAACCAACGTTCAGTATCCAGTGCTTGCCTAAGATGCAGTCAAATGCTCTAGCCCTGGGCTGTACCCCCATGCTTGCCCAAGATGAAACAATGCTCCGGTTCCCTTAGACCCCCTTGATGGAAGGTCACGAAAACACACGTGCTTTCTTGAGGCTTCAGTGCCCTTGCCTGTGAAAGGAAAAACTGGATTAGCTTTTGTGTGAATTTACTTCCATTCTAAAGGCTTGAATTCTCAGTGAACTAATCCACGGAAATGGAAGAGCAGCATGTTGATAATGAATGACAACACCCGGCGCATTAGGGGTGGCTTCGGCTCAGACTAAAGGTAGAGTCTTTGAGCAGACTGCATGGGTGGGCAGCCCAGCCACGCCACTTCCTTGCTTGTGGGCTCAGAAAAGTTACTTGACCTAAGATTCAGTTTCTTCGATTGTAAAAATGGCATTATAATTACGTCATGCAGTTAAGGTGAGCGCTGTGTTAATACGTATAGAGCGTGACGAATAGTGGCGTCTGGCACACAGAAAGCACTCGGTAATATTAGCTATGATTATTACCACTATTAGACAGTATTAGGTAAAAAAAAAAGTAGTTATATATTATGCAGTGGTAAGTATTTATGTGGGTCATAAAATTTTAGTTTCTGTTCAGGGTGGAAAAAGCATTAATATTCTTAGAATGGAATTCCGTTTCAGACTCTGAGCCAATGCTCTCTGGTGCAGACAAATTAACCTAACCCTTTCCACCTGTTCAGTGTGTCCTCTCCAGCAATAGCTCGGGGGTATTCGGGTCAGGTCTCAGTCACAGTCCACTTTGGAACTTCTTTCCCAAACTTCTTCCCCACCAATTCCAATCCCCTTCCCTCCCGTTGACTCTAATGACCCCGGAAATTTTACACAGCATCAATCACAGAGAAGTTCTCCATTAGAACCGATTAAAAGAAGTTCATCCACAATTTCAGTTAGAATTTAGTAACCCTATTAGCCTTGCAATGGGGTGGGAAGATGTTATTCTATGATCCCGGAGAGTTGATACAGTTGTTTTTATAGCTAAAAATGCAAATGTGTTTCAACGCCAAATGTGATCTTATTTCCTTCTAGCAACTGAATCCCGAAGTCATACCTTCATTAGGTAAATGTATTGAGTGCATATATTTCTCCTTTTTCTTTAAATAAGTAGATAATTCCTAAGAGCAAGTCTCTGATCTGTTGAGCCAATAATTTTCATTTCTTCTGGAGCTTTTAATCCACTCACATTAGAGCAATTGAAAGTAGTAGTTTCATAAGAATAGAGAGACAAAACTAGCCTGGATAGGTAATTATAGTGGACCTGATTATAATGGACCTCATAAGTAAAGCAAAGAATATGGGTATTTCTGATATTAATGAGCACATAAGGCTGTGGTTCATACAAAAGAAGTAACACAATCAGATTTTCATCTTAAGATCTCACCAACTCCTCAGTTTTGCAACCCATCTGCATTGATAGATGCAACTTTATAGCTACACTTGTGTGACTTTGAATTACTCAAACTAGGTTGCAGATGTCATTTGCCTCCAATCTTTTTCCTCTTACTCCTTCCTGTTAACACCTAGTAGAGTATTCAGGGAGCACTAATCCACTGAATCTCCCTCATTCTTAAAACCCACAGTAGGTGCAATAGAGCACCAACAACATGAAGAAGCAGAAAATATGACTCTTCCTCTAAAATCATTTAAAATGTTGCTGGACATAAAAGATATTTATTGAACTACTATCACAGACCCCAAACTCTCCTATAAGACAGATATGAATAGAGAACCATCACAAAAAAATGAATAAAAATAGCATGGGAGGTTCAACTAGAATCTGCAACAATCTTTCTTTTTTTTCTCCCAAATATATTTATTTTATTTTTTCAGTGTTATAAGATGGATTGTTCATGCACCACACCCAGTGCTTCATGCAACAATCTTTCATGTCCCTTCCTTATATCCTGATATGTATCATCAGATCCCTTTATAGCTTATAAATATATTTATGCATTGGTTTGAACAGTATGCATATTCGAGCAAAGAGATTCATCCAAAGAAGACAAGCAAATGGACAAAGGTTATGACTGACCAAAAATTCATCGCTTCTCCATTTTGCCCCTAAGTCACAGCATGAAGGTCCTAGAGCATTAGATTTGGACCATTTACACATTTATAATGGAAAGTTAGCAGCATCGGCTGAACAGGTACACAGAGAAGGAAACAGAATGACTAAAGCCCTGGGGAATGAATATTCACAAACAGCAAGTGGGAAGAAGAAAAAGAGCTATCCAGAGGAACAGAAAAGGATCATTTTTTAACCTAAAAATGAAAAGGTAATAACCAATGATTTTTGTATATTATTTGCTTCCTTCAGAGACCAATTTTGATGTCTTCGTTTTGACAGACTATCTCTGTAAGAATTTTATCCAGTCATCCACTGCTATCTCACAAGTTAATATAATACATGGCCCTTGATACAAAATGCTAAAAAAAAAAAAAGAACAAGAAAAATTACTTTTTATATAACGGTACAATATTTCTCAATGTTTGTAAAACACCTCTTCTACATAAAAGCATATTGTGACTTTTCTCATCTACACCCTTCGCGTGCATTCTTGCAACCCATCTGGGACACCATTAATATGGGAATTGTGTTCACAGATCGAATGATACTACTTGCTCAGCATCACAACATCTACTCCTCAGGGACGAAAGTGTACACATACACACACACTCACACACACACATGCACACACACAGAGAATAATAGAAGGTGAATGTATTTCTAGCAAGCATATCGAAACTGTTTTGTTGAACTCAAATCAAATTGCACTGTAAGCCAATACCTCTGGAAACAGTTTGCAATGGCAGCACTGGTGTTGAAATCATTCTAGAACAGCCACAGTAAATCTCAAATTGTAGCATCCAGCCTCTTAGACACTGGTCATTTAATCCTCCAGCATGGCATTCTGCTCCTATAGGGTGTCTATCTCTGTGCCCATTAAGTCCCCGCCTCCACTGAGCCTGCCACTCTGGATGTCATTTACAGCCATCATCTGGGGGCTTTCCAACCATTACTTACACTAATTTCAAATATCCTGGGACTTAGTCCAATGTTAAAAATGTATTGTTTTCTAAAAGAACCTCTTAATGAGTCATCAGAAGACTAATTCTCTCTAAAAGAATAATTAGCTAGCCCAGGGGCACAGAGCAGAGGTTTGATTCCAAATAATAAGCAAATTTAACTTCCCAAGTATAAAAGCTGTTGCTGCTTTTGAATAAAAGCACAGTTGTGGATCCGGATCTAGTTGCTAGCCCTTTTTATTTGACCTACTGGCTGATCAGATCTGAATTCCACTGGAGAGACATAATATGAAACTCAATAAAGTATGAGCTTAACTTTTCTCCTTCTGATTCAGGAGAGGAATAGCAACACTTGGCTCCCTTCTGATATCTGCAAGGCTGTCTGTGCAGGCATCTCAGGATTTCCACCTTCTGTGTAAGATACTAGAAGCGTTTATCTAGCCAGGAATACAAACAAGAAATTTAGATCTATGACTGCTAAGTTAAAAGTCAAAAGCCACTTGGCTGACACATGCATTTTATGTGAACAGCTCAGTGTTCTGGGGGGAAAAAAATTCTGTTTGGAGGTCCGTAGATGAAGCACACATTTCAATCTCCAAGTCTCCTCTGTGCTTTATTAATTATACCTGCTCAGTTGTACGTAGCGTACTGAGTTTGCAATAACTTGTGTTTGGTGGAGGAAGGAGTGCTTACCTGGGTTTTAGAAGGGACATAACGTATAATTGCCACCCATCAAGTCGGGCCAATTATCTTCAATCCCTGGAAAAGGATGAAGGCCTTTTTCAACCTAAGGTCTCTGTCTCTGACACCCACAGGTTTTCAAAGAGCTGTAGTTTTATTTTAAATACTATTTAATGTTTGTTCTCACAGAAATCATCATATTAAAGAAAATTTGGAAAGACAGAAAGGTAGAAAGGAGAAAAGGATACCCTGCAGCTTTCTTTATCAAATATAACCACTCTCAATAATCTGAGTTATTTCTTTCTTATATTTTATTTTCTATGCAAAGGGTGTATAACTGTATACAGTAATTGTACAAGCATATGTATGAATAATTTTCATCTTGCCTTCTTTACTATCTCTTAAGTATTTTTCTTAATTCTCTGCTTTTCGTGAGCAATATTAAAATAAACAACATTTTTCATTAACATTGCTTTTTATTTACTAGGTATTCCGTAGTTTCCATCAGAAACAAACATTTGGTCCATTTCCAATTTTTCAATATATAAACTATATATCTCACCACCCTTCTGAATAACACATTTTCCATATTTATTTCCGTAACATAAATTTTCAGAAGAGACCGAAAGATCATTTTAACATTCCTAATAACTACAGACAGTCCCTGACTTACAATGGTTCGACTTGCAATATCTTTTTTAAGAGAGAGAGAAAAAGTAACCATGAGCAGGGAGAGGGGCAGAGAGAGAGACTCTTAAGCAGATTTCAGACCCAGTGTTGAGCCTGACAAGGCAGGGCTCGATCTCATGACCCTGAGATAATGACCGGAGCCAAAGCCAAGAGTATGACACTTAACTGACTGGGCTTCCCAGGCACCCCATGACTTAATAATTTTTGACTTTACAAGAGTGAGAAAGCCATATACATTCAGTAGAAACTGTACTTTGTTTTTTCTTGGTTTTGTTTTTTAGTAGAAACCATACTTGGAATTCTGAATTTTGATCTTTCCCCAGGCTAGCAATACAGGGTATGATCCTCTCTCGCGATGCTACACAGTAGCAAAGAGTCACAGCTCCCAGACAGCTACTCGGTCTCTAGGGTAAACCGCTGATACACTTACAGTGTTCTGTACTCATAGAGCCATTCTGTTTGTGACTTTCATTACAGTAGTCCATAAATTACACGAGATAGTCAACCCTTTATTTTTATTATAAAATGGGCTTTGTATTAGAAGATTCTGCCCAACTATAAGCCATTGTGTGTTCTAAGCTCTTTTAAGGTAGGCTAGTTGAGGCTATTATGTTTGTGGCAGGTTAGATTTATTAAATGCATCTTTGACAACAATATTTTCAACTTATAGTGGACTTCTCCAGACGTGACTCTATCATAAGTCAAGGAAGATCTATTTTATCACATTTCCATAAGCATTGAATGATTCTCAGTGGCATATTCAAGAGGTGTGTTATAACTTGCTATAATATGGGTATTACTAAATTCTAAACATCTTTAAAATGTGATTTGTAGGGGCACCTGGGTGGCTCAGTGGGTTAAAGCCTCTGCCTTTGGCTCAGGTTATTATCTCAGGGTCCTGGGATAGAGCCCCGCATTGGGCTCTCTGCTCAGCAAGGAGCCTGCTTCCCCCTCTCTCTCTGCCTGCCTCTCTGCCTACTTGTGATCTCTCTCTCTGTCAAATAAATAAATAAAATCTTTTTTAAAAAATGTGATTTGGAAGCAGAGCAAATATTTAACGAGCTATTTTTTTTTATTTAAACGTCTTCTATTCCACATTTTCCAGAGATTTTTCCCTAAAATTCAAAGAAATTTATAATTGAGTGAAACTTCCAAAATCATCTATTCTGGCCCTTTATTTTAAAGATTTGGAAATTGTAGGCTAAAAATACGAACTAACTTGTTGGGTTTGGCCTTGTTTGTCTTTATTTTTAATTAAGACATCAAGCTTCAAATAGTGAAAAAGGAATGCAAGCATTTGTAGTTCATAAGTTCCAGCTGATGGAATAAGTCAGTGGATTCATTTATGGGAATACCTTTCATCTAGAAGCTACTGGCCGAGCAATAGTAGGAACTGTTACAATGAAATGAGCTATTTTTTCTCGGCTCCAACCAGCTCTGATGTTATTATCGGAGTCACCTTTGTCCAGTTGTTCTCAACAGCTTCATTTTTGCTCACACCTCAGGCAACTCACCATTTCTATCTTCCATCAGCCTCCCTGGTTCTTGGCCTGCTGAGTGTCTTGGCTCTCTGCTTCTTTCCGAATCTCTTATTCTCTCTTTAGTGCCCCAGCACAATCCTGATGAACCTTTCATCGTGTTTCAATACATGACTCAGTCTTCTCTTTCTTCTAACACCATCATCACTGACCTACAATGAGAACATAAAATATACTGGACTCTCCATTTCTTTACTGCCTTACCAGAAGGAGGAACCTTTTTCCTCCCTTCTACTTACCAATTATTTTCATGGTCATGTCATAGATCTCATCATCATCAGAAATTACTATACCAACACAATTAAAATCTAAAAACAAAAACAAAAAACAAAAACACACATTATTTGACCACTGCTCCATCTTCTTGTCTTTTTTTTTCCCCAATGTCCTCCTTTAATAGTGATCTCCAATCCATTGACCTCAGACTTCTATCACTTTCCATCAACCTTCTCCCACCTTCAATTCCCTCACTGGTCAGTTTAGATCATATGACACATCATCATAATTAAGCCTTTGCAAGTATCCTCCACATCTTTCCACCAGCTTTTGCTTGCCTTTACTTGCTTCTCCTCATCCTTCCATTAGCCTCAAAAACCCTAATCCTGTATAAATCCGACCATCGGCATTCTCTATCCCTGCACCCAAATAGCTGAACACTACTGGACAAAAGTCACACAAATAGCTGATTTCACTTTAAATGTGTGGCATAAGACTTCTCTGTTCAGACAACCATGCACTCTTATTATTTTCTCTGATGAACTCATATTCTCCCTCTCCCAAACATTTCTTACCTTATAGCTTTTCTTAAGTCTCAAACACCCCTTCCTCTGGGTCCTTGTTTTAGCTGGTAAATTCACTTCAGACTTCACATAGAGAAAAAAAAAAAAAGCCATCTAAATCCAAAATCACCAAGCTACCTACAGCGGAACCCACACTCTTATTCTTAGGTTCTTTTTAAAAGCAAATCCATGTTAACAAATATAATCTCTTCAAAACTTCACAAAGACTTTGTTCCTACAATTATTCCTCTTTCTACTACTAACCTAGCCATATCTTCTAGTCTTCTCAAATGATTCCATCAACATGCAAATATATAGTTGTGTTTTACACAAAACAAAGCAATTGCTTCCTTTAGTCATATATCCTTCTCAGTTACTGTCCCAATTTTCTGCTTTGTGGAAAAAGAAAAAACATAGTTTGTATGCTTCAAACAAAACAGAGAACAACAGATAAAATTCAGAAGCAGATATGAGAATCCAGCAATCTCCCATCAAGTCAGCCTTTAAAGAGATTTGCAAAAATGTAAAACAATGTCATTGTTCTCAATATTTTTTGTTTTGATATATTTTTCATGAAAGTGTATTATTTATGTTAATATGAAATTGATTCATTCTGCCATTTTTAAATTAATAAATAAACACCTTAAATTCTTCTCAGTTTTAATTTCTGATATGGTAAATGTTGATAGATATAACTCACAAAATCTGAAACCCCTTGCAGTTCTCCAAAGTTTTTAGGAGTGTAAAGGATTCCTGAAACCAAAACACTAGAAAATTTACCTTTGTTCTAATTCACCCTCTGCAATATAACTGACGTGTTCCTCCTTGCTTTTATAACAGCACACTCTATTAATTGTCTTTATACTTCACTGATTTTCTCTTTTTTTTTATGTTGATGAGATCCTCCTTGTTTACCCATTCTCAAAATTGCAGAGTTACTTGGAGCTCTATTCTAGATCCTTTTGTCTTCTCCTTCTGTATTTTCCTTCCTACAAGATCTTGTTATCATGGTCTTCAATTACATCTCTATAAGAGTAACTCCCAATTTTCATCTTCACTGTATTATTCCCAACTTCCCTGAGCTCCAGATTTTATAAACAACCACATGTGATATTTCCAACTAGTTGATAGTTTCTAAACTATCATGTTCAAAACTTAAAGCTTGCTTCTATCTTCTCAAATCAGTCCTCCTCTGATCTTCCCAAATAATGACCTCAGGCCGAAGTCCTAAGGATGATCCTTAAATTTTCTTTCCTTTTATCTTACACACCCAATCTAATAGCAAATGTTATTGTTTCTTCCTCTAAAATATAACAAAAAGCCTTCCATTTCTTCCTATTTTCACTCCCACTAATTTAACCCAAGTCATCATTCATCATCTTTTCTGACAAGGTCCCCCAGCAACAGACTCCTTTCTGTTCACCAAATTTTGACTCCTGCCCTATCTACCTAATGCATTCTCCAGAATAATCATTCTTCTATTATTCTGTACCACAGCACCCTTTAACTCTCTTTGTGCATTTCAAAATTGTAACCATTTTGTGTTGTTTATAGTTCATTTGAGGGCAAGGATCTTGTCTGTTTTGTCCACCATTGTTTCTGAAGGACTTGATACAGTGTGTGGCATGTAACCCACTGTATTTGTTGACCTCAACCATCAGTCCACAATGTCTTGGAAGTCCCCTGTGGTGGCTTAACTGTGTCAACTTAGATCAGCTGGAATGATGTATCCTGGAATTCCATTCCCTGTGTGGTTCAGAGTTTGGGTTGACCACTAGGGAAATGTGAGGCAGAAGAAAGACAATAACCATTAAGCTCTGAAATCTATGGAGAGCTCAAGGCACGAGCACAGCTCACTCCCATTGTCCTGATCAGATAGCTCACCTTGAGCCTGCGGCAGTTCCTCGAGCTCCTGCTGGATCCCTCAGTAACTTTGAGTCCTGAGTGTTGGCAAATGAGCACCAGCTTTTCCTGCTGGTCATCGGCATCACTGAGGTTTGAAGTATTGAGAAAAACCCATAGAGGGGAAAGTTTGCCCATACTCTCCTTCTGGCTTCCAGCATGTCTTTGTTCTCTCCCATTTCATATCCAGCTGGTCCACCTGACCACCAGCCCTGTAGACCTGCACTTACTTCAGGCCATATCAGATGCAGAGACAATAGCTTTCCAGAGAATTCTTCACCACCTCAAACAATTATATAATGTCTAAACCCTATGATATATTCCTTTTGCCGTATCACTCAGAGAGGTTCTGCTTCTTTAATCAAACCCTCACTCATGCTTTCCCTTCAGAACAACAACAACAAATATCTCAGATAACCCAATTGGTCTAGCCTGCTATCACCAATAAACTTTAGAAAACTAAAAATTGGGAGAGAGAAAACAAGTCTCAAGAATCTCTCTTTATCAACTACTCATTTTCTGAGTCCCTTGGTGGTTTTTGCCAGATCTCAGAATAGAAACAGTGAAAGATAAGAGGCCATAGTTTAAGCATAGAGGAAAAACTCCCTTATACCCAGGATCCAAAGGATTTTTAAATGGTTTTTTTTATTTGTTTGTTGTGTGTTTTTTTTTTTTTTTGACAAGACGATGACCCAGGAATATTTGTTTAGCTGTTTGTTTAGTTGTTTTTACCAAAACTGCTGCATTGGCACAGGTTTTAATGTGGGAAAGCACAGCAACAATTAAGTCACGTGAGAGACTAGTAAGAAAAGGGCACACATTTGTTATTATTTTACCAGCTTCCTCAAATACTAAGCTCTGAATTGAAAAAAGAACTATAAAATCAGATGTAGAATCAGGTAGCTTTTAAAGCCTACTGGAGTCAGCTCTGCGATGACCAGTTTCACATCCGTGCAAGAGATTTTATGCTAGAGTCTCCAATCTGGCAGCCAACCAGCAGACATAAGCGAGCCTGTGAGCCCTCACCAGTCACCCTGAGAAAGAGTCGTTCTCCAAGTTCAAATTTTCTGCCAACTACTGACAACAGCACCAATTATTTTCCTTCCATATTCAATCGGGGTATGTGGAGAAGCCTGAGCCTCCCTGACGGAGCTATAAATTTGTAGGCTGTAAAGATTTAATGAAGGATCCCGCTACTGAGGGCTCCATTTGTGACACAGACACTCTCACAAGAGTTGATGGAGGTCCGGGGCTCAGGGTTTAGTTCAGTCCTTCTCCATCTTATCATCAGCCTTCCCAAGCTGCTCACTGTGAATTCAGGGAAGATTTAGTAACAGTATTCCCAGAAATAAGATCGAGTTTAACATTTTCCTGATATTCTATCAATTTGGGTTTCATTTGAGAAATAACACTATTTCTCTGAAATTTATAGCAGTTTTCTACTAAGAGGTATTCTTACCTATTTTCACCTCCTCTGAAACCAATAAAGAGGGATTACCTCAGTTTAGAAACGAACATTCTGAAATCGGGAGGATTAAACACTCTGCCTTCGTTCCCGTAGGAGGGGAGATAGATCGGTCTGAAATGCTCTTGAACCCAGTTCTTCCTTGTTGTTGTTAGTTATTTTTTTTTAAGATTTTATTTACTTATTTGAGAAAGTAAGAGTCAGAGAGGTCACGAAGAGAGAGGGAGAGGGAGAAGCAGACTCACCACTGAGCAGGGAGCCTGATGTGGGGCTCGATCCCAGGACCCTGTGATCATGACCTGAGCTGAAGGCAGATGCTTAACCAACTAAGCCACCCAGGCACCCCTCTTGTTGGTTTTTTAAATTAATTCTCCTCAATCTTCTTTAGTCATAATAAATCATTATTATCCTCAGCACCAGCATTTACAGAGTGCTTGGCAGCTTCCAAGGCCCTCCCACAGCAGCCGGGTGAAGGTTGAATATGTATTTTACTCTGTGTGGTGTGGCCGCAGAGCCGACGCATTGAGGGAAGAGCAGGCTGACATAAACTTGTTTTGGAAGTTTTCACGTATGTTGGAACATCTCTAGAGTATACCCCCAACAGGAAGATGCCTGCTAATTATAGAGTACTGGAGTTTCATCAGAAGCCGTCATTTTAATCATCACTGTTTACAGAGTACATTCTAGTAGACTGTCCAGCACAGTCCTTATAAGAGAGAGGTCCCTGACCATCACAGGCTTATGATCTCACACAGAAGGAAAAGTGAACTGCAAGATAACAGGCACGGCCAAGGTCAAAGGGCCAAAATGCAGAGCAGCCTGGAACTAAACAGGAGTTCGGAGGAAGCAAACATTCGCGCGGATTGTAAATCAGAAGAACTGTGGTTTAGTGAAAGAGCGTGGAGTCTAGAATCATAACAAACCCACTCTGACACAGTGTGCTAGACCTTTGACAAGGTCACGTCTGAGCCTGAATTTACTCACCTGTAAAATGCGTCTAGTGATAGCACTTTGCGGTGAGGTCATCAGAATTCTACCACGTAAGAGCCACATCAGCTGCCCGGTACGGAGCGGGGGATCTGTGGACCCCAGACCTGAATCTTCCAGGAGATTCCCTGGAAACCCTCGAACCAAAAGCTGTCTCAGTCTGTGAATCGGCCTCAGCCTGGCGAAATCCTCAGCACTGTAGATGCAATGGATCATTGTGGGTATGCTATCAGATTTTAGAGATGATTTCAGATTGCAAAACAAGAAGAAAACAGTTAATTAATATAGTCAGTGAGCCACAAAGTGCTGAGAGTTCTAAAAGTAGCAGCAGCTTAGAGCAGAGAAGCTGTTGACATCGGAGTGCCCACAAATGCAGGAGCTGATTGCTGAGCGGAGCCCTGGAACTCAGAATTGCTGTGTTCAGATTACCAAGGAGCTCCTGAGTAGGGGTTCGTTTGCATGCCAAAAGAATCACTTTGGCCTGGGGTATGCTCCAGTGCAAACCGAAGAACCAGGCTTCCTAAGTGGACAGGAGAGTTGGGGAACGTGCTCGGTATTATCTGAGAAGTAGAAGGTAAAACAACTCTCACCGTTTCAACTGGGCTATGATGGCTTAATTTCTATTTGGTCTTTACTCCAAGATGTTCTCACCTTGCAGGAAAAACGTAACTGCCCGTCTAAACATAGATTCATAGAGTAGGTCCCCGGGAGGGAAGGCATGGTAAGCAGAATGCCGGCCCCTCAGAGACAGCTACGACCACATCCCAAGAGCCTGTGCGTACGTTGTGTCACACAGTAGAAGGGACTGTGCAGGGACTGGTTACCTTAAGGATCTTGTGATTACCTTGGATTATCCGGCGAACCCAGTGTAATTAATCCAAAGTTCATCTAAAGAAGGGAAGAGGAGGGTCAGAGTGAGAAAGGAGATCTAAGGACAGAAGCAGAGGAAGTGAAGGAGTTGTCGACGACGCTATGTTGCTGGCTTTGAAGATGGGACGGTGACATTCAGCCACTCCCTTAGAGCCTCCAGAGGGAAGGAGCCCAGCGGACACTTGACTTCTGCCCAGTGAAACAGATTTTGGTCTTCTGACCAAAATTGTTTAGGATATAAATTTGTTTTATATTGTTAGGATATAAATTATTAGGATATAAATTTGGGTTGCTTGAAGGCACCGTGTGTGGTAATTTAGGACAGCAACAATAGGAAACTAGTGGAGAAGGGTTCGAGAAAATTAGGATTTGAGGGATCCAGTTGTTACAAGGGAAATTTCTAACTCTTTTTTGCCAATGGCAACCGGAATTGAATCCAGGAGCAGTCTGCCCCTAACCACAACCTCTGAGTTTGTCCTGTCTCAAAGGGCACCGTCCGACCTGACAGGCAGTCTATTCCAGCTGGAAAACAATGATGAGAACTTGTGCCGGAATGAATCTACCTCATTTTTAGGAACTATGTCATCGTCATCCAACTGTGTAGCGCAGGCTGTCGAGGGAGCCTCACATAGTCTGAAACTATAAGAAGTTAGCCTCTAGATCAAAAATACAATGTGGAACGCACGAACTGTGACCCAGACAAAAATGATCGTGGAATGGACACTGATGCTATTATCATGCAACTCTATTACGCAGAAATCCCACGGCCATGGAGGTTGATGAATGACCCAACACGGCACAAATGGTGAATTGCCATTTGAATGTCGACATTTCAGGTTCCAAGGCAGAAACTATTATCTCTCTAACTGGTCTGAAGGACCCCAGAGCGGCCATCAGACTCTCGAGGAAGCCATCATTCCGCTGCTTCGAGGCCGACAAAGAGCTTCAAGGTTGCTCTTGCCTCACGGAGCATGAAACATTCCACTGATTATCATTTTGTGACAGACTTAACATTTTTAATGTAATTTCTAATATACAAGATGAATCTTCCACTTTGAAATTCCCTAATAGAATCAGAGATTCCTGGCCCTGCAGGGCTCTGAAGAGGTCGTCGGGTCCATCCCCCAGCCTGTGGGCGAGCCCATGCCACTCCCCATCGTGTGAAAATCTCCCCGGTGTTAGAAACCCTCTCAGCCAGGATGATATAACGAATTCTTTCCATGCCCATGAAATGTTAACAGCTCTCACTGCCAGGAATTTTTTTTTTTCTTTTTTTTGCCTTTAACCTAGAAGCCTTATGCTGCCTTTTCAGCACACAGTAATGAAAGTGCATGTACCCTGATTTTATGGCTTTCCGTATCCCTGTTTCTCTCTCCACCTTATGCAATAGTAATTTTCTTGTAATTATCAATCTCCTCATAGATAGCTAACACTGGAGTTCAGGACTGGCTCTCGTTTACAGATGCACCTCACATTGCTAGCAAGATCTTAAAGCTACTGCATGTGCTAACACCTTACTTAGTCCCATTATAGCACTCAGGACAGTGATGCAACGCCTTCTTTAGTCTTCTGACGCTCTTCCCCACCGGAAGTAGTCAGAACAAGGACAGAAGTGGGAATGTATACCCAAATGTTAGCCAAGCCCATGTATAGTTGTAAAGCTCTTAGAAAAGACTTTCTACTTACAGGCTATTCAACAACTAAGTGCAGCAAATTGTTTCCTTTAGTGAACCCTCAAAAGGGATCTCAAATGCTTTCCCAGGGAGGGGTCTGCAGCTTCAGATTCCATCACAAGCTGCTCATCTATCACATCCTCTGATGCAAATGTGACCTGAGCCTCCAGTCAAGCAGCCGCAATAGGCTATTGATTAAAATGGAGGTAAACTGTTTTAAAATCTGGTTTTTGATCATTCATCTCTGACTTCAAATTGGGCATTCTAGTGAAAGCAACCAAACTGATTTATGCAGTTTCATTTCCAAGCTAGAGGGGGAAAATGCCAAACTTGATATTTAATGGTGCTGCTTTTGGGGATGTTGTGCCATTCCAAAAATGATTGACATAATTGAAGACATTCCTTCCAGGATGGCTACATTAAAACTTAATGGGGAAAAAAGAAACCAGAAATCCATAGAGAGAAAGGGACATATATGGAAATAAGAATGAAAGAATTACTACCATAAGGAATAAATCGAGCTGTAGGGGAAGTCAAAACAAAAAGCTATAGGTTTAGAATTTCTCAGTAATGGATAACCTGAATCACCTTAATTAATGAAGGAATGCCTACAAGTACATCTTGGAAGAAAATAGTTTCCCAGAATTAAATTAGAAGAGGAATCTATAAGGGAATCTCTTATTTTTAAAAAATGAATAAAATATTTAGACAATGTTTTCAACAACTCGTGTACAGAAGTTGCAAAGATATGCTACAAATTGTCATTTCATATATTGATTCTCAATAGAAGACAACAAATTCCATTATATTAAAAACATTGGGTTTGACAATGACTTCTTAGATAAAACACCGAAAGTATCCATGAAAGAAAAATTAATATGTTGGACTTCATTCAAATTAAAAATATCTGCTCTGCCAAAGACACCGTTAAG
This sequence comes from Nasua narica, assembly GCA_028533885.1. Classification (NCBI taxonomy): domain Eukaryota; kingdom Metazoa; phylum Chordata; class Mammalia; order Carnivora; family Procyonidae; genus Nasua; species Nasua narica. Next base: position 40,883,337 of record CM052802.1, on the reverse strand, counting down.
AAAATTAAAAGGCAAGAAGCATAAAATATTTGCAAAACACATATCTGATAAAAGACTATTATCTAAAATATACAAAGAATGGTTAAAACTCAACAATAAGAAAGTAGACAACTCAATTATAAAGTGAGTTGATATATAGATAGCAAATAAGCATTTGAAAAGATGCTTTCTATCATCTGTCGTTAAGGAAATACAAATTAAAACAACAACAAAATACCACTACACATCTATTAGGACAGCAAAAATCCAAAACACTGACAATACCAAATGCTGATGGGGATATGGAGCAGCAGAAATTCTCATTCATTGCTGGTGGGAATGCAAAATGATACAGCCACTTTGGAACACAGTTTGGTCATTTCTTATAAAACTAAACATGCTCCTACCATGTGATTCAGCAATCATACTCCTTCGTATTTATCCAAATGAGCTGAGAACTTCCACACAGGAAAAGTCCTGCACATGAGTGTTTATAGCAGCTTTACTCATAATTTCTAAGACTTCGAAGCAACCAAGCATCCCTTTTGAGGGATGAATGGATAAAAACCTGTAGTGCATCTACTTATGGAATATTATTCAGCCATAAAAAGAAATGAGCTATCAAGCCACAAAAAAAGGAAGAATCTCAACTGCATAGCACAAAGTGAAAGATGCCCATTTGAAAAAGCTACATAATGTATGTTTCCAACTACATGACATCCCATAAAAGGCAAGTTATGGAAATAGTAAAATGATCAAAGATTCAGAAGAAGAAAAGAATGGATGGAGCACAGGGGATTTTTAGGGCAGTGAAACTATTCTACATGACACTATATTGGTGGATACAAAGCATTATACATTTGTCAAAACCATAGAATGTACAACACCAAGTGAACCTTAATGTAAACTATGAACTTTAGTTAATACTAGTGTATCGCTATTGGCCCATCAGTTGTAACAAATATACCACACTAAAGCAAGATGTTAATAGAAGAAACTGGGATGGATGGTGGGAGGGGGTAAGAAACGGTATAATGGAACTCTCTGTACTTTCTGCTCAATTTTTCTGTAAACCTAAACCTGTTTCAAAAAATAATAATAAAATCTATTAATTTTTAAAAAAGTCATTAACAGCTAAGTTAAAATAGAATAAGCACTATAATTTAAGGGCGCCTGTGTGGCTCAGTCAGTTAAGCATCCAACTCTTGCTTTTGGTTCAGATCATGATCTCAGGGTCGTGGGATTGAGCCCGGCGGCTGGCTCTGCACTGGGCATGGAGACTGCTAAAGGTCTCTCTCCCCTTCTCCCTCTTCTCCTCCCCTGCTCTCTCCCTCTTAAAAAGAAGAAGAAGGAGAAGGAGGAGGAGGAGGAGGAGGAGGAGGAGGAGGAGGAGAGGAAGAAGAAGAAGAAGAAGAAGAAGAAGAAGAAGAAGAAGAAGAAGATCTTCATGATCTTGACACAGAATAAAATTTAAACAACCTAAAAGAATGGCAATTATGATCTTTCTAAAGAAGACCTTTGACCTTCTCAACCTCAGAACAGAACAAGACCTTTGACCTTCTCAACGTCAGAACATTTTTTTATCTAAGAATTCTTTGTTGAGGGTAAAGGGGAAGGGGCACTGTCTTGTGCATTGAAGGATGGTTGGCACTATCCCTTGTCTCCACCAGCTAGATGACAATCACACGTCCCCATCCCAGTTACGACAACCAAAAATGTCTCCAGATACTGCCAAATGTGCCTTGGGGGGAAAATCACTACCTGCTGGGAACCCAATTCTAATGCTATCTCTTCCAAATATCTGTTGTATCAAGCCCACTTTCACCAAGAGCTGAATTGTATGTAATTGAAGATTCACACATTTACTCAAAGAATATTCTATAATTGATTAAGAGATTCACATAGTTTAGAACCTACACAATCAGATGAAAGAGTTGGCATTCTGTTATAAAAAACAAATAGTTATTCTTGCCAATTTCTGCTTGTGTTCTAGTCTTTGCTTCCTTCCTTACCCCATAGTGGCCATTTGTCCCTCTTCTGTAGGCTAAGTCACCCCTCAGTTTCCTTGCTCCCATCATACTTACCTTGAAGTCCAGACCAACGAATAGACTTCTGTTTCTTCCTGAAGGAACTTTGCTTAAGATTCCAAAGCTGAGCACAGCAGAATACTAATCCACACTGCTGAAAATATTAACCTGCTTGATAGGGTTATGCATTATTTTCCATTGGAACACTAGAAGAAGGTTTTCCCAAGCAATTTTTAGGAGGTATTGAAATCTTCTCTGATTTTGATAAGTCAAAAGGTTGAACTGGTTCCAAATTCCTGATCTTTTTCCTCTGCCCAGAAACAAACTCAATTTTCTCTATATGAGAAAAAATAAATAAAACCTTCCTTGTGTCCCAATATCTCCCTCAATTCACTTTCTTATCTTCCTTATTTACGAAGACCCTTCTTGATGGAGTAGGCTACTTTACTGTGTCTATGTGTCTATATCTCAATCCCTTTTACTCCCCACCCCATTTTATCTGTCATTCTCTCCAGTTCAAGGAAACTGCCTCACAAATATCCCCATTGGTCCCTTGACTAAAAACTTCAGTGGCCAGGGACACCTGGTGGCTCAGTCAGTTAAGCATCCAACTCTTGATCTCAGATCAGGTCTTGATCTCAGGGTCATGAGTTCAAGCCCCACATTGAGCTCCATACTGGGTGTGGAGCTTACTTAAAAACTAAAACAAAAATGAAACAAAACAAAGCCCTCTAGTGGCCCGTTTTCAGACTTCATTCTGTTCAAACTCCACTCCTATTATTTTCCTGTCATCTGTGAAACTTTCTCCTTTTTTGGTTTCAAGAACATTATTCCATCCTCTTTTTCCTATTTCTCCAAATAGTCATGTTTGGTCTTTTTTCATTAATTCCTTCTCCCCTTCACACAATTTAGATGCTATCTATTAGGTTTCCACTATGGGTCACTTTAATCTTTTTCGTGCACCAGAGCCTTCTGGGTTAGCTCACACACTTCACTTGATCAATACCAACCTCATCCACTCTGCTACCTCTAAAATCAGTTAACAATAAAACCACAAAGGAAAAAAATCTCTGCTCCTTCTTCTCATATCTTCATTCACAATACCAGTTAATGAGGGGCGCCTGAGTGGCTTAGTCAGTTAAGCATCTGCTTAATCCACTCAGGTCATGATGCCAAGGTCCTGGGATAGAGCTCCACATCGGGCTCCCTGCTCAGCAGGGAGTCTGCTTGCCCCTCTCCTTTTCCCTTCTCCCTCTGCCCCTTCCCCAGCTCGTCCTTGTTCTCTCTCTCTCTCTCTCTCTCTCATAGCCATCAAGTCCAGTTTCAAAATTCCCTGTTCCCTTCTTCCCGTTTGCATTGCTTTGACAGAGATTTTTCCATCTCTTGCCTAGACTATGGCAACAGTACTCTTACTTACCATTGAACCATCACATGATCTTGTCAATTACCTACCAATTGTCCTTCTTTGGCTTCCTGTTACCCCATTCGAAACTTGTATTCTGCCACACAAGGGTCTTTTACAATCAGCCTCACACATATGTAGCACACTTCAATCTCCTTCTACAGCGTTCCCCACCGTGCAACACGAACTCTAATCACATTCAGTGCCGTTGACTGAAAGTGCCCTTCCTTGGCTTTCTTTTTTAGGGAACCTTCTACTTTTAAGAACTCAAATGTTAACTACTCAACAAATGTTGTCCTTTTTGTTTCAAAGTCTTCATTGTTTCTCCTTTCTACTTCCACCACACCCTCCCGAACTTCTTTGTATGGTAAGTATTGTCCTTTTATTTTACTGGTCCCTTTCTTCCAGTAGAATGTGAGGTCCTAGAAGGTAATGTCTCTTTAACTTTGTGATATCTAATGTGATATCTGATAACACTACCCCCTCAATAAATACTTTCTGAATAACTACATAAATAATAACATCATTATGAAGTAAACTAATTTCTTTCCAGGTTGCCCTGGCAGAAGGGCAGGGGTCCAATTAATCAAAAGTGTAATTAAGTTATTTAGGCACATGTTTTAGATATGACATCCTGGGACAAAATCATCTCTTACCCTGCTTAAGATAGATGACCACTCCCACCCACACAAGTTCTATCAATAACAACTGAGGATAGGAGTCAAAATAAATTTATAATTTATTCGACAACAAGATCATAGGCTTTGGAACATAGAAAATTCCTTTCTGTAGAATCAGCAGTACATACCAGATCAATAAATGCAGAAAAATTCTTACCTTGTTTTTAATTGACCTCTCAGAAAGATAAAGCAATGTAACAGTGTTCATCAGGAGAAGTGATATACTTAAAATATTCTTTTCTGCATAGAAGATATGAGACTGAAAGACTCAATCTTATAAACTGGTAAAATTTTAAGATGTCTAAGCAAATAAGGGGTTACTAATTTTGGTCAAAAGTTTCTTTTTTTTCGGGGCACCTGGGTAGTTCAGTGGGTTAAAGCCTCTACCTTCAGCTCAGGTCTTGATCTCAGGGTCCTGAGATTGAGCCCCGCATCGGGATCTCTACTCAGCGGGGAACCGCTGCTTCCCCCTCTCACTCTGCCTGCTTCTCTGCCTACTTGTGATCTCTCTTTGTCAAATAAATAAATAAAATCTTTTAAAAAAAAAGTTTCTTCTTTTTGAAAAGGTGATAAACTCTCCTTGAAAAACTCTCCATCTTGAAAGGTCAAGACTAATCAAGGTACATGGAACATAGGAGGGACTTAATGACTATTTATTGAGTCCATAAGTAAAAGAAAAAGAAGTGAAAGTAATTAAACTGTGTATGTAAAAAATACGTATCCTGCAGATTAAAGTATCAATATTTTTAATCTCCAAAGAGCCTCTCAGGTAGCCTTTTTCACTTTAACTGATTTTTCAATAATTCATAATGAATCCACATTATGTTAGGTGAATTAAGTCAGTTACAAAATAAAAAAAGCAAATGCTCTATGATTCTACTTGTATGAGGTAACTAAAATAGTCCAAATCATGGTGACAAAAAGTAGAATGCTGATTGATAGGGGCTGGGGGGGATGGAGAACTATTGCTTAAAGGGACAGAGTTCCAGTTTTACAAGATGAAAAGTTCTGGAGAAGGATGGTGCTGATGGTTGCACATTGCGCGTGTGGTCTGTACCACTGACCTATATACTTCAAAACAGTTAAGACGGTCAATTTAATAATGGTGTGTAACATAACATAACAACAACATAACATAACAACAACAACGAAAAAAAAAACTGGCAAAAAATGCTGAACCCTTCTACACTTAGGTACTTGTACCCGTAGCTTTGGCAAAGCAAAAATGAACAGGACATAATCCCTCTCTTCAAAAAACTCACACAAACTAGTAAGGGGAAGAAAGGATCAATGCCTGGAATGTGGAGCATTTCCAATGTGTTCTAGAGAACGCCAGCCTCTGAGATACTGCACACAAACCCCGCCCCCTCCCCAAAAAATGGCCCATGCCCTAAGAATGAGTGGAAAATGGTCTATAGTCTTAGAGGTTCACGATGACTATGGCCAATTACAGTCTCTGAAACAACAAGCAGCAAGGAAATAATACTTAACCCCAAAATTCCCAGGCTTCTTTGACGGAGACTTTCTTTTGCATTGTAGCTATAAATACACCAACTTCACAGAGAACACTTTGGAAAGTGGTCAAATAGCATTTGAAAGTTCTATAAGGCAGGAGAGCTCATAAAAGTGGAGAGGAGAAAAACAAAAGAAGGGCCTCTAACTTAGCCGGGTGGGTGTGGGAGCTGAGGGAGTGAGGGGCTGGACAAGTCACACCACAGTGGGGAAACATCCATATGGAATTCCAAGATGAGAACAACCCACAACCATTAAGTCTGAGGCAACAAGTCATACAATCATCAAGACCAATTACACTTCCATCACTCCTGGTTTACATCCCTTCTTGGCCCCCAGGTATACCTTTAAGCTTTTGAAAAGAAGAAATACTACTTTGTATGAGAATATGAAAACCTTTGGAACTCAGTTTCAATCCCATCTAGAGCTAGTTTAGTTGTTCTCAGATAACCCTCCCAGAGCAGTTCTTCTAACTGTACCTTTGCCTTGTCTCTGAGAAGGGAACCCTCATAAGCCGAGTTTAGGGACTTAAGTCTTGTTTTATTCTTTGTGTCTCTGAACCTGAAATAGTGACTTTCCTTGTATCTAAAAGGCTGTTTGACTTGCTGGTAATGTTGGAGCCGTGACTCAGCACTTCATAGGCAAATCCTGCCCCAGGCCCTGCTGTTGGGCCCCCAGGGAGCTCAAACCCAGCCCTGCAAATGGAGGGGTTGCCTACCTGGGCGCATGCTCAGTTCCCGGTCACATAGACCCTTGCTTTGCTTTGTTCCATTGATGGACGATGGTGCCCTGGTATTTGTGGTTCTCTCTGAAACACAGACACATTTGGTGTCTTATTTATGTCACGGCACAAACAGGTTGAAAATAACCAGAGCCTCTGTTACTCAGGCGCACGCTGGCCCCCAGTTCTTTCGTCTATCTGTTCAGCAGGCTCATGAATGCAACTGGCTTCCTTTTACCTTTTAAAGCTACTCATACCTCACGTACCATCAGAGTTCTTTGTCCCATTCACAGGCTGACTAAGGACACTGTCTTCCACACCTGCCTTTCCTTGCTGAAATCCAAGAACGCATCTTCTCTGTTTTTCTGGAATTTCACTGCTAGCTGCTGTGAAGAGGAGCCGATAGAACCAGTAGAAAAGAGCAAGCATGGGATAGTGACAATGTTTGAAAAATGATTGCAAAATTTCTAAAGTCTTAGTATTGACGGTTTAGATAATAATACCACTTATTCATGCTTTGTATAGATCATCTGCACACATTCTCAAAGAGAAGTACGTGTCTTACATACCCAGAAGGCAAATTGAAGTATATTAGTGTAAATGAGGGGACATTTTCAATGACTGAACCAGTAGCAATAGAAGAAAACAAGTTATCAAGAAACGTGCCAAAATAAAAGTGGTTTAAATAGTAAATATTTGACTTCAGTGAAAGTTTGTAAAGTCTGAGTGTTCAAAAAGACCACGAAACATTTCTCATAAAAGTTAAAGGAAAAAATATTAAACCAAGCTACCTTAAAATGTTCAGGTCTGTATCATGAATGTAAATATCTATCTCTCCATGTATGAGTGTGCGTACCTTATCTTGAAGTCAGATTAAGATCTGGAGAAAGATATCTTATTGCACATGGTGCAAATTTCAGAATTTATCCCCTTGTTATTATCTAAAATCAGAAAAGCATGCTCGAGTTTGTCCCTGTGCGGTTTCATAAAGGATGGAATCAACTAGAAGCCTTGGATGAAACAGAAACTCTTCTCTAAAAGTCAGGACTTTAGTAAACCAATGATATTAAATCTCCTTTTCCAAGAAAATATCTTAGTGATTAGGAGGCATGTTCCAAAATGTTCTCAGTGTCCAGTTAAATCCCATCATTTGCCTTTGGGTACTGAAGGTTAAATGATTCCATAATTGCTGGCTTTCTAATATTACGAGTGCTGAACAGAACTAATTTATCTAGACCAATTCCTCTTATGGACAGAATTTATAAGATTTATATACGAGGGCATCTGATGAAAAGATGAATTTGATAAGGAATCAGTCCATGACAAAGAATTATAAAAACCAATGGCAGTAATGAGTAAGAATGAGTAATGAGTAATGGGGTGAAGGTCATCAGGATCATCTTGAAGGTCTAAGACAATCAAAGAGGAGAGCTATGTAATGAAAGAGAGCATAGGAAAGCATTCACAGTGATAATCTAGATTGTATACATAATTACCAAGCAATTGAAGAGGCAGAAATGTTTCCATGTTCTCAAATGGGAAAATTCTGGATTGAAAATTTAATTTAGGAACAGATTATCTAATAACATTTGTTAGTTAAAATGTTTTCAAGTAGAGAGAATTCATGTCAAAATTAATTTGCAGATGCACACCAGTATGTGAAAGCTATAGGAGACTTTCATCCCTGGGGTCCGTGTAACTCATAAGAGTCCAATAGGGATCCAAGTATGGCCCAAATGGGATACAAGCAACCATGAGGGTTCCCTGTGGTTCACGTGTTTGGTGTACTTTATACATACTTCAGGCCAAACTAATATGTTAAGTACAATCCAAAATTTAGATAATTTCTCTATTTTTCTTGAAAATAGAATGATGATTGGGAGAACACCCCAAAAAGTGTGCATTTCAAGCTCTGAGCTGAGAATATAAATCCTTTTGATCAGTTTTATCTCATAGACAGGATAATGTGCGAAAATTTAAACAGCTCAGTATGGTTCCCTACTATTCCACCGTTCAAGGACTTTTACCTGAAGCAACAAAAGTACCTACTCATTTGAACATCCCCCAAAGTCAACCTGGGTGGCTCAGTTGGTTGAAAGTCCAACTCTTGATTTCGGGCAGGTCATGATCTCAGGGTGGTGAAATCAAGCCTTGCCTTGGGCTTCTGCACTCAGCACAGAGTCTGCTTGATTTTTTCTCTTTCTCTCCTTCTACCCCTTCCCCAGCTCACAGTCTAAATAAATAAATAAATAAATAAATGGAATCTTTTTTAAAAAACCAACCTATAAGAGCCCTCTTCACCTGTTTCTTTCTAAGTTCATAATGGAAGCTGTTTGGCCCTTTACAAAAGGATCTATGAAGATCAGGATTTTAGTTGGCTAATTTCTTGCATACATAATACTAGAACTATGACAATAGCATCATTATGTAATTTTGCAAAGATATCTTTCAAGTCATGACATTTATTCCTAGGACAAGTGTAGAAGACAATAGTTTAGGAAAACGAAGGTAGTAAAAGTGTCATTATTCATACATCAAATGAGACAGCTTCTTAAGGTTTGTAAATGATTGAGAGATAACCATATAATTCTGCAATGAAAACTATGTACAGTGATGCCTAAAAAGAGAGAAAGGCAATTACTTTATTGTCAACTAGAGTTATAGGTTAGTGGAGTGAGTAGCTGTGTAGATTATTACGTGCTAACACAGCTGTTTAGGGACTATCTCTCATCCACTGTGCCATTGTATGAAGGATATTTAAGAAATTAATAGGATTAACTCAGCTAAGCAAATAGTAAATAATAATAGTAATAATCATAGTACCAACTTATTAAAGGGTTAAAACAAAACTCCTTTGCCTGGAAATTCAGCTCTGGCCCCTGTCCATCTCTGACTACCCCTGACCACAGCTGTGTTCACCTGACTCCCACGTGCTTTACGGCCTCTGCTCCCACTTGCTCCCTTGCCTTGACCATGCATGCCTTCTTACTGCCCAACCCTCAGGATCAGTTACCTCTTTACTGAATCCTCCTTGACCCCCAGGGAGAGGGAGTTATTACTTCCTGCAAGCTCCTGTAGCATAATATATTGCAAACCCTTGTATAACTGTGTATGATGACTGCCTCATTGTGCTCTCAATAATTCCAGCCAAAAATCCCTCGTTTCTTTTTTCCCATTTCTCCCTCTTGTTTACCTCCTGTACTCAATTTTTCAGCCAAAACATACTGACCATATGCCTAGAGGCTCTGAGACCTGTGTGTCCTCTACCCTGTCACGCCACATCCATCCCAGTGCACAGCTCCCTCTCTGTCCTCCCTGCCTTTAACCCCCTCCCCACTCCCCAGGAACCCCAAGTCTAGTCATCACTTCCTTAAAGTAGAGTTGCTGTCATTTCAATTTTCAAAAAGGCTTGGTTCTTTCCTATTCTCTGAAGAAGAAAAAAAAATCAGAATTTCCCAGCCTAACACAGAAGGCTGTTGATGATCTGGTCCTGAATTGTATACCTTTCAAACCCAGTCTAATCCGTCTACTTGCTCTTCCTTAAATACCCTGCACAAATCCATACCTTTCATTCCTGCTTATAACCACCTCAATCTGGGCTTCCCTGCTTTCTCTCATACTGCCACATCTCATTCTTCAAGACCCACCTAAAATGCTCCCTCTCCCATAAAGCCTTTCTCTTCATCCACACTCAAAATTAACCATTCCTTCTTCTGTGTTCACAATGCTTTATCACTTCCCTTCTCAAATATGCTTTCCAAAACCCATATCATGTTACTTGATAAATGATATAGATAGGCCTACATACTACAGCACCTTCTTCTTTCCAAGTAAGTATTGTGTTAAAAAAAAATAGTGTTACAAGGGTTACTGTGATAGTAAGAGGTTTAATTATTCTAAAGGTTTAAAAAAAATAAGATTCTACAATAATGACAATAAACAGAAGAAATCAAATAAAGTTTTTCAACACCAAAGTAATGTGTTTTGGGTACGAATTGGCTTTTTTTTTTTTTTTTTTTTGAGAGAATGACCAGGAGGTGGGAGTAGAGGCAGAGGGAGAGGGAAAGAGAATCTCAAGCAGGCCTTAAGCTCATTGCAAAGCCCAGAGCCCAATGTGGGCTCAATTTCATGACCTTGAGAATATGACCTGAGCTGAGATCAAGAGTCAGATGCTTAACCAACTGAGCCACCCAGGTGCCCCAAGAATTGGAATTTAATTAACATGGAAGTTGCTGTGTCAACAGGAAGAGAGCCTTCTTCCTAAGAGAGATTCCTAACTCTAGGCATTCCCCTCAAAGACAAAGACAAAGAATAGATTACACATGTACGCTACTACACATCTGAGTGTATGCTTTATGTATGTATGTTATATACATATTCAGATCTCAAACATAGAATTCATCCCCTCTGGAAAATCCACACCCACCTCATCTCATGCTTATTAATGAAATCAATCAAGAGCTGGATGGATGGAAAGAAAGATCCTTTTTTTTTTTTAAGATTTTATTTATTTCACAGAGAGATCACAAGTAGACAGAGAGGCAGGCAGAGAGAGAGGGGCAAGCAGGCTCCCCGCTAAGCAGAGACCCCTGATGCGGGGTTTTATCCCAGGACCCTGAGATCATGACCTGAGCCGAAGGCAGAGGCTTTAAACCACTGAGCCACCCAGGTGCCCCGGAAAGAAAGATTCTTGACTGCAGGGTTGCCGTCTTGAATATCTCACTCTGGTGACTAAGACAACCTTATCATTCCTCTCAGGGTGACTAAATTTTAGACAGTCTTCTTCCTGACTATAGAGCCCTGACCTCATTTTCCTTAGATCATTTACTTTGGAAAGCTTGCAATTGTAAATTCTTTCTCTGCCTCTTTGAGATAAAATCTTCTCAGCCTCTTGCCACTTTTAGAAACCAGGAAATGTCTTTCTCGAGGCCCTGGGAGCCATCCCTTTGAAATGTAATCATTAAGAAAGATAGCACCCCTATCTCCCAGTCTCTGTGGGAGGAGAGGAGCCTAACTTAGATAAGTGCCAATTAGCAAACACAGATGGCCTAATCACACTGGCAACCTCCCCCTGACATCCCCCAGTAATTTTCCATTAGCTCTCCCCAGTGCTTAAAAACTCTCTGCCTTTTGTTTCAGTCGAGTTCATTCTCTCCCCCCTATTTCGACAGTCTTGACCCCTCTTGCAATGGTCTTGAATCAAGTCTTCCTTGCCTGTTTAACTGGTCCGGGGCAGTTTCTGTCTGACATGACAAGCTGAGCGAGCCTGTGCAGTGCTGCTGACCATTTAAGTGAGGTGAGTTTCAATGTGTCATCAGCGATCGTCTTTTGATAAGAGTTAAACTGGGATGACAGGTTGTTAATGCTCCCCACCTTTATGATCCCATGGTCATATGCAAAGGGTAAGATGGGGAAAAAAAGCATCCCACTTACTGCTTCTGGTGATTAAGTTCAGTTGGAAAAAATAGTCAAATATATAAAATGGAAATTTTTTCCTGAAAGAATTGTTGGGTTCCTCTGTTCCCCTCTAACTTCCCACAGGAGAGTTCAGCTGTTAATACAACCATCTGTTTCTGATGATGATCCAGTAATAATTGTCCACATCCAGATGCTTTCATTAAACTAAGTTTGATTTACTCTTGGCGAGTTTTTGCAGTTTAGGGAAGAGAATGACACCATTAATATATCTAGACAGTGTAGGTTGTTGGCTTTTTAGCCTGTCCGTATATCCGCAAGTTAAGACAAGTACAAAAATCATTTGTAGCTTCCCTTGAACCAGTAGTGTATTCAGGCTCCTGAAATGTATTCTTCCAAACATCATATTAGAATATTCTAGCCCTAGACAGAAGACGTTTTCTTCTGTCTACTGTATCAAACAAAGAGCAAATAGTAAGTCATGAGAACAGGTGTGTCAATATTAATTACCAGTGATTCGTAGGAGTGTAAGGATAAAACCGACAAAGAAGATGGAGACAAAATAAATTCAGAACGACATTCAAGAATTCACAAAAGACATGTTCTGTGAATCACTTTATGAAATGTATTTCGTTCAGATATAGTCTCTCTTTTAAATCATTCTTTGAATGGCTCTCCCTTTGGACATTTCAGGATAATTTAGCTACAAAGCACGACACACAGAGGTGACAATTTGTGATTTATTGCTTGTGGTGGAAATAAGGTAAAATATAAAGGTGAGTTGGTTATTTCAGTTTGGGGAAGAAATCCACAAAAGACTTCCCATACCTCTCATCTGAATTATATGTTTAAATGGGGCTACAAATGTAATTCTGCATTAGAGTAGGATTTTAAAATTTTAATTGTGTTTCTTTTGAATTGGAAATAAAGTTCTCATGACAGGTTTTTTATCTTCTCAGACTTCAACACTGAAGACATATGCCCAATTCAAGTGAATGCAATTTTGAAAATTTGAACCAAAAAATTTGATTGTGAGGTAATAGGAAATTGTATATTTCTTTCTCTATGCTGATTTTCCTTTCTAATTGTCCTGTGCTAATATGGATCGATTGTGCAATGAAAAACTAAATATGCTCAAATAAGTTAGCAGAGGGTTATTCATCAAAAGAATTCATGAACATCTTCTAAAAATTCCCAAGAGGACATCCTTAAATTGTCAGCTTCCATTTACCAGTTATCACATGAATCACCTTGATTAAAGTTGCTTTTTATACTAGATTCACAAGGTCACATTATTTTCTACAAAAAAACAAGGTATAGGAGCTAGTTGAGACACGCTGCTCAGACATTACCCTGAGTTATGCAACATCAGGGTGATTTTCAAGATATGAACTCTTGCCTCAAAAGTGGTTTAGAATCCTACAATGATGCCCTACTGCGCCCAGAATGAAACTGAAAAGTTCTTGCAGGGGGCTGTAGATTATGGGTATTATAATAATGATGATAAAAGCAAGTGCTAACATTCATCGAATACTGTTTCACCTGTTATGCTAAGTACTTTGCAAGCATTAACTCATTTAGTCTTGCAAACTGCCCTCCGTTGTAGGTATTACTGTCCCCCTTTTCCAGAGGCAGACTCAAGGCAGGGGGATCTAGGTCCTCCCGTGTCCTTTGTCTGCCAGGATGAGATTACCACGGTTCAATAACAACTTTCATTCTCTCCCTGATTGGCAAACTCTGGACCATGGTTACCAAAGGAAGAGTAAGGATGAGCTCTCAGAAAAAGTTTTTGTATGGAAAAGAACTCACTGCTAACACATACGAATATCTATACTACTCACTCTATACTACTTGATATTTATACCCAACCTTATAAAAATATTCCGGGCTAACGGGCTAACGGGCTATTGATCTTGTCAATCGTTTAACAGGAATTTGTTAAACTGCACGGCATTTCACTGCTCACCAGTCGCTGTCATTGCATTAATTCATGTATGCCTCACACCGACTACATGAGACAGGAACTACTTTACAGATAAGAAAACTCAAACTTACGGATGAAATGGTTTCACAGCGGATATACAGCAGAAAAGCACAAGAACTGACACTCAAGGAAGTGCATGTTCTCTTCACTTCTGTTGGCATTTTCACTCTATTAGGTTTCAATATTAAAATTTCCCCTAATTCACTGTATTGTTGTCAGTAACCGAGGAACAAAAGATTTGCAATTCGGGAAAGAAGCAACCACGCCTATGAGATGGCGCTACTTGTCGAGAAAGTAAGCTCATGGCATCATGGCGAAATCACATCCAAGGAGATGTCCCCACTCTTCCCCTTGACCCATGTCCCAACAAAGCTTCGGAACCTGGAGAAGTCGCACAAATGCCCAGTGGACAAGGCAGAGGCCTAATTGCCCAGGACGGCTCTTCCTCAGATAGGGACCCAAGCAAGGCATCCATGATGGGGGAATTTAATTATCTTTCTGTGTTATGTGTATTCTAAGAACAAAAAGTGGTGACATCTTTAGGATAAAACTCCAACGATGCATTTCAATCACAAATTGCAGGTTTCCACTTTGTCGGTTGGGTCTGAACACTCAATGTGAAGCTAAGCACCAAAGAAAGCCATTTGGGGACTAGCTGGCAGACGCTGAAGTGGAGAGCGAGCCTGTAGTGACATTTCAGCAGCTCCCTTACATCAATCTCTCCGTAAGGGCTTTTACTGCCTCAGGTCAAGGCCCATTCCAAATTCAGGTCACCGGAGCCGCCTAAGTACCAGCTGGACTGAGCTCAGAGTTTCTGCGTGTGTCACTCACACCACCGCAACAGCCAAGTCCAGGCAGAGGAAGATTTTATTAGTTCTCGCCAACAGTACGCAGTGCACTCAAAGGCACCAGAAAATGTGACTTTTATAACTGGCAGCAAATGAAAATATAAAATAAAGGCAGCATGTGCCCCGAAGAATTTTAAAAGCACTGCAAAAGGAAAATCTCTCAGCTCCTCACGGGATCACGTAAGACCTCTATTAATTTGTCTCTCGTCTGCTTCTCTGACTTCCTTGCCCAAACCTCCCCAACACACCCCCCCAGACCCCAAGCTCCAGCCAAATGCATATTCTTTCGGTTTCACTTTCTTTCCTGTCACTTCTTTTTCCCAATGTGCATAACTTGTACACTGCAAATATATCTTAGGGGCCAGCGCTCTGACCTGGCTCTCGTTTACGGACCTACCACGTTCCATTCCACGGAGAGAAAATTCCCAGTCTTCCTCCACCCCCCCCAAACCCCCCCCATCTCTCCTCAGGCAAACTTCTCTTACCTGTCACATGAAATCACCATCATTTGTTTACACGTTTGTAAACACTTCACTAAATAGGAAGTTCCACTAAATCTTAAGTTCCTTACTCCTGCCCTATTCTTTTCGATAGTTCCAAGGCTTGAGACCGCGCTCTACCAGCTAGTGACTCTGTGATCTTTGGTTGGTGACTTCACCTCCCTGTGCCTGTGTCTGCATCTGCTAAATAAACTGTGTGTGACTTCAGTAAGTTAATAGTAATAAATGCAAAAGCACTTAAGACACAGCAGGACACACTCCGGCTTCTTGACGAATGTTAACTATCATTGTCATCACATTCCTACAACATGGCACTGTAGCCCTGTGGCCAAGATTTTGAGGTTCACAGTACCGTGGGACCAAATTCAAATTATGTTCCTTTGCCTTCTAGGTATGTGACCTCGGGCGACTTGCTTAAGTTCTCTCTACTTTGGTTTTCTTAACTCTAGAAAGGGGATAATAATATTGCCTGCATCATAAAATCTCTTGGATAGTTACAAGTAAACACATAAAGTGCACGTAATTAATAGAATCTGGCACCTAGTCAATGGCTCCAGAAAAGTAAGCGGCCTCACTATTGAGAAGTTTGTTTCTTTTTTAATCTTAAATCAGTATCAGTATAAAATAACCTTGAGTATTGCCCTGGGACAGGCAACCTCACCCAGCTGGCACTTCTATTCCTGCCTAATGGCCAAAGCCATTAGCTTTGGGAGACCAGGATAAAGTCACTAAAGAAGTAGGATATACCATTTGCTGCTTCTGAACAGGTTAGAATATAGTTATTTGTGCCAGTCCTGGACCTGTGTACCCTTGGATCTGTTGGCAATCTTTCCTACTGTACTCGATATGACAACAGGTGGGATGAGCAGAAAACTAGCCCTTGCAGCGGAGAGGCACCAGCAAGAGATTGGAGGGTCAGAAAAGAAGGAAGGGAGAAGCCAAGGTTTCTCTCTCCTCTCCCTGTGCCCAGCTTTATGCCTCCCTCTTGCCTGGTTCCAGTTCCCACCAGAGAGGCCCATCTTGGTCCCTGAGCACCAGGTAATGGCGCCCCTCTCTTTGTGTCCCGCTTGGGGTAATGCTTGTTGCTCATCTCTGGCTTCCCTTGCAATTCCGTATGTAACTCTCAGCTCAACACATGACTGGTAAAACCAATGCTCTGCATTTATTCCCTTGTGGTTTCTGTTTTCCTAGTTAAACCCTGATTGATCCAGTGATCTCCTGTATTATTTCCCTCTCTGCCTTTCATCTGATTGGTTTAGAAAGTGGCTTCCTTCATTCATGCACGCAGGGACACCCAGACACTACGGTGCTGTCTCCTGTGTTAAAGAAACAAAGACAGGTCTTTTGTGATCTGGAACAAACTGGCTGTGCCAGTCGATTCTGAAGTGACTATATCATCTAATGAAATGGCTCTCAAATAGTGGGTATTTTGCCCCTCCGCCACCCACAGGGAACAATATCTGGAGACCTACCTGGTTGTTATGGTTGGCAGGGAGGGGGTGCAGTGATACTGGAATTTAATGGGTAAAGTCAGCAGTGCTGCTAAATGCACAATGCACAAGACAGACCTCCCCCTCAAAAGAATTCTCAGGTCCAAAGTGTCAATAGTCAACTAAGAAACTCTGATCTAAGGACAGAAAACTCTACACTTTCGTACTGCCACATGCTTGCTGTCGCTTCTGAGCTACTATGGGTCACAGAGAGCCTATTTAGGACCAAAGCTGGATACTGGAGTGGAGATCTTGGCCATGGTTGTAAGTTGCAGTATATGATTCGTAGTTCATTGATTTACGTAAACTTGAATTTCACTAGAGATTTCTTTGTTTACATGCATACTGAATAGACAAAGGAGCAACTTCTATAAAAAGACAATGACTTCTCAGCTAGGCAGCTTTGTGTTAATTTTTTTTTTAATTCTGCCACTTGATTTTCCCAGCCAGTCTGTGTAACAAATGATAGATTTTTCACAAAAAAAAAAAAAAATTTTAAGACTTATTTATTTAGGGCACCTGGGTGGCTCAGTTGGTTAAGCAACTGCCTTCGGCTCAGGTCAGGATTCTGGAGTCCTGCATCGGGCTCCCTGCTCAGCAGGGAGTCTGCTTCTCCCTCTGACCCTACCCCCTCTTATGCTCTCTTTCTCTTACACAAATAAAATCTTAAAAAAAAAAAAAGATTTATTTATTTATTTGGGGGCTGACAAAGAGCAAAGGGAGAGAGAGAGAGAAACTCAAGCAGACTCCCCACTGAACATGGAACCTCATGCAGGGCTCGATCTCAAGACCCTGAGATCACGACCTAAGCCAAAACCAAGAGTTGAACACTTAACCAACTATACCATCCAGGCACCCCCACAAAGTGCTTCTTTAAAGAAAGGATTCTGGTCCCAAGTGTTCTACTGGAATATTTGTAACATTTTCCTTCACAAGGGGGAAGCCAGCTAGTCGGCTCTCAACCACACTTCTCTTCCCTGTTGTGTATTAA
This sequence comes from Nasua narica, assembly GCA_028533885.1. Classification (NCBI taxonomy): domain Eukaryota; kingdom Metazoa; phylum Chordata; class Mammalia; order Carnivora; family Procyonidae; genus Nasua; species Nasua narica. The sequence goes on along the minus strand of CM052802.1, from coordinate 40,865,788 downwards.
CTCATCTGTTTTCATCTCCACTGTGGTGTCACACAGACTGGGGGCCTGTGGCGGGGCCCCCCTAAACTCTGTGCCACCAGCTGTGTGGCCTTGGGTGACCACTTCCTTGGCTAAGATCTCAGTCTCCTCATGGGTCAAATGAGGAAGTTGAGCTTGTCAAAACTCCTTTCCTGTCATTAAAGTGTGTTCAATTATGTATCTTCAACATTCAAGTCATATGTTCATATGCCGGCTCTTGAGGGAGAAAATTTATACAAATGCAGTAAAACTTTCCACCCAGGCCTGGTTCATTCAATACACAAGCTCTAATAAATAAAAGTGAAGCATGGAATGTTGCTAGCCCCATGTTCCATCCTCCTAATCCTGTTAAAATATGTATGAGTGCCTCTGAGAGGTGACAAAGGACAAATCTGTCATAAACAGAACCCAGTGTCTGCTGCTCTCATTCTGACAATCTGGGGTGAGAACGTACCCCATGTTGCAGAGACCAAGCTCCAAAACAACCCAGGGATTCCTTCTCTGCCTGCCGAGAGGAAACGAAAAAAATACATAAATTTAGTCCCCCTTCCTAAAATGACAGCTAAAAGAGGCATGGGCAACTATACTCGTCTGTGCTTAAAAAAAGGTTGATTTTTTTTTTTTAAGAGTAAGTTTAGCCTTAGAAGGAAAAGCCTCAGGGACGCCTTTCCTTTATTGGTTAAAGATTTCGAAAACAGCTGCTGACAGATGTGTCAAACTCTTTCAGCCAGAGTCCCACAGGCGACCGTCTTCCTTGGTATCCCCCCTCCACCCTCCACTTTCCAGGGGCCTGGCCTGTCTGCTCTGATGACAATGTGGGGCGGGGGGAGGGAGATTATGTCTCAGTTCTGTTCTCCTCCCAATCTCCCCCATGCCCCCTCTCCTCATTAAGTGTTAAATCAGAAGGTAGTGGAAGGTGAAACCCTAACTCTCTGAAAAGCTTCAGGAAAATCCCACAGATTTCACTCCCAAGGTATTTGTGTCCCCAAATGATCTTTGCCCTCGTGGCACACCTCCAGGAAGCTGTGGTAAGGGAGGAGTTAGAATCGGGATCCAAGCAGTCAGAGATCCGAAGATACCTCAAAGAACAAAGTAGGGGGAAAGTGTTAATTTTTTTGTTGTATGTTAATGAGCTCATTCGTTCCTGTCACCTTAAAAAAGCCTAAGACACATTTATCTCTCTGACTCTTCTTTCTTTTTCCCTCACCTCCTCCTCCTTCACCATCCTCCTCCATATTTAAAGATGAAGGTTAGTATTAAGCATCACATTAACAGTTGTCAAATCAATCATGATTTCCTCTGAGTTATGTTACACAGAGCAACATGCTTTATCAGAAATCAAAGAAAGGACAGTGCCAAAAGTGGATGAGCTAATGTAAAATCACTTAGATGGGCACTCTGGGGACGGAAACTCGTTTAATATTTAATGTAGTCATTAACCTGAGAACGCGAGGGAGATGGTAATGGATGGTCCACTCCCTTTGCCGACGGGACAGGGTACCGCAGTGAGCTGTCCCTTCTGGGATCAGATCCACACAAGTTTAAAACCCATAAAGTGGGTCACAGGTGAAGGGAATTAGAAAAGTCTCAAGTCTCCCCAATGTATTGTTTTAAGAGCACAGTTGTACTCCGCGGTCATGCCTGGACTTCCCCACGCAGCAGGAGCCAGAAGTCCTGTATCAATTGAATTGCTCAATTAGTTCGTTATGGCAACAGACATGCTGTCCCCAACACATATGGTCAAAGCACGGCAACGAATCAATTATTGAAGGAAACCATCTCCAAGAACCATTAATCTATCAGGATATTGAAGGGTTTGTTTTTGTCTCTACTTAGATTTTGTTATCGTTAGAGGTGTTTATCTGCTCGACAGCTACCCAGAACTGTCCTGAGAGTCTGAATGTCAAAACCAATTAAAATGAAGTGGGGAAAAAATACAGGAAAACTCTCTAATAGTGAAGGTCAACTGAAAAGGAACTTTTTCTATATGTGAATATTACATTGTAAGGAATGTTCTATTTATGCAGCATGAATGCCAGCCAGCACATTCTTTTTTTTTTTTTTTAAGATTTTATTTATTTGAGAGAGAGTGCAAGCAGTTGGGGCAGGGGGAGATGTAGAGAGAGGAGAAGCAGAAGCAGACTCCCCACTGAGCAGAGAGCCCAACACTGGGCTTGATCCCAGGGTCCTGAGATCATGACCTGAGCCCAAGGCAGCCACTTAAATAACTGAGCCACCCAGGCGTCCCCAGCCAGCGCATTCTTTACATATTCTTTTAAACAGGTTCACTAAGCAAAGAATGCCATATCACTGCTTTGCTTTCACTGCAGCATTAGCGTTTGGTAAGATAAAATATACATTAACCCACGCTTGTTATTTTATGGCATTTTATTTCTTCCGTCACATATTATCTTCTTAGGTGTACATTTCCAGGGTCTCTGAGAATTCCACCCTGCCAAGGAAATCAATTACTGTATTTTCATGCACATGAAACACCTCCGTCTCTACCAGCCAGCCACCATACTTTTTTCTTTTTTTTACTGCAAGTTAAATCCAAACGCTTGAGAGAGGGAGAGAGAGAGAGAGAACACAAGCAAGGGGAGCGGCAGGCAGAGGGAGAAGGAGAAGCAGACTCCCTGCAGAGCAGGGAGCCTGATGCAGGACTCTATTCCAGGACCCTGGGATCGTGACCTGAGCCAAAGGCAGACACTTAACTAACTGAGCCACCCAAATGCATCTATGGAATTTATAAAATAGTCTTTCTTGAAAATCAGTGATTTCTTAATCTAGGCGGAAGTTCCGGGGAGGCTATGTATCTCAGACTTGAGTGGTAGATATTGACCTCCAGAGACAGGTGCCGAGACCACCTGGCCCAGTGAAGCAGTGCCCAGGCCTCTAGCCCTACAAAATATTCCTTAATTAGGGACAACTTTTTTGTCTAGTTTTTAAATTAACTTGTTCAAAGAGCCTTTTACTTCCTATAAGTCCATTTGATTGAGTACACCAACTGAGATAATAAACAACTATTATTATCTCCTTCGGTTGAAATCAGCAAATATCTTTTAAAGAGAAAGAGTTCTGCGCTGGTTCATCTGGCTTCCCCAAAAGAAGTTAGTTTAAAAGAACCTACTGTTACAAATAAAGACTTTTTAATTTAAAAAAAAATAGGATACTGTCAGTTCTAATGAAACTCCTTGGTAGAATTGGCTTCTACCTGTCCTAAAAGCTGCTCCGGAAGAACACAAGGAAAGAGGCAGCAATAACTCATTTGCCAAAGACTCCTTTTAAGTACTTATTAATTGAGATGTTTTTATTTCTCTTCACTTTCTCTCTTCTCTCTGAAGAATTCAGACCACTGTTTAAAATGAGACATGGCAAGGCCATCTAGCAGGAAAGAAAATTTAATGCATTCATTGGATTATCACAGGCATTAAAATATTATACAGGATTTGACCTAGATTTTCCACTTCTGGAAATTTATCTTAAAGGAAAAAAATATGCAAAGTTACCCATAAAAAGACGTTTATTATAGCTTTGGTTATAATAATGAAATACTATGAGGCCAATAAAAATATGTGTGTAAAAAATATTTGATGACACACCGCACAAGCTATTCTCTGGGCCCTAAATAATCTTCACTTGATCTTAACCAAATGACGAGGAGTGATTAGGCCCAAATGGTCTTCAGAGTGTCCCCCAATCTTTTTCCTCACCCAACACATTCCTGACCTGGCCCATTGATTCACATCACAGAACCCCAGAAGTGATAAAGTGAAAGGCAGTAGTTACATCTGATGGTAGATACAGAATGGGCTCTAAACTAAATTGGTTGGAAGTCTGCAATTAGAAGTACTTAGACTCTTAGAAATCTTACATCTTTCATATTTACATGACAAGTTCTCTTTCTGCCCCAGCTGAAGGCTGAGGTTTTTTGCTAAGGATTACTAGATTTATCAGACTTAGCTCTACTGAAGACACTGTCCTAAAAAGAGGGGGATTAAAGAAAGCATATCAAACAGAGAGGTGCTTCATTCACAGTAACAGATGATTGAAGGACTTCTAAGAGAAAAAACAATCCAAGAAAACTCTCCACAAATACTGACCATTTAGGGAACCAAAGTGCCCCATTTGGATCACCTCTCTTACATGAAGGCTACCCACTGATAAACCCAACCTACATAATTGCACAAATCAGCTTTTTAGCTCTATAATCTTGAAAATGAAGGAAGAGCCAAGATCGTCATCAATTTAGGGAAACTTTATAACATGAGTCATGTTTAAAACATATATAGGAAAAAAACCCTGAAGAATAAGAGACATTGCAGAAAAGAGAAAAAAAAAACTATTTTTAAAACTAGAAGAATATCCACAGAGAGATAATAGAAGATATTTCATTCATAAAACAAGAACAGGAGGCTATTAAAAAGGGCCAATCAGAAAACACAAAAGAACTTTGGGAAATTAAACATAACAATTTTTAAAATATCATTAATCCAGTTTGAAGACAGAGTTAAGGAAATTCCCCGGAAAGAAGAGAAAGGATAAATATAAGAAAAGAAAACAGAGGACTAAGCTAAGAAATCTAACATGCATTTAATAGGAGTTCCAGAAACAAAGATAAAACATAATAAAGAAAATTATCAAAGTAAAATTCTAAGAAAACGTTACTGAATGGAGAACTACACATTAAAAAGATCTATCAGGGACACCTGTGTGGCTCAGTCAGTTAAGCGACCAACTCCTGATTTCAGCTCAGGTCATGATCTCAGGGTCATGAGATCCAGCCTCATGTCAGGCTCTGTGGTGTGGCGCCTGCTTGAGATTCCCTTTCTCCCTCCACTCCCCCATCTTTTCTCTCTCTCAAAAAAAAAAAAAAAAGATCTATCAAATTCCCAGCTTAAAGGATGTAATGTGATGGTAGCAAAAGACATCATCATGAAATTTCAGAGCAGTGGGGACAAAGAGAAGCTTCTAAATACCTCCTGAGGAAAAAATAAAAAGAACAGTATTTCTCAACAACAGCTCTGGAAACTACAAAACAAGAGAACAACATCTTCAAAGTTCTAATTTCTAAACTCATTTTCAATTTGAAATGTAATATATAACCTAGCTATCTTCCAATAGAAAGGAGAAGATAAAAGTATTTTCAAATAATTAATTTGAAATTTTTACTTCCCATGTACTTTCTGAGAACTCCTGTCCTGGAAAAGGAAAGCATAAACTAAGAAAAAGCTTAGACATAGATCTAGGAAGTAGAATATTCAACACAAGAGAAGACACATGAGAATCCTCAGAATGACAGAAGAAGATTCTTAAATGAACCTCATCAGCGAGTCTAGACAGAAACAGTTCAGACAGGAGCAAGAAGTTAAAACTGTCTGAAAGAATATTTCTTAGGAGAAAAAAATATATCATTTCATATATTTGACAGTTTTTGCAGGGACCTCAAATTCTATCATAGAGTTTAGGAATGAATTGGTGATATGCAGTAAACTTAAATTTTTTAAGTGGAAGAAAATTCTTAACTCCTAGAAAACCAAAGTATTGTGTGAGATAGGAAACCCTATCTTAGTAGTTTAATATGTGGCTCAGTTGCAAAAAATATTCCCATCATCATGGTAGAGTAACCACTGAATGAATGAATCAGTAAAAGTTGTGTTCTATCTATCCCAGAAGAATGTGAGAGGAGTGAATCCACGTATGCAGGGCGAGGGAGGTAAGAAAGTTAAATCCTTACCTTCCACAGTAAGAAGTCAAATCCAACATTAAAAATTAAAAAGTAAGCATAGTTTTTCTTTTTAGTAAGTTGGGGATAAATGTTAGAAACTGCAAACAAATTATTGAAAATTGTCCCTGAAATTCATCATTAGGGATAGGGAAAGGTGGGTGAGAGAACAAATACTTTTTCATGATATGCCTTATAAAACTACTTGATCTTTTAGGCTCAATATGTAAATAACTACGATATAAATAAAAAATTTTATTTTAAATGCAAACAAATATATTTGTTTCTTAAATGAACATTTATTGAGACACTAGTGTATGAGACAACAAATGTATATAGTGAGACAAGAACAATGTGATGCCGGAAATGCAAAGATAACATACTGGGTCCCCCACTTTATCCCTTTATAGCTATTTGATCTTGGGTACTTAATCTAACTATGTATGTGCTGCAGTTTCCAAATCAGAAAAAAAGAATAGGAAAGTTAAGCAAGATAATGTAAATAAACCATGGCAAGTTAGAAAAATAATAGTAGTCTGATAAGGAGACCCAGAATCCTAACAACTTTGATATAACTTGATCCATATTACTCTGAAATTATAAATCTGGTGAAATCAGAATAAAGAGAAAGAATCCCATTAAACCCGTAGGGATTCAATTACCTTCCATGAAAGCAAGGTTTCCAGCAAATGCCAGGCCCTGGTGATAGCAGGACTAGACTAGATAAATTTCCAAGTTCTTTTTTTTTTTTTTTTTTTGGTAAAAATGTAATATTTTTTTTTCCCAAATATGTTTATTTTTTCAGTGTTACAAGATTGATTGTTCATGCACCACACCCAGTGCTCCATGCAATACATGCCCTTCTCAATACCCACCACCAGGCTCGCCCAACCCCCCACCCCCACCCCTCCAAAACCCTCAGTTCATTGCTCAAAGCCCACAGTCTCTCCTGGTTCATCGCCCCCTCCGACTTCCCCTTATTCACCCTTCCCTTCCTTTTCAACTCTCTAAGCCTATGGACATACTGTGAAGATACATTTCAGCAGATGTGCAAACAACGAATTGCTTCAGACAATTCATTGATCCAGAAAGTTAACAATTCTGTTTTAGTATTACTCTTTTAATCCTTTCTTTAAAAAAAAAAGATATTTATTTTGAATTCACTTATGTGTAGAAGACAAAATCCATGCTAGACTCTCAAATGAATTTCGAGAAAGACAAGTTGTGGAGACTTTCACAAGAACAACAGTGAGAATTAGAGTAGGTAAGTGTCCTCAAACTATATAGGAAAGGTTTAAAGAGTATGAGAGCTACCCTATGAACATTTAGAAAAGAAACTGGATTCTTATAGATTGAAAACTATGAAATGAGAAGAATGGTTGCAGGAATTATAGATATCTTAACTGAAAAATGAGTCTAAATAGAAAATAATTTCAAATCTCTAAAATAGTTGTCACATGGGAGATGGAATGAGGCTGCTCTGCATGTGTTAGAGTTCCAAACTGGGAGCAATGGGAAGGGAATAGGGGAAAGATATAGGAGACTTTGGCTCATAATTAGAAGGAATATATAACCATGAAATTCACTGCCCCCAGAAGAAATGAGAACCGCCATGCTGGAAGTGCTCAATAGAACCCAGAGAACATTTTCAAAAACATAGAGGGAATTCTTGCTTAGGAACCGAGGTTTTGAACTAAGTGAACTCTGAATTTCCATTCTTCTCTAGGATTCTGTTTACATTACAGATTACAAGCACAAAGTTCAAGAGAAAAAAAATTCCATCAAATGATCAGCTGAACAAAAAAGAAAACAATCATACCAGTTAGTCATACCACTGGGGAACAAAGGGGAGGCCGCCATCAAACAAGCAAACATACCAGCACATACCTCAAGTGTTAAAATATTTCCTTTTACATCTAATTGTTTCAGGATTGTACCAATGCAGACATATTAAATTGTAATGGAAATAGGTCGTCTTCTTACCCTGAGGGAAAAAAGCAAAGAAAAGATGTGTTACCTAAAAATATTGGGCTGGAATGCTAGTTAAAGATATTGAACTGAAGAAAGATGAGCCACCTACTGAATCAATAGCAGCATTGTAGTTAGGACCTTGAGGGTGTTTGCTGTCTTATTGAGTGGCTGGTTCCATTCCCTTTAACTTGTGACAGCTAATGGGACTGGGCCCTGGGGCAGAATTACTATCCAATTCATTCGTGATGTTTATTGAGCACCTACCAGTAAATGAGACCCTGGAACAGCCTTTTTAATGCTATGCTATTCAAATGAGGGGATTTAGTGTACATATTCTTTTTATATCATCTGAACTTTTGTTCTTTCCTAAGCAACTCTTTATAATGCTTGGCCATAGGAATAGTACACAAAGACAGGGGAGGAACACAGAATTAAAAATTACTTTAGAGCCCCCAAAACTGTCACTACATTTAGCCAATACATTTGATGGGCTAGTAGGTGGAGGGAACGTCTAACACAGATTCTTTCCATTTATGAAATATGGTGTGTAAGCCATGGGTAAAACGGTCTTAAACCAACTGTAATACTTGTGCAATAATCCTTTAAAAATGGATTTGGGAGAGTAAAACTGCCGAATCATAATCCTAAAAGAAGTGGTCGAGTAAGAACAGCTTCTCATCTATAGTCAGAGGAAGCATTGGTAACAATGAAATGAAATACTTAATGGAAGAGTATTTGGAGATGAACCCTAGATGAGACAGCAGACCGCGGTTATTAATGACACTCGCATGATATATTTGAACTCAATCTTTAAATTGATGGTACCTTCAAATGCTATGAATGCAGCCAGAGTCTTCTTCTTGTCTAGTTTTCAGAGCAGCTTAGCCTCCCTATCACTATCACCCTATCCCTATCATATAGCATGGCCTCTTTATTCAGTGATGGAAGAAACATGGCAGTCTCAACACTGTGCCCAAGCAAGAAGCCGCATATTTAAGTAGAAATAAGTGAAAAAAGAAATAAAAGAGAAAGTAAAAGATAGATACTTGAGATACTAGATTTTTCATAACATCTAGGAATCTAAAGTCATAAACAACATTAACATTTTTACAAATGAAAGCTGCTTTAAATATTGTGCCATCCTCTTTCTGTTTCAGGCTAATTTTTTTTTTTTTTTTTACCTTGTGGAGAAATGCAACCCCATCATTGTAGGAAAACCACAGGAAACAAATCCTTAATAACTATAGTGTAAATATGCATGCTAGTCTTTCAAAGACACCAAGCAGTATTTGTGTTCGTTTGCTCAGTGATGGTAAACAAGAGGGAGCATCTGCCAATCCTCCATTTCAAGGTTTCCATCACAGGTTGAAAGCGTACCTAATCTGCAGAAAACCACACAGGTTCAATAGTTCTCACAAAAGAATAAATATTTTTACATTGTGAAAGGAATCCTTTTCCTAAAATTGACACTACAGCTTTTCCCAGGTATTTTCTTGTTTTGTGGTTTACTCTCACCTCCAAAATAAAACCCAAGGAAGAAAAAAACAGCAATTTATGCTCATAGATGACATTTACCTTATATCAAAGTGCTCTTTTCACGAAGATTACAGACAGCTTTTGTAGCACTAGAGTCAATATGGAAATGAATTCAAACATTTTTGAGGCTGAAATCAAGATTTGGTCTGGTGATACCAATAAAACAGTAAGCTCTAATTCTACACAAAGAAAGCATGTGTGCTAATGGGAATATGCTCCATTCCATAATATGTTATATGTGTCATTGGTACTATTGAGTGCATGACCAAACCACTCTCGCTTGTTCATTTATGTATTTAAACTGTCTCTGATTCAGAGTTATCCGTATAGCATGGAAAATAAAGATGAGATAAACTGGTCATTGCTCTGACTTCCAAATCGGTAAGAAAGTTTCTATCCTTGACCATGGAGGGAAGCTCTGGGGAGAGTTTAGGATAGGGAAGAACTTGTCCTCAGAGGCAGTGGAGGAAACATTCGTCATATCTGTTCTCCATTCAGGGCTGCCAAGGGCATGTAGAAGAAAGAGATGAGAACTTCTATATAATCCAATCAAGGAACCATGAGTCATGCAGGAATGCTAGATTCCTACAAAATCGGAACAGTGTGTCTTCAGTAAATGAGCTCAACAAAGTCTTTAGCATTGGAAATAATCAAAAAATATTATCTTTCTTTCCACAGAGCTCTGCTTCCTCCATACCTAAATAGTTGTGTTAGTTGTGACAAATGTTCTCAGAAAGGTTGAAACAAGGGGCGCCCTGCCAGTGAGGCAGAGCATGGAAAACGGAAAGTGAGCGAGAAGGAAAAGGGGGGGGTTTGCTTACTCGCATGTTAATAGTAGGATTTCCCCAGAAATGGAAACTTTCTGTCCTAACAGCCACTTTCTGCAGAGAGATGCACAAGAATGCTTGCTCTTCACCCTGTTTTTCAGCCCCCACAGAGGGGACGTTCCAAACGAGGGATCCTGCAGGCAGCAAATAACTCCGTTGGCACACAGGCAAACGTCACCCTCTCCTGGCCCTGCCTCAGTCCCTCCAACAGCTCTTACTCCTCCAGCCCCGTTGTCTATTTGACTACATCCTGCTCTTCATTCTCCTTTTTTCTTCCCTGAATGCTCTCTACGGACAATCTCAGTAACATCTATGGCTTCCAGTGACACCTGCATGGAAAGGCTGAAAACTCTCAGCTCTACATCTGCTTCTCAGAATTCTCTTCTGAGTTCCAGAGCAATGTATGCCACTGTCTACTAAACATCTTTACTTGAGAAGGTGCCTCGAGGGGCCCCTGCGTTGGTTAAACCTCCAACTCAGGGTCATGGGATAGAGCCCCACATGGGGCTCCACACTTGACGTGGAGTCTGCTTGGGAATCTGGCTCCCTCTGCCTCTCTTTCTCTTTCTCTCAAATGAGTAAATCTTAAAAAAAAAAAAAGAAAAAGAAAGAAAGGAAACCATACCAAAAAAGTCCAATACATAGCAACTAAAATCACACACCAAAATGCAGGGTTCTCTGCCTCATGCTGCTGTCTCTAGCTCCTAGTACAATGCCTAGCCCATATCAGATACTCAAATAATGTTAAACTAAACTAAAAATAAAACACAGAGTCCTATCTTATACTGAGAATAATAAATATATATGACTCTGTACAGGAAGTTTTTGAAGTAATTTCTAAAAGAGTTTGAATTGATCTATGAATGTAAGACATAACAGACTACCGAAAGATGATGGGATTGGCCTCACCTTTACCAGTGCCATTGGGGGAAGCATATCAAATCTTCTTCCTCAGCTGACAACAGAATATAATATATTTGACTTAGTATAGCAATTCAGTGCTCAATGTTTGATGGTGCATGAACATCCCAGAAAGAAGCAATCAGACTGAAGAATAAATTTAAAAATGGCATAGAACAATTTGGTATTTCCTTTGCAAGAGAACTGGTTATCTTGACTTCCACATTATATTTTGTGTCATACTATTATTCTAACAACCTCTGTTCAGGGTTATTTTTCTCTTGTGTGCCATCTTTTTTTTGTAATGACCCCTCAAATGGGTTTGGTTATATGTTAGTGTTAGCAGAGTGGGCAGACATTTAGCTTTCATCTTAATCAGTTTAAAACCAGGGATCCAGAAATACAAATACATTGTAGTGAATTATACTTTATCCCATTATCATCCCATTTTAATGAAAATTGGTTTGATCATGCTTTGGAGCAAATGTTTAAAATTTTTTAATCTAAGACAGTTTCTTTGTAGTAATTATTTAATTTTTAATTAAATAAACATTGATTTGAATTTGATACAAATGTTCTAGATCTGGCCTGGAAAAATAATGGAAGCCACTCAGTCTGGGTCCCAAGTCTTAAAAACAATTAGTCTTGAAAAGCTTCTGTCAGTATATGTAATGAAATTTTGTGAAATTTTGTTCTCCTAATTTAAACACTATAGTGACGCCTGGGTGGCTCAGTGGGTTAAGCATCCAACTCTTGATATCATCTCAGGTCTAATCTTAGGGTTGTGAGATCAAGCCCTACATTAGGCTGTGCACTGAGTGTAGAACCTACTTAAAAAATAAAAAACTATAGTTAGGTATTTTTCACAAATTTTTGTTGTAGTGGACTGGTTACTGGCTGTCTGAGTTTGAAAATGTTCTGTTTTCACTTCACATAATTGTCCAGGGCACACCAGAAGGCTGCCACCAAGGAGCCCTTCAGCTATTAGAAGGAACCGGCCATCTTTGGGGTGCCATTGAAGTGGGAAACAAAGGCAGAAGGAAATGCAGATAAAATTAAACTTCCTTATAACCTGCAGCCCATTGACAAATACTTGAAGCAGGCAAAGTACAACATTCTTCCAGGAAGCTCCCAACTGTCTTATTAATGTTAATGTCTGGCTAAAGGGAAAAACTACCTTAGTTTGCTAATAGCAAGAACTCCAGGATCCTGTAAGTCTTCTTTAGCATATGAAGGTCCTTTTGGAACTTCTCTTATCTTACTACCCCCAAGCCCTAAGTATATAATCAGTTGCCTCTCACAATTGTGGGGTTGTGCTGCAGCTCTTTCCACCCACAGGTCCTGTCCCTGTGCTTTAATAAAACCACCTTTTTGCACCAAAGACATCTCTAGAATTCTTTCTTGGCCATTGGCTCCGGACTCCCAAAAACACTACTCCAAAAACACATCATCAAGACTGAATGATCCCAAATCATTCCCTACCTTTGTCTTGTTTGTCTCTACAAAATGATTTAGGTTACTAGGAAAGAAACCAGTTGGTTGAGCTTGAGACATGAGCCTCTCTGACCAGCAGGCAATCTGGTGATTTGGAGGGGGGTTAGGGGCAGTGGAGGTGCATCTGAGTGTCTGTGTGTGTTTATCATACCTCTCAGACTAGATTAATGAGATGTACGTCCAAAACTGTTATAGGAGCTTGTGAGAAAGACTTCTTCTCTTTCCACTGGAATCACTAAGCTGGTACAATATCAACCCAGAGCCCCTGGTGGCCATTTTGTCACTTTGTCACCTCTTGGGAAGAACCTCTCTTTCCTGAAAATGGGTGACAAAACAAAGGAGCCAAGAGAGAGAAAGCTTCTGTTGTGAAAGTCTGAGAGTTGGATCCATGTTTTCTACCAAATAAAACGTTAACCTTTTAGAGCCTTGACATGTGGCTTCCACTGGAAGTCAAGGTTTTTTGTAGGGGGGATCTTTCAATCTCTCCGAAGCATTTGCACAAGTAGAATGTCACCCTAAGATTTTCCCTGTACAAACTATTTCGAGAGGTTATTACCACCTAATACCTTAATCAGGAAAGAACTTCAGTGAGACCTCTGAACATAAAATAGATCCTAAAATAAAAGATCTACTTTAATAACTTGCTTCTTGAGGAATCATTCAAACAGTAATGACTCTAAAATGTATCCAGGCACCAGGATGGTAGATACTTATTTGATTAAGATAACATTTATCTCAAGGAAAGCATATTCAGAAAGGATCCTAAATTACAATGACCAAGGTGCAAGAGGGGTATTTGGGGGATTGGACTAAGGTGGAGGAGAGGGAAGGGTTGAGCTTCTTTAAAAAAAAAATACACACCACAGGTCACCACTACTAGCTTTACCTATAGGAAGTGTGTATATCCCCAAAGAAATGGCCTGCTAGTTAATGCCCTAGAAAAACACATTCTAAAATTGTATGTGGTCCTAAATGATAAAGGTTTTAAGAGAAGAGAGAAGACAAGAAGGAAATGATTAAGCCGTCAGCAAATGAAATAACATATAATGAACACCTTCAAAAATGTGAATAAGGCAGAAAAACAACTGGTGCAAAAAAAAGGGGCATTTCTTTAGGGGGGAATATAAATCACTCTTTGCTGATAATGTTACCTCATAATCTCAGCACACAAGGCTAGTGTGGTGAGATATCAACACCAGAACCCTCTGAAGACACAGTTCTATCAAGAAAGATGATTGCATTTAAAACTGTATCTGTGATGTGTCTATCATTGGCTATGATAGCTGAGAGCCCAGAAGGTTTTAAGACAGAGCAGAAAGCAACCCCATCTGGGGCAGGGGGTATTGGGCAGAAGAGAAAAACCCTGCATTGGAAGAGCTTGGTGTGGTGCTGGAATCCAGCTGGACCCAGTCCTGAGCCTTCCCTCTCCTGCTTTTGCAGGACTGTCTTCTTTCTCTTCTTCCTTGTTTCTCTAGCATTCCTTTCTTCTTTCTTCTCCTATGCCCCAAAACTTCAGAAACAGCGGTTGTCTACCCAAGATTATGCAGGTAGTAAATAGAAGAGACAGAATTCAAAACTGGACTGAACCCAAAGCTTCTGCTCTTTCCACAAAATACAAACCTATCTTGCAGACTTTGAAAACATTGTAGTGAAATATTGTCAGCTGTTGCAGGAACTCACTGCCTTTAGTGCCCCTGATTCTTAGAGCTGCCACTTCGAGGAGTAAAGAGGTAGACCAGAAGAAGAGTAGTGGGCTTCAAAGCAAAGTTCTCAGAAAGGAAAAGGAGCCCAAGGGTGTTTCCCCTGGAGTTTAGGGGATTTTATGAGCTCTTTTGCAGAACTATCTTAAGCAATCAGGGTGTGCTGAGTGGTGCCAATCAGGGCTTTGGTCACATATCTGTCTACCTATTAGGTTCATGTCTCTGTTCTGATGGTCTTTCTTTTGCTGACATCTGGGGCTTATGTCTTAACTGCCCTTTGCTGGTGATAAGGACAAATACCTTGTGGTTAATTGTCTTATTTTAGACGTTTTGCAGAAGTCACTTTTGCAAAGCCTGCAAAAACAGAAAGCTAGTGTGATCCTGTCTAAGCTGCAAAACAGGATGTTTGTGCTGTTTTATCTTAACTGCCTAGACTCCCTATCTTCTGGTTGGGGACCCTGGCCTCGACAACCTCACGGTCCAACCAACTCCTAACACAACCATTACAACTAAGGATGTCCAGCTCATAATTAAAATGGGAAAAAATAGGTTATATAACCATATATGTATATATGATAATTCATTTTTATAATTATAATCTCTTTTTTATATTACATACATAGGAAAACCTTGGAAAGAATCACATTAAATGTTTAATGTTGAGTCTCACTGGATAACTGAATTGTGAGTAATTTTTATTACCTTTATTGTACAATTTATATATGTTAATTATTTTTGCTGCAAACAGTCCTTACAGTTACAATTTTAAAGAAAGATACTCTATTCATTTATCTGACATATTTTTATTGCATACCTAGTAGGCACCATTGGAAGCATAAAGGCTACAAAACTGGCACATTAAAAAAAAGATGTCCCTTGGGACTACATCTTGGGACTTCACTTTTTACTTGATTTCTACTTGGCTTGGGTGGGAAAGGAAAAAGCAAACAATAAACAAACAGGATAAATATATGATATCCAGGTAGTGATAAATTCTGTGGAAATACTAAAAAATCTGTGACTCACATTAGCTCAAGTATACAGATTCTTTTTATAAAAGTGCTCTAGACTGCCAGAATCCCAAAAAGTAATCCAAATGCTTTAAATCATCCATTAAATTACTTAACTATTTTTTCTATGTATCTTACACACTGCATCAGTCTTGAAAGCGAAAATAAATAAAATAATTATTGGCCTGAAGGGGATAACATTCTAGTCAATAGCAAGTTGTAGAAGAAGGAAAATGGATGGTCCTCAATAAATATTACGGTGGCACCATATTTGGCAAAAAGATGCATTCAGGCTAGTCACAAAGAGTTTACTGCTGTGTTATTCCTCTCCCCTAACCCTACCAAAAGCACTGAGAAGTGATATGATTGACAAAATGTGAAAATGATAGCACATGACAAACATTGCACTGTGTATATACTTCTTTTATAAACTGTTTCTTCAACTTCTTACGATTATAAAAGTACTTCTTTTATAACTATAGAGTAGCATCTTTCAATGCTCATAGCGTGGAAAATTTAGAAAGAAATATTTCTAAAAACAACAAAATTACCCATAATTTTACCATCCAGAGGCAATCACTGTTCATACTTAACTTTCTGTCTTCTGGGTAGATGGACAATACTTTTGACTGAACTATATGACTTGATTGTATGAAGTGGACTATAGATCCCCAAGATGGTAACTTTTATGAAAAGATAAGTTGGGAGTCACTTTTCATCTACCCAGTTCAGTTTTAATAATCTTCAAGCTTAGCCCTTTCAAGGCAAAATTTTATTTCTAGTGATTTTCATTTTCCCTGTTTCCTAATCTATTAATTCATTTTTTTTCCTACCTGGTCCATAAGGTGACACTCTTACATGGTTTAAAGCAAAAGTGAAATGTTAACCAATTTCCAAAAGCGTCTATCAAGGAGGTGACAAGTGTAATTTTTTTTTTTAAGTGTAATGTTGATAGGTGCCGAAGAGTGACGAGGCTGACAAGATGTGAATGCCCACGGCAGTGCACAGGAAGATGACAAGCAAGTGACAACGGCAACAGACTGTGTGTTGACCAGCACAGAGGGGGCCCGGCAGCTCCCAGCAACAAAGAAGACAGGAAGTTCAAGATGAAATTGTCGAAAACACATAAAAAGAGTGAGCATCCGAAGACAGTAAGCCATGTGTTGAGTACAAGAGCTCCCCAAATTCTTCACCATGATACATAAAGGAAATGACACCTTGCTTTGAGGATTTTTCTTTTTCCCAGACCTCTGGTCATCCCTATTTCTTTTCCCGATGTCTCCATTCTCCAATATTTGCTCATTCTCCTCTTTGTGCTCTCTGGATGCTCCTTACCCAGCTCCAGGGACATCCACACGTCCTCCTCTCTACAGCGCCCATGAAAGCAAGAACAGAAAAGAAGATCGACACTTTCCCCCTTCCAGAGCTCACAGACTAGCAGTTTCTGGGGTCGAGTTTGGCAGTCTCCTTGGTGGTCTTTGCCAAGTCCTGATTGTCTGTATCTCCTGGAATGACCCAACTTACCACATGTTGTTTGTCATGAACACTTGCTTCTCCTTTCAAAAAAAGAAAAAGGAAAAAGAAAAAAAAAATCCAGATGTCTCTCTTCATAGGCTTAAATTTTCATAACAAGGACTAGATAGAGCAGAAGAGATTAATTAGGGATGTGTGGCATTATGCTAACTACAATAGATTAGAATGCGGTTTGGCTCGAGCCAGGGCTAGGAAAAAAGTTCTGCTCCAATGGGGCTGCTGAATTTGAGGCGATTTGTACTTTGTTCTTCACCGCAGTGGGAGATACAGAACAGTGAGGGCCTTGTATGGCGACAGATGGTAGCTGCAGTTGTGGTGAGCACAGCGTTATATGTGGACTTGTCGAATCCCTGTGTCGTACACCTGAAATTAATGTAACATTGCGTGTCAACCACACTCCAATAAAAAAAACAATCAATCAATAAATTTAAAAAGTGACTAGAAGTTCTCCATTACTCTTGAGCAGGAATGGATGTGATTGAATGTTGGATTTCCTCCCCGATGTTTAAGTCTCAGAGCTTCACCCTTAGAGCTCTTTAAAAGTCCCTCATTCGTGAAATTTCTGAAAGAAAACGGTAACTTCTTTACTGTAGGTCTAAAACACTTAGCCCTCTCTCTCTTTTGTTATTGAAATTATTATTTTTTAGAGTGCAATGTGTAATAATTTGTATTCTCCTGGGAATGCTACAGTGGAATTGTATGAGACGATAGCAATGCAGGGAGACCGGGGTCACGGAACCCAGGGGAGGCTCCCACAGGACCTGCCAAGAGGGTCCTTGGCTTTTTGTAGGACAGCAATCAAACACAAGCCAGAGAAAGTGGAAACAGAGTTTATTGAAGAGGGTGAGCGACAGAGAGAGAATAGCAGATGGAAAGTCTGGGAGACACAGAAAGGAAAGGAGAATGAGTCTTATCATTGCTTGGGTTACGGGTTTATAAAGGAAAGGGGTCAAGAGTAGGTGTTCTTTGGGAATTTAGGGTAGGGTCCAATCAAAGGTGAGTGTGGGGCAAATAGGTGTTATTTTATAAATTACCGAAGTATGGAGTACAGATTCCAGTGTCAGCTGAGGTTTGTTGGAAGCTAGCGTCCTGGAACGTATCGGGGATCTGGCTCTTCTTAGGTTTTATCAAGTGTTTGGGGGCCTAGGCCAAAGTTTAGAGAATGATTAACTTTCTTGCTTTCCCCTTGAAGGGGGAACATAGCTTCTTTGGTTTATTCAGAGGCAAAATACGGAACACGGGTAAATGGGGCCTCGCAGAAAAACAGCAGAGATGAAGCCTTTCTGAAACGGAGTCCCTGCAGCTTTGCCACATCGACAGTGTTTCCATATATTGCTTGACAGACATTGCTGAAGAATTCGAATTTTTTTTTAGACAATCTCTATCCAGTTAACCAAAAAGATGTCACGTGTTTATCAAATATTTTATGAACTTCCAAGAGGAAAGAAGTATTCTTTTCTAAATGCTACAAAAATGTGCCCAGAATGAGGACACGGAGTAGGTTGTGTGCTTCTGAAATTCATAAAAGGTAGCAGGAAGGGCCATTCCCTCGTCACCGCAACAAGACCTGTTTCTGTGTGTCATGTGTGCGTATGTGTGTGTGTGAGGGGCAGGAGTTTGATTCATTCCTCTTACCTAAGCATTGTCTTCTTTTTGGTTCTCTTTAACAATCACAATAATCTCAGTTTCATCCCTCCTGTGACTCCTTGTCGGATTAATGTCCTTGTCAGTTTCCTTTCTATAACGTTTAGTGCCAAGATGGTGCAAAAGAAAAAGACATTCAATAGATAAAGAAAATCCAAGGTAAAAAGGCTTTACTTTCTTGGCCAGGGCTTTACCTAAAAGCAAACCTCTTGGGACTCTACACATATGTTAACATATGGGAAACACCATGCACATTTTACTTTAGATATCGCGTTTATTGGGGAATTTGTTTCTAGCATCCTAATTTGTTTTATTTGAATAACATGTAAGACATTAATTGAATAAGGTAACAAATGTGTGATTTTAAAATTGAGTTACCAAATTTTAATCACATCTACATTATTACTTTACGACTAGAGCACAGACTATTTCCGAGAAGAACTGATACCCAATATTCTAACGGGGGAGGGATGGGAAAATAGAGTTCAAAACCCATATCACACAATAAAGCAAATCTTTCAAGGGCATATCTGAATTGCATGTTGCTGAATAGGATATGGTAAAAGAAGGAAAACACACAAAGATAAAGCAAGGAAGAGGTGATACATTTTGTTTTTAATGAAGGCAGAGGTCCTTAGGCAAGTTAAACTTCCAACCACCAGTAAGGGCTTCTGTGCTTTTGTAGCATGTTGTAAAAGGAGGAGGTTAAAATGCATCTGTTGTTTCCACATTGGGACCAAATGTTCATCTTTGCAATCCCACTGACACTTATCTCAGCGGGCCTCTTTTGCCACCAAAAGAATAGTTTCCTGCCGCCATTAGCACCTAATTGGCCCAGCAGCTCACCCAGAGGAGACCTTTCCTTCTTTGGTCACTGCAGCCCCTACGGTGATTTGCACCCACTGACACCAGAGCAGCTAATTCACCTTCACGACCTGTCAGCTTCCACTCAGGTCACTTTAACTCTGCCTCCTTTGTGACATGGATCTGCTTTTAAACCGGTGATAATCTAGGAAGCATTCCTCACGGGATTCCGTTGTGATTATATAATCTGTCATTGACCCGAAGGAGTTCTAAATACAGGAGGACACGGAGATTTCACCAGGGATAAGGCACCGGGAGCCCTTGTGTCAAATAACTTACTTGCTTCGCCTTGGAGGAAATTCTGTATTTGTATTCCCGGACAAAAGCATACAACGAGGGCAGCGTTGTTATCAGAAGGAGGCGTAGGGGAGAGCCCTTAGCCATTAGCCAAACATCATTTTCCAAGTTACCCTCTGATCTAGGCGCTCAGATCAAAAGCACCCACTTTGGAGTGAATGGTAATTGGAACACTAAGTGATTTGAGCAGTGATAATTGGTGTGGCATTGCCCGATCTAAGCAAAAGGGAATACATAAATAGGACTGATTCTGTGCTAGCCTATTCAAATCTCACATACGTGAAGCGATGAAGCTACAATTCTCCGTGGTGCTGGAGGCCCAGGCTCTTCCATTACATATGTTCCCTTCAACCCAGCTCCAATTTCCACTCGAAGCTCACAGTTAACTTTCTTGCAATTTTTTAAATGCACGTTCTTTATGCCAGCCGATCTGTAGATGCAATTTGGTAAGGAAATAGTCATCTTGGCCCGCTGCCAGCCACCATCTTCTGCTGGCCTGAAACCAGTCATGCTGAAAACTGGTTCTCACCTTGTCTTCCACAGGAACTACTGACATAAAGTATATTCGTCTACACCCACCGGCATCCCCACTCCGTGGTGACAGACACATCCCCCACACAGGCATCGATCCACACATGCAGATAGGGTGCTGGTAGAATAGTGCCTCCCACGGCCAGACGTTTATTACCGATGCATGTACGCATGCGTGGACACACATAGCCACATTCTGAAACATGCAGAGGTAGGCCCACGTATGCAACCACATCTAATTTCATCCATAGAACAAACACAGCATTTCCCCGAATCTCTACCATGGGCCCCTGTTCTCATGGAATATTCAAAGCCAGAGAAATATCCCACGGACAAGATTCCTTTGGGGAAATATAGGAGGGAAGCTTGTGTAGGGTCCCTCCACCTCCTAGGGTTTCTCAATGTACATTAACCCCATTAAAAGAACATGGGTAACTAAGTATCATTCAATAGTTCCCACATTTAACTCTTCTTTTCCTGAAGATTCTTCCATTCCTGAAACACTTTGCCTTTGAAGATAATGCTGAGTCACGGGCTTCACAGCCCTTACGTATTGTAGAGAATGAATAAGTGGGGCGTAGCAAAAGAAAAGAAAGGAATATATTCTTGGTTGTTGGTAGGGTAGGAAGTGTATACAGAATACCTCAAGAAACAAAGTATTCATCATAAAACTGCATTAAATCTGTTCAAAACCCGTATTTAAATCAAACTATTTTAAAAGCTATTTTTAAAATCTAGTCCTATAACCAGAAGCTCTGGGTCAGAAAGTAGTTTGCTTCCAAAAAGTCTGTGACTAAGAATTATTTCAAAGAACCTAAATTTCAGTGTATGTGAATTCCAGTGACAGTAACACAGACTCTCACTCTCTCTCTCTCTCTCTCTCTCTCTCTCTCTCTCTCTCACACACACACACACACACACACACACACACACACACACAAGGGGAGTCTAGAGATACTTCTTTCTTCAAAAAATTTTAAAAAAACAGGTGGGGGAGTAAAACTTGCCTGATATCCTGAGACACAGAGTTCCACTGAAATGAAGTATCCATTTTGTTTCTAGTTTCACAGGGAAACAAAGAAACACATTAAGTGGGTCTTAGAATGAGTTTCCATCAGAAGGGGAGCAGCATCCTTCTTTCTCACCTACTTGTCTGCCTCGTGTGGCAGGAATAGTTGAGGGACAAGCGTAATCCCAAGGAGAAGGGGAACAAAGGACACACACCTGAGCCACACATACTCCGACAGAGATCTGTTGATCAACCAAGGAAGAAAAAAGCCCAAAATATCTCTCTTTGAAGCCGAAAGTGTAGAAGGAGATGACCAGGAATCTCCACAGTAAAGAGTCAGAAAGAAAGGCACCAAACCAGACAAAGCCTACTGTTCTCAGTAACCTATTTAAAAGCCTGCCTTATTTTTAAGATGTTTGGCAATCCTTACATTTTGATACATTTCAATAGAGGATTCTACTTTTTATTTACAAAGGCTACACATAGGAAAAAAATGGAAAACCAGATTAAAACACGCTCCTGATCAGTTACAGGCCCCAGAGCACCAGGGGTCCCCTGTAGCCCCACATCCTTATCAGAAATTCAGTTCACGTGGGTTGATTCAGCAAACTTTCACACATGCGTAATGAAATACATCACATGAAAAAAAAGCCAACCCTAGTACCCATTGAGGCATTTCTCCATTTTCTGTTGACAAGATCTTGATCATAACCCTGTTGCTCAGACCACTGAGCCAAGGGCTATCCACCAAAAACACACTGAATGATGAGGTCAGGTTATTCTGTGCGGTCAGGCTTCATGTCTCCAATATAATGCTGAATCTTTTTTTTTTAAGATTTTATTTATTTATTTGACAGAGAGAGATCACAAGTAGACAGAGAGGCAGGCAGAGAGAGAGGGGGGGAAGCAGGCTCCCTGCTGAGCAGAGAGCCTGATGCAGGGCTCAATCCCAGGACCCTGAGATCATGACCTGAGCCGAAGGCAGAGGCTTTAACCCACTGAGCCACCCAAGAGCCACTATAATGCTGAATCTTAAGACAACACAATCTATGGCATTTTCCCTAGGCTAAGATTCTGTGCCTCTACAAAAAAGTGCATAATGCCCTCTCCAAAGCTCACTTTTGGTTTTAACCAGTACCTAATTCTAGAAGCATCAGTAGATTCCACATTGTTAGGGATAGAGAGCATGTCCAAACTGAGGTACTTTTGAGAGTGTAAAAGGAACCACCAAGATTGCAGGGCAATGGGTATAAACTGGAACTGTCTCAGGCAAATGGAGACATACGGTCACCCAATAGAGAGGGGACTGAATCCCACATCCTAACCCAGCCTCGTACCCCCAAACAATGCATATGAAACTTCAGATCAAAGGCACCAGGTAAAACTTCCACTCTGAGTGGTTTGGGAATTCTCATTGTTTCTAGGCTTTTTACACATTCCTGTCCTCTCTGGCTATGATCGTACATGTAGACTCTGTATTTTATCCAAGGGAATCTTACAATATTTTACTAAGTTTCAGCTAAACTATCCACATAGTCAATTCAAAGTTCAAAAGGAACATCAAACATGTTTTCAAAAGATGTCAGAAGGTCACAGAACAGCTTCTTTTTTTCTACTCAGGCTTTTTAAAAAGGAGAAGCCACGATGTTCCATTTTTAGATCTATTCTGATTTCTATTCTAAAAATAAAAAATAAAAGGCATCACATTGAGAACATGTAAAAAATGAAAGAAAAAGTCGGGAGACTTACACCAAAGAAATGAAACCCAAGGTTATGATCATGACAGGTTCTATGGGCAGGGTTGGCGGCAGACCCAGGGGACACTGAAGAAGCATGAATAAAATCAGGACTGGGACTTAATGATTTTATTTATTGGCTCTTGTTCAGGGGTCA
Organism: Nasua narica; assembly: GCA_028533885.1. Classification (NCBI taxonomy): domain Eukaryota; kingdom Metazoa; phylum Chordata; class Mammalia; order Carnivora; family Procyonidae; genus Nasua; species Nasua narica. The sequence continues at coordinate 40,842,836 of CM052802.1, read as the reverse complement.
GGTACTTGAGTTCAAGGTCATGGACTTCAGATAATTTATTTTCAAAGTTCAGTCCTAAGTATAGGACAATTGCCTTCATTGTGTGATTTGACATCTTCCAAAAATTTTCCCTGCTGAAAGATACATCCCTGTAGTTTTTACTGGAACTCTTGACCCCTGGTACTATGTTGCTTGCCATCTTCTGTAACAGCAGTTATTACTTATCCGGGCCACAAATCTCTTTTAAGAATCTGACAAAAGCAATGATCCTCTCCTCCTTACCCATACCACACACACACACACACACACACACACACACACACACAACATACCCTGAATATGGTGGATAATTTCAGGAGTCTTCAAGGATTTTGCCCACCCTCCTCATGCCCACGCATAGACAGGTTAAGACTTCTGTTCCTCTAGGACTTCAGAAGAAATATGTTGTTAAAAATGAACTAGGGGTTTTGCCAACTTCAGGGCAATATGTTCACAGGTTAATTCTTTTTTACAGTTTAGATAATACATTTTAAACTACTATGGTATATTTTTATCTGCAATTAGTAGCATCTTCAAGAATTAAGACACTGAAATGTGAAAGGTAATAAAACTAAGAAAGTCTATGTTTATAGGTAATACAGATTAAACTTTTCTTCATTAAACCCATAATTATTAATCATCAGCTATGTTTCAAACATTATGCTATGCCCTAGGAATAAAGCAGAGAATAAGTTAAAACCTATATCACCTAATGCTTACAGTAAAATGTTGAGGATTTTGGAAGTAGAGCTGATTTTTAAAATCTTTATTAAGAACTTGCTATATGCCAGGCTATATGATCAAACTATCTTTACAGCTGAATGTAGTATTTTTATTTAAAAACTGTTTTACAATGTTTTATTCTAACCCAGAAAGCCAAGGTCATATTTGCATTATCTAGTTTTACTTTTTTTTAAAGCTAACTCTAGAAGGCATGTGGAAGGTGGACAGAAGAGTAGGACGTGGTTAGGGGCATACTAGCCACAGGCAGTTGTCTGAGTTCCTGAAGGTTTGAACTAACCCAATCTTGATATGGTCGGATGGGAAGTGTATGTGAGAAATTGGACTTGGTGACTAATTAGCACAAAGAGGTTAAAGGGAAATAAAAACCAAGGATAGTTCCTAGATCTCTGATCGAGAGACTTAGAGAATGAAAGAGAAGCAGCTGGGCGGAAGGGAAGGAAATGTGGCCACTATCCAGTTAAGATTCTTGAGTTCACAGTGCCTAAGGATATCTAGTAGACCACTGAACATATGGGTCTAGGACTCAAGAAAGGGTTTTGAATCCATGCAAGATTCCTAAACATGTGGTCCGTGTTCTCTGACGCTTGCAGGAAACTCACAAGGTCTATTTAAATAATATCACGAAGACATGAACCTATTTGCCTTTTTCACCATATTAGTATTTGCACTGATGATGCAAAAGCTGTGGTCAGCAAAAATGACACCTTCGTTAAGAACAGCAGCTGACTTCCTTTTATTTGAGAATCTAATGAAAGAAGCAGGCTAAGATGCTTAAAAGGGCTCAGGCTAGCACCTACACAACTGCATTGACACTGAATCATAACATTCAACAGCCCTCAAAGATCAAGAGAAAAATAACAAACTGGCATCTTGAATGCAAACCTTTAAAGAGCCTGTGGTAATGTTTATATGGCATCTTGGTGCCCCCTGAGTGTTCGATCTGATCTGATGCTTGCTGCTCATCAAGACCGGAATTTCTACACTCAAGCCCAGTGATGTAGAGTAATGCTAAGTAACACACAGTAAAGCTCAGGGAAATATTTCATTCCATGAATCTTCCTGCTAAAACGGGCATCGGTTCATGTGACTGAAAGCGATACTTCAGGTCTTAAGTTCATTAAGTTCCCGAGAAAGCATCTCTACTAAAGCCAAGTATCTTTAGGTTTTTGTGAAGTTTTGTTTTAGTGTGTGTGTGTGTGTGTGTGTGTGTGTGTGTGTGTGTGTGTGTAGGGGTGTGGGAGGAGGCTTGTTTGTGAACAAGGATTTATCTTCAGAGGTTGTTCATCAAATTTAAAATTTATGCAAAACCCCTCTCGTTTTTTTCCATCTGGACCCTGAGAAGCTTAGGAATATCTGTGAAGTGTCACTGCTCCCTCCCTTGCAAGCAGGACTATCCACATCCTTCATTCCAGAGAGGCAAGACCTCCAGGCAGTAAACTCTGGGGGCTGGTCCTATCACGCCATTACAGCTCAATGACACCCTCTAGTGGGCGCTCTCCCGCTATCATTTTGAAGAGGGGGAAGAAAAGGGATGTCTTAGTTTTTACTTCATCTTTAATTGTAACACATGGCATTTTGGAAATTTAGACATTTCCTAAGAACAAAAAAAGTTCTTTAATTGATGAATATAGTCTTAGTGGAAAACTGAATAAAAAATAGAAATTGAGTGTCTAAGATGGACTTGGAATCCTATGAAATATATTAAAGCAAATGGACTTCAGAATGGCAAAAGGAACTTCTTCCTCAGCTGTAATGAACCACTTAGAGCCCCTGGAGATAGTTTTCTCAGTACCGCCTGACTGCAGTGACCAGCAACATCTTTCCTGCCGAGACATATTCAAAGTAAAAGCAAGGAAAAGTCTATTAAAAGCACTACTAAGCCAAAAAGTCTACGTGAAAAAGAGAAAGAAGAAAGGGAGGTATTTTTGTATGTCAATACATCTTTGCCAGGGCAAAAATCCCAGGTGAGCTTTCTTTGGTTTGGATATAACAAGACAAGAAGAGGGTCTGTAAGCGTTCTACCTTGGCTAAAGGGTTGAAGGATGTTTGTGAACATAAACGACACCATTTAGGGCATGACAGAGAATAAATGCATGATTCCATTGTGTATGTCACCGTTGTGGGAGTTTATTGATCAAGACCTAGTACTCAGTTCTCTGTAGTTGGGTCCACTGCAAAAGTCAATACTGAAACTTATAGTCAGATGCCCTGTAATAGCGCCGACCACGCTGCCAGGAGTGGAATTTCCTGAGGTACCCTGTGGAGGGTCCACAGGATCAACTGCCAACAAAGCTCAGCTCTGAGTGACAAATTATCAGCAACTCCTTTCTGAGTAAAAAACAAAAGACTGATATCAGAACCTACTGCATGTTTGTTCACTTTATATGTCTGTTGATTATTTCCTCTTCTCCTCAGTTGAATGTAGGTTCAGGCATTCCAGAACGATCCTTTTATAAAATGCTCTAGTTGATACATGAAAATGTCTGACTTCCATAGACCTGAGCTGACTCGGCAGAGTTAAGCTTCTAGTCTCCAGGTAAGAAACCATTTCTACACCTTTTCCTCTGAGTTTTACTTCTGTCTGGATGTGTTCTGTAACACGTTTTATATTCTACATGAGTGGACAGAAGTTCATCTCAGTGCCGCATAGCATAAGAGAGGCAACTGATCAGAACACTTGGATTAGAAGTTTAGATTCTTAACCTGCAAATGAGAAGCTGTGTGGCCTCAGTCAAGTTGTTAAACATCCCTGATGCTGTTTCCTTGACAGAAAAATTGGGGAAATTGTCCATGACCTTTATATCTAATGAGGTTTATTGAAGGATTAATAAGATCACATATGCAAAAGCACCAAGTATATATAATACTCTATTGGTGTTTGCTTTTCTAAATGATTTTTGTGGCTGTTTCCTTCGTAATAGTTATCTTTGAGTTTTGTTTGTAGTTTTTTGTTTAATCACCAAAAAAGCATTCAAGTAAAGGGCCTTTTTCCCAGTCATAAGTGGAAAAGTATGAGCAAGGTTAAGCGCAGGGACTCCAAATCTTAGAAGTACGTGTGTCCCCTTGTTGGTATGTACCCACCACCCTTTTTCCTAACAAATTCCTGTCTTCCCAGAGGTAGGACCACACATTGGTTCATAATAGTAACAAAATCTACTACATCTTACTCTGCAGATGTTAATTGATGCCCAAGAATCAACGTAAATTGTTTGATTCCTCTTTCAACTAAAAAAATAAACTCTTAAAAAAAAAAAGAATAATCATCGTTGAATGATGTCTAATGGCTGGTCTAATCCAACATGATCTTGTCTTAATCTGATTACATGTGCAATAATGTGATCTCCCAAAAAAGTCACATTCACATGTACTAGGAGTTCGGACATGAACATATATTTTGAGGTGACACAAATCAGCCCACAGCAATATCTGACTCAAATATACTAAATAGACTCAAAACTTAAACTCTTCCATAATCTTTCAGAGGAAATACTTTTCCATAAATGTTTCAGAAGTTATTTACTAATTGAAACAGCAGCTCATTTAAAAAGGATAATCTCACCGTAACTTGAGCATTTTTCTACAGTAGTTAAGTGTTCACCACTAGATGAATGGATAAAAGTGTGGGGGCGTGTGTGTGTGTACGTGTCTGTGTGGGATGAAATATTACTCAGCCATAAAAAAGAATGAAATCTTGCCATTCCCAACGACATGGATGGACCTGGAGGGTGTTATACTAAGTGAAATAAGTCAGACAGAAAAAAACAAATATCATATGATTCCATTTACATGTGGAATCTAAAACACAAATAAAAAACAGACTCATAGAGAGAACGAATTGGTGGTTGCCAGAGGGGAAGGGTTTGAGGGCATGGGCAAAATAAGTGAAGAGGATTGAGAGGTACAAACTTCCAGTTTAAAATAAAATAAATTATAGTAATGAAAAGCACACCATAGGGAATATAGTCAATAATATTTTAATAACTTTGTTTAGTGACAAAGAATATATTTATTTTCATGAGCATTTCATAATGTATATTCTTGTAGAATCATCATATTGTACACTCAAATCTAATATGTCAATTATACTTCAATTAGGACATAATACAAATTTTAATTAATAAATACCAAATTTTGAGTAAAATTATTATAATGAAAAAGTTAAAAAAGCATTGTAACTTGAGCTAAGTGCTTTAGAATACTGTTTCATATAGCTAGTAATATTAGTAGCTATAAAATAGTGTGGGTCACACTTCATGAGAACATAAGGAAAAATGAAAAAACCCCATTCCCTTAAAATGTTGACTTCAAGTGCATAGGTTTTTCATAGTGACTCCTGCTTTTGAGTCACAATTCTCTAGATCAGAGAGAGAATTTTAAAAATCAAAATTACAGTTATTAACCGCACTTCTAATTTCAGGCATTTGTTTCAATTTCCTCATAATCAAAACTTTTTACAAAAGCTCTGCTAAAGGAAAAGATTTATAAATTTTGTATTCTGCCTTCTTTCGTTTTCCCTGGAGCAAGTAACTAACAAGAAGCTGCGAGGATGTCAAAGGTATGAGAAACTCAAGCTCTAGATAATCAAGCGTAGTTAAAATCCAAACAAAATTGAGTAATGGGAATAGGGGGGCCGTCCACTCAGAGAGCTGAGTGCAAATCCCTGCTCATTCTTTCATTAACTACATAACTTCAATTCATTTTAATCCCTACATTGACGGGGGAGATTGTGGAGAGATTAAAGACCTAGCAAATACAAAGCAATGGACACAAGTTAAGAGCTTGGTTGGTGCTTTCTACTGATTTTCACGTGTTAATTATTTCAAGCCTGTTTGTGATTGCCTCAGTTAATGAGAATCTTCATGTCTATCAGTGCAGACTTCTAAAAATATTGCCCATAACACAAATATTGCCGATGTTGCAATTTTGTTTCCACAAAGCACCTTCTTTTATCTAATCAGTACAGTTTAAGAAATGAAGTTTATTGCAAAAAACAAAAATATTATATTCACTTCATGCAAAAATAGGGAGCAAAGTGATAATACAGGGCATACCCGGGATAGTAGGAATCACAGAATCAATCCTTGAACTCCATGTAACAAAATGAACAAGACTTTCATAGAAGAATGTGCCACCAAACAAGGATGTCCTCTCAGATTGGTTCCCTCCTTGCTTGCGTTAAAACCAAGGGCATAGATACTTCATCTATGTTCTCACAACTTGACCTTTTCCTCCTTCAGACCTCTTGCCAGCCACACTCTTAAGCAATTTAACACAGCTAACTCCACCTTCCTCAACTATTACTTTGGTCTCATTGCAGCAAGTATTTCTTCTCTGGAATGACAAATAATGCTTGCAAAGTTTATGGCACCATCCAAAATGGCCCCAATTCTAACCCAACTCAGCATCTTGCCTAAGGGGTCACTGTTGCTGAAAGCTATATATTTTCCATCTCTGGGATGTTCACACCCCATGCTCCGTACCTGCCACCATGGAGAAGGAGATGAATTCCGCTATGAAAAGTGGAAGCAATATAATAACACCATGCAAAACTAGAATGCCAAAGCGGTAATACATATGCATACTCAGGGGAGTAAACCTCCCCCTCAAACAAAACAAGCAAAGTAGAAAATCACATTACTTGCTCCTTTCGAGCTTGGGTTACAGCCCTCCTCCACAGAGGTTTTCTAGACACTCTCCTGCTGGCTTCTTTCCCAGATGTTCCCCCCTGTCTACATCAGCCTCCCACTCCTGCAATACTTAGCACTCACTCAGGCTACATCTGTGGTTGGTGGACTGTGTGTTTACATATGGCCGGTTCTCGCAGGTGCTTTCCTGAACTGTCTTTTCTATAGTATTCTAACAGATCTTTCTGGACTATCCCCCATAATAAAGGGGAAAATATATCTTAAATTATATGGCTGTAGATACCTCTTTTGCTTGTATCCGATACATAATAATTACAGATTCCTAGAAAATCTGCACCTCTGAAACTGGTTGTTAATGTGCCGGGATAAATATTGGATTCCTGCCCTAAGCTGATAATCGAATGTGATCAAATATATTATAAACAATAGGTAGCTGTCAACGAAGTCATTATATTTCAGTCCTAAGTAGCATGTTCCCTTGATCTGAAATAAATCTCTAGAAAGCAACCTCCAAGGGAAAGAACAAAGGAACGTAATATTTCCCCATTTCATAGTTTTGAAAGCTATGCATCGTCTTTCCTTTGGACTTGCCACCCCATCATATTTGAGAAGAGTTGGCTGTTCTGCACTTAGCTCCATTCATTTCCCTGACATCCTCTGATTCTGGGCTGGTTCCCCAGCCACCATTCTTCCTTGTCACTGAGGTCCTGCCAGTGCAGCTCATTCAGTAGCCATCATCACAGTGAACTATGTCCCAGCAGCTCCAGATGGAAGATAGGAGTAAACAGCTCCCCTAAGAGTGTTCTCCGATGCGGTGCCATCAATCAACTCACAGCTGGGACCGAACCGCTCAGTGACTGAGCCAGCGACTTCCTGCCAAATGCCTAGCGCATTTCTTAGTGCCCAGCTTTCTTCAAGAGGGAGATGTCACAACTACGTGTTTTCGCATTCAAGAAGCCCTCAGTACCTAGTATTTATGCCCCACTGTATTCTTCTCTGACTGCAACCATTAATATTCTTCATCTAGGTTTAATTTTTTTAAACTATAACAGCTACCCAAATTGGTAACCGTATCCCTTCTGCTTCCCTCTGGGAAGGCAAAGCCTCTTGTTTGCCTGCCTTTAGTAAATCACAATATAGAAAATTAAACAATAGGTTATTTTCCATTAGTTGAAATGTGAAATTACTTTTATGGCTCATGCCCAGTTAAAGACAGCAGTAACGTCTGCGGGCTGATGACCCGCAGCCTTGGTAAGTGGTTCGTTGTTTTCTGCAAGTGGCAGACGGGGGGGTGGTCCTTCCTTAAGCCAAGATCAAAATTGAGAGTGAACAGTTGGAACACTGCACCACAAGAGATTTGGCGTCCACATCCCGCAAGATAAACATCCCTGTGATAACTGCCAGAAATGCTTCCCTCTCCACCATAATGTGAGTGGGAGGGTGGTGCAGTGAGACACCAGCACGGACTACATTGGTGAACATTAACCATCAGTGAGATATAAGAAACTGCACGTATAGTCCCACATTCCATTATTAAAAATGTTAAACTCAAGTTACAGCACTTGCATCTACTTAGTAACATTATTTAGGTTATGCTGATAAAAGTCATTTCCTTGGAATAAAGAATGATACTTGCATCACTTAGTTCTCAGAAGGAGAGAGAAGTCTCTCCCCCCAGCCCAAACTGTATATAGTTTCCCTATTCTCTGTAACTACCCTCTCCAAGATACTGTGGGTCTCCCGGGTCTCAACTTCCTCATTTGCAGATGATAGGGGAGATCTCCAGAGCTCCGCAAATCACCCTTTGCTGGTTCAACAAACCCATTTCCTTTTCTTCAGTTAGATATGAAAACTGTCCACTTGCAGGGGACGTCTGTTTTTACAAACATCTTTCTTTCCATTTCTGTACACTTACAGATGCACATGCATGCGCACACACACACACACACACATACACACTCCTGCCTCTGCCTAATTTCTACTTCCAAGGTGCAAGGAAATTCTAGGGAAATGGGATATAATAGAATGAGAATGGCATAATTTCCCTATGATCGTGTGTGTGTGTGTGTGTGCACACACGTGCACGTTAATGCACGCGAGAGAGTCCAGGTAGGAGTGATGGCAAATAAATCAGGGAGCTAGCATTGAGCTGAGTGATGAGAAAGACAAAGGGATCCACTTACGGTACCTTGAGAACTGTCCATGTCAGCCTCTTCACTTTACAGGTAGGAAACCAACACCTGCAGATGTGAAATCTCTTGCCTCATGAATTCACACTGAACAGGCTCAAGAGTTTACATTGCTTTAAGTCATGCCATCCTATCAGTTGAAAGGAAAATATTATGAAAATCATTTAGGAAAAAAATCATCCTGTCAAGATGGTACGTAGTACAGTTCCTTGTACAACTATCTATTGAGCAACTCATATGTTCAAGCTATTATGTGGCTTATGAAAACATGATTGAGTCTCTTGCATCAAAGGAGAAGTAAGCCCAGAAAGAACCATAACATAAGGCGGACTATAAACACAAGATGTATGTGAGTTAAACCTCAGTACTTACCATCCCCACATCAAGGCAATAACCCATTTAGTAAGGGAGATAATAGCATGATAAGAAATAATGCTGGGAAATCTCTCAGACTCTGTTATATACAAACCCTGAGGTTTGGGTCAATTAAACACACCACAAGATTCGAGTTTATGTATTCAAGCTTATATACTTGTTTCCATGATAGATACTTAGTACCATATATAAAAATAATCTATATGCAAAGCAAAACTCCAAGTATACATCTTCAAAGTGGAAAATATGCCCCTCTTAGTGGATGCTAGAGTTTTGTTTTATAAACTCCAAGGCTTTAAATTCTGCACAGAAGAGAACCTGACCTGGAAACTGATTCCCTAAAGAAAAGTATATGCTCCTGTTTTAAAAAATCTTTACCAAAGACTTAGAAGTTTAAGGTTCTTCCAAAAAATTATGTGCCTTTTAATATCTCAGAATGAGAGTTTAGAAAAAGGTGGCCGGGCCTTGGTGTAGGGCATTCTTTTATGGGAAGGAAATCACCAGAAACGGTTTCTCTTACAGAATCCCTTTCACACTCTTTGACAAAAGATTGCAACAAACTGTGTTCGCCCTTGTTTGGGAGGTAATTTTAACATTTCCAGAAGCCATGAAGTTGTATTGCTTCCAGTAGGCCCTGCCACTTGGACTTCTGCTCACTCAGAGTACAAAGGCCCAAAAGGTGGTTGATAGAGGCCCAAATGTGTGATTCAAGAGTCATTTATAGACTTGAGAGGATTTTCTGTTTATGAAACATTCACATACAGCATTTCATTTTATCTTCACAGTTCCTATAAGATGTCAGGCAAGTATTAGAGTTCTTGCCTCCCAGACGAAGAAACAGAGATCCTTGACTCTGATTCCAAAAAAGGTCAGGGACACAACTAGGACTCGAGTTAGAGCCTCCTGACCACCAAGCTTTTCTTTCAACAGCATTATATTTAAACCAAAGGCAAATTTTGTTCGTGATCATGTTTTTTTTGGTTAATTTATTTTTTATTATGTTCAATTGTGATAATTTTTTTAAAGATTTTACTTATTTATTTGAGAGAGAGAGAGAGCACGTGCACACACATGAACAGGGGGTAAGGGCAGAGGGAGAAGGAGCAGCAGATTCCCTGCTGAGCATGGAGCCGGACATGGGGCTCGATCCCGTGAACCTGAGCTCAAGACCTGAGCTGAAGGCAGACGCTTAACCCACTCAGCCACCTTGGTGCTCCTTGTGATGATATTTTTAAATCCTAAAAAGTACACTAGGCTTTAACGTGTCAGATTTTATATGAATCTATCAAAATGGCACAGAGGAAGTAAGCATTCTCTTCTGTGCCAAGACATTTTCATTGAGGTAAGAAACCAAGATATTTATGAATGGAATCCTTAATGGACAAGTTAATATAAAATATGTTGCTTATTATGAAGCACAGTGAATAAATCCAATAGGTAAAAACCAGTGTGAAAGTTGAACCACAGAATAAACTTGAAGCATCGCCCCCTGTGTGCAGACAGATTGATGGTTCCCACCAGCACTGGAAAACGGAAAAGGCTTGACTTTTTCATTTAAGGGGGGAAAATAGGATTAGAAGTGGACAAAGCTCTAGAGACAGATACGCTGCCTAGAAGCCCTATTGCTGACTGGTTTTTCACTGCTGAAACTTTACAGACACCAGGAAAAGTAGAGCAGAAAAGCAATGTAAATTATTGACGTGGTCCTGCCATTTTCTGAAGCAGCTGGGCTAGTCTGTCCATAAAACATTAACATGACACTTCTGAGCTTTGGCAGGTCATTTGGAAGAGAAAGGGTAAAGAATACACAACTCCTTTGGTGAGAATGAAGACATTTGTTCAGATAAAAAACAAACTGGCGCTGTGGCTGGCCCGCACACACCAGCTTCCGCGGAAAAAACAGGAAGGAAGCATGCAAACGTAAAGCCCAGCCCTGACATGGATTAAATTTGATTGGTTCACTGTAATATGAACAGGCAGGATGAGGAGCATCTAAGGCTTTTCTTTCCCCCCTTTACTTTTTCCAAGAAAGATGCCCTGCCGCCTGAACTATGCTCAGCATTTAATTTATGCCTCTAGTAAATAATTGAGCTACGTGTCCTTTGTACACAGTGAATTAATGTGTTTATCCATCATGACCAGAGGGAGATAAAGGATAAGAAGTATTCGTTTCCTGAGCTGGCAAAAGGATCATTCCTTTTTCTAGTACTGATTTTTCCACAAAACTGACTTACAAGTAGGGCCAACATCACTGGCAAGAAGGCTGTGGGGAAGGATATTGGCAGGACCACCTACCAGAGAAATGTCTGTCCTCCACCAAATAAACAGCCCTAGAAACCAGAATGCAGGCACCCAGGTGCCAACAAATCCCCGTCTTTAATGATAACATATTTGTTGTCGAAAACATACCACAGTGCTCTGAGTATGAATTCATTGGTGCCTAGGCCTGTATACATAATCTATGCACATAATACAAGCCAGTCATGTTATGGTTTCTCAAAGGGATGTTTTATTAATGCCAAAATATCTTCCTTTAGAGTATGGCCTGTAAGAAATGCCACGTCAGGGCATTTATAGAAACAAACTTGAGGACATGTGGTGAAATAATTTTGCAGATAAATGTTTTGCCACATTGGCATTAAAATGGGCAATAGGGCAATGCTATTCTTCAAATTCTTATAGAAATCTAAAAAGTAAGCCAATGTAGAAGTCAAATTACAAGTAAGTGGGTTAGTAGTGGCTCTGATACTAAATACTAACACTCTATAGGGGAAAGTTTTGTTTTGTTTTGTTTTGTTTGTGGTTTTTTTACAAGCTCACTTAAAAACACAAATTGATAAACCCAATTAGATTCGTATTTCTCCACTCGGGCATACTTTTCCAAGAGAGACACCAAAATGAATTCATGGGAGATGTGATTATTCCATTGAGGTCGGCTCCAAAAACGTCACTGACACATTCCAGATCATCTCAACTCCCTTAAATTACTTATTAGGAATCCCAAATGATTCAACTTATTTAGACTTTATGAGGAGCTGTTTGTATTTCAAGTTTTCTCTTCTCTTTGAAATGGTAAAGAACCAGAAATGTCCACGAATTACAGATGCAGATGTAGGCCATGCTTTTCATCCCGGATTGTTTTCTGCCATTTCATGCATTCGGTTTCCCGCTCCAATGGCACTTCAAGAACTAGACTTGGGACCATCTACAGCACACCTACGTGCTCAGCCTCGCTCCAGCCCAAAGCAGGGGTGATGACACGATCAGCGCACCAGTATTCAGATCCTCTAACCGCACCCCCCCCATTCTTGGACAGCACATTCCAGACTGGCCTCATACTTCAGTTCCAGGGTCGGGTCTCCCTGCATCCTTTCCCTTTGTAGCTCTCCATTCTCTCCCTTCACCCCCTCCCAATTCTGTCCTGGCACTGGAGCCTTGTTTCTGAACTCCAGTTCTTTGAACGCTCTCTATGTCTTCTCTGCCAGTGGCCCCATGCAGTCGTGTTGGTCTCACCCAGTACCTGGTGGACTTTATCTTCACCTCTGTCCTAGCTGAGAGGAACCCTCTGGTGTCCAAGTTCCAACCTTCCCAGATTTGGTGCTGACATTCATATGCTAGTTAGGGCAATGAGTTCTATGTGGAAGTCACTGACGTCTTTACGTTGTATCCTGCCATTTATATGAAACTTCTCTCTCTGTCAGCTTTTTTTTTTTTTTTTTATTCATTAGAGAGAGAGAGACTGAGAATGAGAGGAGAGAAGGTCAGAGGGAGAAGCAGACTTCCCGCAGAGCCGGGAGTCTGATATGGGACTCGATCCCGGGACTCCGGGATCATGACCTGAGCCGAAGGCAGTCGCTTAACCAACTGAGCCACCCAGGCACCCCTCTCTCTGTCAGCTTAAAATGGACAATCCCTGATACCTGAGTTTGGAATCTGATGAATGATTCCTCTTCACATCCTTTAAGGTTGGCTGACCAAACTAAACAATCCTAATTCTTTCTAAGTCCACCCTTACACCCAGCCCTCTTTAGCCATGCTTTTGTAGTCCTTATCCAATCCCCTTAGGCTTCCTTGAGTTTTACTATCCAATATTGCCCATAAAATCCAAGGACAGATAGCCCACATGTACACAGATTATGTTCTCTATTGCTTGTAATTTATTAATAGGTGTTACCAAGCACTTCACTGACCTTTTTGTAGGTAACAACACATCCATTCATCCAATGAATATTTCCTAAGTAACTACTATGTGCCAGACCTTGTTATAAGCACTTGGGATACCTCGGTGAGACAAGGATCCCTGCTCTAGCAGAGCTGATATTTTAGCAAAGAGAGACAGACAATAAACATAATAGAAAAAAATTATAGAGTACTGAAAAAGGGATAAGCAGATAGAAAACAAAGAAAAGATACAGCAGTATAGTATGACTGAGAGTGCTGAAGGATGGGAAAGAAATATTGAGGGAATCAACAGGATTGATTACATAGAAATCATATACGGAATATACATTCTATATATACACACAGATGCATATGTGGTATAATGTTTCTGCTGTCATGACAGATGAAGGCATCAGTATGGGGTTGGTGTGGAAGCTCTGGGGTGTAATCCATACCCGAGGCTCTTCCTTCTTTCTGCTTCCATGTTCATGGTTCCAATTCTCAAAGCCACCTCTGGGTCATAGACAGTCACTGTTTTCCATTTATCATGTCTACACTCCAAGTCCAAGTCAAAAGAGGCACAAGAAAGGCACCTACAGCTGAGTAAGCCCCCTAGGTAAAGGACCTGTTTTATATCTCACTAACACCTATATCTAAAGGGAGACCGGGAAATATCTTTTAGCTGGGTTGATAGTTACTCATTGATATTGAGGTTTTTCTAGTGAAAAAAAGAAAGGACAAGTGGATATTGGACAGGCAACTAACAATTTCTGCCACATAGTTTTAATATAAAGTTGTAATTAGTCTTAGCTTCCTCTAAAAGAATCTTAAACTAATAGTATAAATTTTAGTGTTAAGTACTTGGGTTTTTTTTTTCTTCTAATTGTTGCCTTAAACATCCACACAAAGAATCTAAATAGTCATTTTCTCACTCACATGGCTGGTCGACTTCTTGTTGAAATTCATTCTTCTCATCTGGCATTTTGTTCCTGGTTTTTCCTAATTGCTTAACTATCACAAATATTTTTATATTTTCCTTTAGTAAAACACATGGGAAGACCTGTGATATTACTACCTATTGAATTTATAACTTATTTTTAATCACAAATATCACTATGTATTGTGGACATTTTCCATAAATTTCAACATAAAATTTATTAAAATGGGGGCAAAATTCCAAGATATCCAGACTTTTATAATTAAGGATTTCCTCGAATGAATTTTGTCTAATGGGAGTCAGACATCTGTCAGCCTCCCCAGCCCAAATTGTTGTACTTTCAGATTTTCTTATTAAATGTTAAATTTTTTAGGTCGGACTATTATTTATAAGCGTCAGTACGTGACTCTTCATTTTACAGGTCCTTGGGAAAAATAAGGGAAAAAAAATTGTTACTTAGATATCTAAAACCAAAAGAGAACTCGTAAGTTTTCTTTTTTCCATTTTTGGAGGAAGGAGAGAGAAAGTGAACAAATGAGCCAGAGAGGGAGAGAGAGAGAGAGAGAGAGAGAGAGAGAGATGGGGCTACATAGGAAAAGACAGAGAAATAAAAAGGAAGATGAAGGAGATGCAGGTGCCAGCGGACAAGCGGACGGAGGTAAAGAGAGAACACCGACTGCCCTCGTAAGCAAAACAAGCTGTTGGTAAAAGGAGGAGGTACTCCTGTTTGTGATCACTTGACGTGGACAAGGATGACATGGCATTGTGGCCACTAAGCTCTTGGCTTCTTAACTGTTCATTAAACAAAGCCCAGGATCCTTTGTTCCACCTGGAGCCAAGGACGTACTCTCTCCCAGTGCCTCAGACAGACTGACGAGAAAACAGAAAGGGCGAGAAAATTCACAGACCCGCTGAGGGGAGAGAGATGGACGCTAGGAAAAAGCAAAAAGAGAGTGAGGAGTGAGGAAGAGAGAGAGTGGAAAGGCAGATGGGAGGAGAGACCCAGGGAATTCTGGGGGATTCTGAAAAGTTTTCTTGTCACACCTTCACTCCATTTAGGAGGCGGGTTGCTTGATTTTTCAGGTTCTCCCAATCCTTATCATGTCTTCTAGAGTAACCAAAAAAGCCAACTGTCAGAGAAATGGTGCTTCCACCTGAACAACAGTGAGCAGAAAATACTCCTGAGGGACAGAAGAAATCAGTCCAGGCCCACGCCCTCCAGACACTCATCTACTCTTGTCCTCCTCTAGAGTCCTTCATTCCTCTTCTCCCCCTTGTTTTAAAGAGCTATACATGAGGCAGCTGTAAATAGGAAGGAAAGTGGCCTGTGCCAGTGTTCTAGTAACTGAGATAAATGTCTCCCCTCAGAAAAGCAAGATAGTGCCATGACTGAAGCTCCAGACAAAGAAATCAGAGGCCAGCTTCCACCGACCACCTGCCAACCTGCAAGGCACTCAACTTCCCTGAGCAAAGATTATAGTTATAAAATGAGACTAATTATTTTAACAAACAAATAACTTCCGTATGAAAGCGCTATTAAAAGTACATAATGTTATAGCAATTTGATGATTTTAAAAAAAGTGAAACATTGAGTCGAAGAGTGGTTTCCAAATGCATGACATTTAATCCCTTAGCAGTTGTGTAAGGTCTCTGAGGTTAGCAACACGAGAAGAGATAAAACTGAATGTTATCATGATTACAATCTCAGAAAAACTAAAATAAAAGTTCTTGAAAAGTCATTTTTTTAGAGGATACATATTTGTAGAAGGAAGATAGATTGCAGGAAATTATAGCTATGTGGAGTGAAACCAACTCTGTGAGTTTTATATTTGCTTTTTCTACTTATTTGTTTGAGAGAGAAGTTCCAGAAATGATGGCTACAGGGTGACATTGCTGCAGAACTTGCAAGCACCGTCACTCAGGTGAGTAGAGAGGAAAGAACATACATAAGAGGAAAACACCCCAAATTGCTTAAATTGTATTCTTGGACCCTCATTAATACAGTCCCATACATGCAGGGTATCGCTGCTTCTCTTAGGAGGTAAAAAAGCATTCACCTCAAGTGTTCAACTATAATGACACACATTCAAAAATGCTAGTAATTAGTACAATCACTTTTGCCAAAGAATGAGACACATGCAAGATTGTTCCTAGTGTCTTTATAACTATTCACATCAAAGGAAGTGCGGGGTGAGTCCGCTGAGCGGTATGAGAGACAGCTTCCTGCTGAGAGGCGACAGGAGTTTGGATCCTTCCTTTTCAGGGATAGCTGTGCCCCAGTTGGTATCAGAAGGGTTCCTCATTGTTAGTGCTTGTCCCTGCCTCCAGGACAGCTCCTTCCACAGCCCCCTACTGTGGGGCCCCATCCAGCAATGAGCCATCTGGAGAGGAAAGGCTGGCCCCAACTCCCTCTGGAAGTTGTTAGCTCTGTCCCACAGTTGGCGCCCAGGGGCTCCAGGGAATTGACCTCTTCACAGGCTTTCTTCCCATGTCAGGAAGCTGATTGTCCCCTTTTCACTACACTGTCAGCTTCTACGGGTTCTCCAAATTACAGGACAAATCTCTAAAGCAGACATGGGCTTCCCGTGGGAAATGCTTGCTGCTACCCTGAGCGTCCTTCTTAACAAGCGTGAGGACCTTGTGGTTTAATTTAAGGGGAAAGTATCCCACCTTGTTTCCTTTGTGTAGCTTTTGAAAATAATTAAAATCTGAAAAAAAAAAAGTAGGGAATGAATCACAGAACAAGCTGAATAAATCTTTCATTACTGTAGTCTATGATCATGAGCTTGGGAGTTAGAAAGGCTTATGTGTGCCATCACTGACTGAGACTAGCTGCGTGATCTCAGCCAAGTTACCTCACCTCACAGCTCCTCAGCTTTTGCATCGATAAAAGGTGTGTGTGTGTGTGTTAAAAGATTCATAGAACTGTTAGGCGTTAGTATAAACATAGAAGACATCGATCCTTGTCTACCACATTTTTTTATTAAAAGAACTTTTTTAATGTCTCTGTTAGGTAGCAAGACGCTATGTTAAGTCCTGGGGAACAAAAAACCTTCCTTCCTCTCCAAGAGTTCTTTCTATAGGAATGATATGAGGCTGGATCATCCTAAGGCAGACTTTAACAGCAATCCTTCACATCACTGAACTCAGGACTATAAAGGATCATAAATGACCATCCGGTCCAACCCCTTAGAGCATGTTTAGATTCTTTCTCTTTACTACCCTTACTGAACAACAAAAATCAGCCCCTTTGTAATAAGACGGATCTATATGACAGTCCTTAGGGAAAATTCGAGCTTCCACCAAATAATAGCTGTTTAATGCATTGCTGGCTACAAAGCCCTTTTCAAATGTGTGTTATCACCATCCTTTGCAAGCAGCCATTTCCAGGTTTACTCGCTTCCAGCTCCACCTTCTCCCGACTGCCTGGTATCCTGAGCACTCCTCTCCGTTCCCGGAGGGGCATGGCGCCTCTCTTCCCCGCCAACCAGCAGGCAATGGGGGAGGTGATCTGAACTTGCCCTTGTAGAAAAGAAAATCCTCGATTTTGCCATGTCAGGGAACTCAGGTATGATGGTCCCACCCTCCTTTTCTTCTGCAATGCAGTTCTTTTAAAGCCAAGGTTCTATTTTAAATTTTGAGCCCCAGCTCTTTTATTTTCTATAGCACTAATAAGTAGTCCTGTCACCTGCCTGGGCTTGAACGTGTAAACCCTCATTAAGGTGAATTCCCTTTTGAGCTGAGGCAGCCTGTTAGATACATCTTTCTTCTACTGAGTTAAGGGTTGTTGGCGTACCTTTCTTGTCACATATCCTGCCATTGCTGCGTGACATCCATGCTCCTATCAGGATGAACTGCTTGATGTTCCTCACAACACATTCCACTCTACTCTGCCCCAAGTCCCTGCTCTGGCCATTCCTCTCCCTCCTCGTTATCCCTCCTTTCTCTCCCTTCCCTTCCCCCCTTCATCTTAAGATTGAGCTGAGGCCTGCCATTCTCCAGGAAGCTAACTCTGGCCTCCTCGAACCCGCACATACACCTTTCTGCAGGTGGGTTCAGCACTCTCCAAACTTCCGGTCTGTCCCCAGCGTTGTGACCGTTTGCTTATAACCGTCATGCTCTTTGTACCTAACACCCTGATTCTAAACTGTGAACGTCATGAAAACTTGAGCCATTTCTTATTCCATTTGATAATCTCAGTCCCTGCTAAAGAACGGCCTCTCCAAAATGCTTCTTGAAAGAACAAACCGGGTTTTCTGCCTTCCTGTGACCATCATTCATTCTTTCTACTTTGATCAGAACTGAAAACAGGGCTAATTCCTCTTTGAAACAAGAGTCACTCATACATTTGAGGAAAGATGTGATCTCGTGTCATATCGTCCACATATACATATATTTCTTCATTTGAACAGTAAATATTTGATAGCCTTCTACATGGCAAGTATTAGTGACAATACCTATAGAAAAGAACAGAGAGCTTAAATGGAAACTTTATCATTAGGAAGAAGATGATTTTGGATAGTGTCCCTGGAACGTCTCCATTGTAAATTTCAACCAGCCACCAGTGTCACTTTTAAAAATAATTTTTAATTTGGCAATTTATTCATGTGGTCAAAATAAAATGAAATATAAAAGGTTACATTGAGCAAATTTATTCTTCTCCTGTCCCTGCCTACTCCATTCCCACTCTGCCTACTAGAAGTAACCACGTATTTTAATTTCTTTTTTTTATTTGGGAATTTTGTTTTGCAACCAAAAACAAATATGATTATATATTCTTATTTCTTCTATTTCATACATAAAAGATAACATGCAATACATACTATTATACACCTTTTTTTGTTTAACAATACATCCTAGCAATCTTTCCCAATTAACACACAGATAGCTTCTTTATTATTTTTCATAACTGCAAAGTATTCTACTAAGAAAATGTATTATCATTTATTTAATTAGTGCCCTAGTTATGAGCTTTTCCCTCTGTCTCAATTTTACACATTGCACATATCAAATCACAGATTCTCCTGAGCTGGACCCTATACTCTTCCAATTCATTAAACTAGGTTTGTATTAGCATTAAGGCAATCCTGTTACCCTCTTGGCATCATTAGTATGTAAGCTTTCTATCAAGTAAAATGCTAATCCTTTCCACATGAAGTGGTATTAAGTCGTTCTCCTCCCTTCTGTACTTTAAATGATTTACTTTAGTATAAAGGGAAAATTTGGCATTTATCACCACTAAACTTCATTTTGTTTGTTTCAATTCATCACTCCCACATTCCAATATGACTTCTTGAATCTTAACTCTATTATCAATCATGTTAGTGACTCCTCACAGATTAGTAGCATGCACGAGTTTGATAAGTGTGTTTTCTATTTTTATCCAAATAATTTATCTTCTCACTCTACCACAATAAATCCCTTTCCCAGAGGATGAGATCTTCTTCCTCATTCCCACAATTTTCTTTTCTTCCCTCCCTCTTGGCTTCATTCTTTCCAAGTTCCCTGGTTCCATTTTCCTTAGTTCTCTATATCTTCACTGTTTCCTCTCTACTCACACTATTCACGTCCTACCCTCGGAATCCTTCCTCTCCCCCTTATATCCACCTTAAAGAAAATCCACTGAACCTTGCGAACATCCTAACTTATTTTCTTCCTTTCACAGGCAAATTTCTCAAAAGCACAATCTGCATTCAGGGTCTTTAATTCTTCCCCTGTTGTCCAGCCACCACATGACTGAAACGTGACCATCAGTGGTACGAGTCACTGCCGAGCCACCAGACTCCCTCGCTTTCTCCACAGATTTTGAAATAGTGGTGATTTGACAACATGGGGCTCAGAAGGGTCGCTGACAACATCTGGCAGTTGCTGAGTAGCAGCTGTCCGCTCTTGACAGGCTCGTCCTTAAACTCACCACACTTCCTGTTGTCTCCTTCCCAACCCAAGTCACTCAATGAGCTAATGACCCCTGCCTTGTGGTAACAAGACTGACTTCTGAACAAATTACATCAAAACCACTCCCTGAGACCCCTTCAGAGAAGCCAGCTTGGCATACCGCCCATTTATTCCAGTGATGTAGCTATTGTTTAAAATATTTTAGCAACCTGTCTATGGTGCATTCTTCTATGTATTATTAGTGCTAATACACCTTTTTTTTGGAGGGCATATTTATATTCACCTTTTAACAAAAATTTATTTGAAAAGGCAAATATTTTAATTTCGCTAGTCATGCTTTTGGCCAAAAACAAAAAGCAAGTAATTAACATTGTAGAAAGTTTTCCTGTGAAATTGTTTTAGAAGGCAATTTTGAAAGAGGAAGAAAAAATGCTATTGGAAAAACGAAGGGGGGCGCCTGGGTGGCTCAGCTGGTTGAGCAACTGCCTTCGGCTCAGGTCATGATCCCAGAGTTCCGGGATCAAGTCCTGCATCGGGCTCCCAGCTCCACGGGGAGTCTGCTTCTTCTTCTGACCTTCTCTCCTCTCATGCTCTCTCTCACTTTCTCTGTCTCTCAAATAAATAAATAAAATCTTTAAAAAAAAAAAAAGAAAGAAAAGAAAAACGAAGGGGCGCCTGGGTGGCTCAGTCGGTTAAGTGTCTGCCTTCGGCTCAGGTCATGATCTCAGGGCCCCGGGATCAAGTCCCGCATCGGGCTCCCTGCTCAGTGGGGACTCTGCTTCTCCCTCTCCCTCTGCCTGCCGCTCCCCCTGCTTGTGCTCCCTCCCTCTCTCTCTCTAATAAATAAATAAGATCTTAAAAAGAGAGAAAGAAAGAAAAATGGCATCTCTATTAAAATATGCATAGTTTTAACAGGAGACTAGCTTGAGGATCAACAATATTGTTAATGTATATAGTTTGATTTGTTTAAAATAAAACCTCTTTACTTACCTAACTGGAATAATGAAAGTACCATCCCCAGCTTCTCTAACACCATCTCTAATGGGGACTTATGGATTTAATACAACATATGAAATGATGGCACTGGCCTTCAGGCATGTCACAAAGGACCTCATGCCATTGTTTTGTTTTATTTTGTTTTAAAACAGAGCTGAGAGAGGAGGAGAGACAGAGACAGAGAGACAAGAGAGAGATTGAGAGGAAGAAAGAGGAATTGGCTTCTCCTACAATTGTGGAGACAGGCTGGAGACCCAGAGGAACCAAGCGGGTAGCTACAGCTCAAGCTGAGAGGCCTGAGAACCCGGAGAGCCGAGAGCATAAGTTCCAGTCTGAAAGCCAGCATGCCTGAGACCCAGGAAGAGCTAATTTCTCAGCTTGAATTCTAAAGGCTTGGAAAGATCAATGTCCCAGCTCCATCAGGCAGGAAGAATTCCCTCTAACTCTGTATTTTTGTTCTATTCATATTAGGGAGGAAAATCTGCCTTCCTCAGTCTACCGATTCAAATGTTCATCTCATCCAAACACCCTCACAGACACGCCCACATAATGTTTGACCAGAGATCTGGGCACCAGAGGTCGGTGCCCAGGTTGACACACACAATGAACCATCGCAATAGTTAAGATTCATTTATTGTCATTTTAAAAATATGGATTTCTGGCTCCTCAGACATAATTCCAGTGGTCTGGCAACATTGGAGACTCATTCCCAGGTAGTAACAAAAATTGCGATATTTAGAGGTTGTCACAGTCCTTATCTCTCCGTGGGATGCTGTGCCCCCACACCCACTTGATTTTCCTGGCTGGCCTCAGCACACATTTGAACCGGAGACCCCCTAGCTTAAACTGTATTATCTATGAGAACTGAAGTTGGTCTTTGGGAGAGGTTGTGTGTGGTGTTCCTATAGTTCTTATTTTAGACAATGAGAAAAACCCAAGAGGCATATACAACTCACGTTAATGGAGAGACCTCAAAAGAGAACAAAATTGGGGTGCCTATGTCCCTACCCATGACTTCGAAAAGATTTGAAATACCAAGATCCTTTCTTCCCCTGACTACGCTGAGATGCAGAGACTGATAAAAGACAAGGCAGACTGTCTTACTAGAATTCTTGGGGCATTATCCTACACTGAATTATGCAGATGCAAGAACACGTCATGTTGGGGCAAAGGGACTCTATCTTGAGGCGGGACAATCTATCATAGAGCTTTTGCATTGACTGGAACAGAAGTCATGCTGAAAGTGAGTGAATACCCCAGGAAACTGGTTACTATGCACTTTTTTAAAACATTGATTTCTCGGTCCTTAATTTCAGACAAATATTGGCTGTTTCTTAATGCTAAGATGTGTAAGTAAAGATTAAGCACTGAGCCAGAGAGCAACTTTGGACTAACGAGAAAGAAACTTAAATCCATTACAAAGTGGTGAATCTAAGTAAGTGAATCAATGAAATGAGTGGTTTCTACCTCCCCAGGTGACTGGCTGGGTTCCTCTAACACCTCCCACCACTGTTCACCAGGAACCCTCCAAGTAACCTGAGATAAGCTTAATTTTGAACACTGGTGGAGTCTAAGTTCCTTTAGGGGGAAAAGCATATCATATTTTTATATTACCTATGACTCTGAAAACAGGATTTTCACATTAACAATGGCTCATTAAATATATATTAAATGAATGGAATGTATTTCCTTAAATATATTCTTCATGGTTTAATACGGCATTCAACTGAGCAAAAGAGCTGCTGTAAAGAAAATGAAATTGTGATAGATAATCACACATATGCACGCGTGCACACACACACATACAAGACCAGTTAAAACACTCTATTTGTTATTTAATCAGCATGGTGGATACAAGAAGAGGAAGTCAACCCTTACATTTATAAACACGATTCAGTCACATGTGCAATCCCTTTATAACATAGAGTAATTGAATCTTCTAAACAGAGATTCCTGAATTAACACATTTTACTCCATAACTAACATGTTCACCTAATGAAGACTTGAGGGCAGTGGTACACATGGAATTTCTGATTGCTCAATGGTCAGAAAATAGTAGAGAAATAGGAAAATCAGGTACGAAACACCCACATGGAAAAAAATAGGACATTAGAGATAAAGAGCTCAGAGCTAGATTGTAAAGCACTCTAATAATTTGTCCCTTTGGTCAAAATTATAAGGACTGTAGTGGTTTTTTAAAAGGAAAAAAAAACACGGTGAATTGGTTTTTCAAGAAGAACTAATCTGACAGCTTCTTCAGACTCTCCCCTTCTAAGGCTGGGCGCAGTCCAAGGGTGCTGCAGCAAGGTACTGATCCAGGGGGGAGGAAAGGGCTTGCATGAAGACATCTCTGAGAATGGAAAGACAGTGACACATAGAAGAGATATGTGGAAGGGATAATTGACACAGATTCCTGCCCGATAAAGGGAATGAGAGACCAGGGAGAAAAAAATCAGTGCAATAGCAAAGTTTCTACCCCATGGGACTGACATAATGAGAATTCCATTGATATAAATAAAAGTGATAGAAATCAAAGTCATGAAATTGGTCCTGAATATGCCAAGTCTCTGTGCCACAGCTTCCTCCTCTATAAAGTGCAGAAACTGGCATCTATTCCTAAAATCTTCATGAAGATTAAATGAGATCATATAAAGCACTTACAACAGTGCCTGGTACAGGGCTATGATCCAAGTCCTACCTCAATATAAACAGTTTCAGATGTAAGAGGAGAATTTAAATATGAGATCTACTTAGATGGAGATTTAAGTATCACTAACATCTTTGCCGGCCTCAGGCCCTTTGTATCTGCTGATTGTTTTCTCCTGTCCTTCAAATGGCTATTTTATTTGTCCCTCATTGGCTACCTCCACAGGAACTGATTTTCATGTCTAAATTAGCACACTCTCCAAAGCCCCACACCTGTCTGTACTCGAAGCCAACCTCTTGCTAGCATAAGTTTTACCACAAACAGTAGTTTTCTTTTTACTAGTTTACCAGCTTACTAGCTATGCCCACATACTAGGATGTAAGCTCCACAAAGACAAAAACATTATCTGTTTTGTTCTCCACGGCATCTCTAACACTTACCATGATTCCTGGTACCCAGGGAGAAGCTGTCTCTGTCGGGGTTCAAAGTGTGGGCAGGATGAAAGGACTCAAAAGACAGAGCGCATCACACAAACCGGCAACAGAAGGAAGCTGCATTAATTCCAGATATAAAGGAGCAAGAGGAGGAAGTGACGTGATAGCTGAGTCCAGTGGGAGCTGCCAAGGCAGACAAGGGGCCCGCCAACAAGTGCAGAAGCCAGAATCACCATTCAGCAGTGAGAAACGAAAAGAAGTAGTTACCCAAATTCACTCTCCTCCCAGCCTCCCACAGTCTAAATCCAACCAGAGGCCAGACCAAGGCGTTAGGGTGATGCAGTCCACGGCAAAATCGTGGCACAAAGCAGGGCAGAGAAAACCCCGCAGGCAAGTGGAGACTAACCAGCCCCGGGCGGAGTGAGCAGCGCAATTGTTGTCTCTACACAGAGATGATACTGAAAGCCGAAGGACTGGACCCAGTACTCTAGCAGAAGTGCCTTTAGAGACGAACAGAAAAATCTAGGAGCAACTGGAATGCCTGCGTGTAGGGAGTGAGAAAAGAAAGGGATTTGAGAAAAGAAGGAATATGACATTTGGGCGCCTGGGTGGCGCAGTTGGTTGAGCAACTGCCTTCGGCTCAGGTCATGATCCCGGAGTCCCAGGATCGAGTCCCAGGATCGAGTCCCACATCGGGCTCCCAGGTCCATGGGGAGTCCGCTTCTCGCTCTGACCTTCTCCCTTCTCATGCTCTCTCTCACTCTCTCTCTTTCCTAATAAATAAGTAAAAATAAAAAATCTTTAAAAAAAAAAAAAGAAGGAATATGACATTTGCTGAGGGCCACCCTCTTATTTCACTGCTCCTTTGAATGTGCTGATTCTATAATGTTACTAGTGAATATTTTCGATAGCTGACTCTCCTATCCCACATTTCAGCTGAGACAAATTTCACATCCATTTTGAGACTTATGGTGTTTACTTGACTATATTAGAATAGAGAGGGGCGCCTGGGTGGCTCAGTCAGTTGTTAAGCGTCTGACTCTTGGTTTTGGCTCAGGTCATGATCTCATGGGTGGTGGGGTCGACCCCTGCATCAGGCTCCATGCTCAGGGGGGAGTCTGCCTGAGATTGTCTCTCTCTGCCTCCCCCTGCCTGTGTATATGCACACACACACACTCTCTCTCTCTCTAAAATAAACAACAATTAAAAAAAAGAGTATAGAGTTTTACTTTTGAGACCACTGGTAAGAAAATAAGTGATAAATAGGAAAAAAGAGGAGGAAAGTCCACTGGCTGCAATCACCATCATGCTAAGCAAATTACTCTAATATTAAAGGCAAACTTGGAAAGATAAAGTAAGTTGATATCAACATATCGGGCTTTATTGAAGAAGTCAGAAAAGCAGAGGAGTGAAAAACCATGAAAGAGGTAACAGACAGAAGATGGATATCAATTTTAAGTCTGAAAATTTTAAGATGTTAACCTTAAAAAGAAAACTGTCAGTTATTTTACCAGCAAAAATGGGTGTATTCAGGAATAACAGAGGCTCGTAATCAGTCCAGGGACCAAAAGAGAGGACCACTCCTTCACAGAGGAAAGGAGGGAGTTAGGAGGGTCTATTAGAAACTAAAAGTCCAGTGGAATAAACTAGGAGCTGAAATAAAGTGGCTTTTCATTGGCCAAATTACAACGATATCTCACCAGCCAGGCTGTGGCCTAGCCAACTTCCTTCCTCCTACTGAGGTAAAAAAGTAGTTTCCAGAGCAAGGCCCCTTCCTTCCCATTGGATCTATGATTGACAAGTGGTAGGGGATGAGAGCTTCCCCCTGCTGGCCTCCATTCTAAATGAGGTTTCTTTTTACTGATTTTCACAAAGGAGATGCTTCTCAACTTGGAGATGGAGTAAGCTATACATGGAGTCATTCTAAGGGAATCATACTTAATGGAGTACAGTTGCTATCTAGAGTACAATACCTACATAGAGTTAATTAGAATGTTTGCAAAGGTTTGAAGATCCACAATCCAAGGTAGGATTGAAGTGTCTTGGCAACAAGGAGTATCATAAGACTCTTCTAAGCTTTGGTCTACTGATCAGATGTTTAAAAGAACACAAGGATTTTGTGGCTATTGTTGTTGTTATAGCTACAGAAACACTGCAATTGACAAAACTCAGATGGCTCTCTCTTCACAGCAGAACTGAGGGAAATGTTTGTCCAGACATCAACGGGATTTGTATTTTCAATTTCTCTTTAAAAAGTTCTACCACTGCCAACAGTACCCTGTGGTCATTCCCCTAATGTAAACTATGATAACCTAAGCTTGAAACATTCCATATTTTTGCAAAAATATTTAAATGTAGGCACCTAGATCGTTTCATATAAATTCTACCTAAAATGTCTCTAGAAAGTTCTAGAATTAAAAAAAAAATCTAGGAATTATTTAACTAAGAGATGAGATCATTAATTCTCTGTTTTCCAGGCATGGGGAAGTTGAGATGGGTTTCAAAGAATCATCACGCCTTTGGAATTTAGCTTGAAAAAAAGCTCAACCATATGGCAGTGGATAATTGGAGCCTTCTAGAACTTTGAAGATTGACTACATAATTAGAAGCACTTTGGCTCCATTTCATCCTTATATAGCCATGATATTTCCCTTCTGGTTATGGAAACTGCAGGATTCAGGCAGGAATTCTGGGTCAGAATAAGGTTAAGGGTGAAGTCACACTTAGAATATGGGACAGAGACTTGTTCTGCTTTGTTTGACCCATTATCCCCAGAGCCTAGAAAATACCTGGCACATAAGTACTCAATTAATAGTTGCTGGGTGAAAATAAATAAGTAAATGATCACTTCAACCTGATCTAAAACATCTATCTCCAAAATGAAGAAAAGCACTAACAGTGAATCATTCCAGGGCCTTGAATGAGGGACTTAGCTTGAGGGTAGCTCAATCAGACTATAATATTAAAATCTGTTTGACCTGAAAATTTCCTTTATAGTTCAGGAAGTTCTTCTTCTAGAACCAGCCCTTAGTGTGGAAGTGTGGCAGATCAGTTGAAGATCTGCCAAAGCATTTCCTATCCTGACATTCAAGTTTCCTCAGATTATTAAGTCACAAGCCCGACAAACTGATATCAACCACAGAAGGATTCACGTGTACTTCATTTTTGTCTTAGCACAGATGAAAACTGAGACAATAAAAATTCGTCTTTTATCTGGTTTACATGACGTGGTCCATCTTCATACTAAATTTGGTCTCTATTGATTGCAACTGCAGGTGACTTCTTTGATTCTACATTGAGAGAAGAGAATGGAGATAAAGAATTCCTAAAAATTCAGTCCTGAAGGAAAGTAAATTTAATCCATTTGTTTTTGCTTATTCTGGAAGCAGGTATTCTAGTGAATCAATCAAGAATCCTATCCCATGCTTCTCCTCTGAAAGCTTTCAAGGAAAGAGTCAGCACCATGAGAGTTTTTGTAGAAACAGAGTTGTGAGGAGATGACTAGTGGAGAACATCTTTGGACTTGGCTTCAGGCTTTCTTCCCATTTACTGTATGGCTCCCGCTGCATGATGGAACCAGGCGGTTGCATGTCTGCATGTCTGCCTTCTAATTGGGGACAGATAGTTACCCCCCCTTGACCACTGGGCACCAGCCAATCTGGGTATAAGCAAACCATGCAATCTTCTGTGTGCTCTTATGGGAATGTTTAACTTGCTACCTGCTGAGAAGTCAGAAGCTGTGATTTTAGTTGTGGAGTTTGGGTTATCCCATTCTTTTATTTATTTGTGCACATGATATATTTTGATTGTGGACTATGTACCAGCACTATGCTAGCATTAAGTATTTGTGATGTAGAAGCCAGGTCCCCCTGGGACAAGGAAATCCTTGTAAACCCCAGGGTTCATTCTGTTCATGACCATGAAATAGATTTAACAACTTAGATTGTTCAGAATATTCTGTATGCTGGCTATTTCCATATTCATTATTCCGTGTGATACCCATATTTTAGAAAGTTTTCAAAATGAGTTTGAGTAATTAATGAGGCAATTCAAGGTCACAGAGTTAAGGAACAGGCCTCCTCCACATACAGAATTCGCTCTACCAAGCTCCATTATGCACCGCCGTTACTACTCTGGAACCAGCTTTCCTAAAATCAGTGCTTCTCTTCTGTAATATCTGCCAGACTTGAAGGAAAGTGTATGGCAAATAAGCATATTTTATAAGGTCCAAGAAACTCCAAAATTCTCTAAAAAGAGAGATTAAAATTTTAAAATAGGAATAAAATGCAAAGAGTAAGTAGTAATTTGAGAAATATGGCTAATGAAGGTAGATAAAAATAGGTTAAACATAAAGCTAATTTTTAAAATTTTGATAACATAAAGAGATCCCTTAGAATGAAGCCAAATATCTGATGGATTAAAGGGTCAAAAGCTGAAGATGTAAAACTAAGATCTTTCATGTCTTAAGAGAGGGGTCGGTCCCAGATTGAAAACCCTAATTAGACTTTCTTTTACAAAGATCTCATGAGTTTGAAGCTCAGATGAGAAGCCTATACACTGTATACCAATATTTTTTTTCAGACGACAGTGTAGGTCCTTGGCTTAGCATGCAATTCTCTTCAAAATCTGCTGTTGACATCCTTTTCCAACTTGGATCAACCCTCCAGACTGATCTCTGTGTGTCTCCTGGGCTCTCATAAAGACCCACGTAAGTCTCGGTTACCAGACTATGTTGTAGTCATTCCTTACCCACAGTGCCCCTTGGATGACTGTCTTGGAGGGCAGAGGCGGGATCTTACAGATAACATGTACTGAGTACACAGTCATGGACCAGTATCCGGCTCTAATTGGGCTTCTCACCTAATTTTCAAAACAAGCCTGTCACCTAGGTAACATACCCATTTTCCAGATAAGAAAACAGATGAAAGGGATTAAATAACATGCTCAAGGCTAGCCCCTAGTAATCCAAATCTAGAATTCAAATCCAGAAAGCCTAGCTCCAAAGCCTTATCACATAACAACACAAGGTTTCCTCTATTACTTGTATTTTTATTTCCAAACCCTAACTTGGTCTCTAGCGTGGAGCAGATGCCCAGTAAGTGTTGAAATGATGATTGAATGAAAGCCCAAAGCAGTTCTTCCTCACTCCCCACCCCACCTCCTCCTATCTCAGCCTTCATGGCAGAAGATTCACTGTCCAGACTGAAATTAAATTAGATTGCTTTCCTTAACTACACACGGACAAACTTGTAAAAGGGGACAGCTCAGAAATATATTATGTGGCGAGAGGATTTCAGTCCAGAACTAAAGTTCTCCACCTGTAACCCACTAAGTGGGATCTGAGAGTTGGTTGTATTTGGTAACCATACTTAGATCCAAATATCTCAAGATCTTCATGAAATATTCATGGCTTTATGTTTCTGAAACCCTCATTGCAATTCATAAATACTAACAATAATATCTTTAAAAGAGCAAAAAGGAGTGGGGAGAGCTTCTGAAATTAAGTGATTTGATTTGGCAAAGATCTGTCAGTAAATCTCTGGCTAAGGCTGAAATAGATACTATAAATCTGACTGTGTAGTCTCAAGAGGGTAAGAGCTAGTTTTCGCCCCCTAGCTCACCATCGTGATACTTCCTACATTATTTCTTCTTCCCAGTTCCCTTTTTTCTCCTTTCCCTCTTATTTCATTTGTACCATCTGCCAAACATAGGGAGTATGAAGTAGGGGAAAATAGGACAAACCCTGTGGAATGCAGAAAGAAGAAAGTCCCTAAATTTCTCAGAGAACATTCACCCTTTTCCCTTCTGCTCTCCCTGTCTTTTCATGACACAAGTTATGATTTTATAAAGGTATTACTGAGAACTTGCTCTGTAGGTAAATCAAGTGTTCTCTTAAATGGTCCCAGAGGCAAATTTTCTCTTAGCACAGTAGTCTGTCAGAACCATACTGAGATTCTAACCTTCTATATTTTTTTCATCCATTTTACTGCAGAAACAATAAGACCAACCAGATATGAAGTCAACCTTCCACTGGCATTCTTCCAGCATTAATCAAGTAATGCTTTCCTTTCTTAAAACCTTCTCATTGTGTAAGAGACTGCCAGAATTTAACCAAGTAATGTCAAAATGAAAAAGAAAATAGTATCATTTACACAGAAAAAGCGCATGAATCTTTGTCTTCTTCACAGCATTAGAAATCTGATTATCATAATAGAATGTACCTGAAGGACATAATTCTTTTTTAGTCAACAAATGAACTCAAAATCATAATATTGAGCAGATAATAAAGTACACATCAACTGGTTTTCAGATCCACCAAAAAGTATCAGTGTGATTTAGAAAGCTTTAAAATGTTAACATAAAATCAATACTTGACATATTAATATATTTAAATTTTATGCTGAAAGTGCATTAAAGATTTAATGGAAGAAAATAAAATTATTCTAAGGTTCCAAATTAAGTGGAGTTAATGCCACAAACAACATATCATTTTCACTGTTTCCTAAACTAAAAGTTCTAAAGCACAGTAGGGAAAAATATGTGCAATTTTTCACCAGTATAAAAATAATTCAACTCTCCTGTGATTGAAAAAAATGAACTATGATTAGTTGTCAGTTTTGCAAGGTAGTATTGAAAATGTTTTGCTTTTTGTATTAATAACAATCAAAATGCCTATAATTTTTTTAAATTCATTTCACAGAAGCCTATTCATATGTCTTTGATATAAGAGTGAATAAGCAAAGAAAGCAAGCAACGCTACGTAAAGAGTATGTCAATGCATTTGGAATATAATTGGGCATGTGGGAAGATATTCAGGGTATACCATAAAAATACATATAAAAATGAGAGCTAAAATATTAAAATCTGTATATCAAAAAAGGAACATTCATGAAGGCTATGGAGCCATTAACTCTACCTTGGTGAGCACTCGAAGTTACTTTGATAATTAGTGTTTGGGGAGGAGCGAACTACGTAACTGCATTTCTCCATACTGTGGGGCACTGTGTCGTCATCCATAATCCATGTCTCCATGCAGGTCTGAGCATAGGGACTTATGATCACCCGAGCTTACCTCCACCATTTTTTATTACACAAACTATATGTCAGATGCGAATTTTAGATTATTTTCAAGGTTCTTTTCTTCTCTTCCCTCCAGTCCCCAACTGGAGCTCTTCAGCAGCGATCTGGGCCCCATCTGCTGGTCAGTTTGAGAATCTGTGAACTTCATTTATCCTGTTGGCTTTGATTTCTGCTATTACTTGATGTGGGCACACATTCCCATTTGCACAACATTGCACATCTCGCGTGCTTTCAAATACTTTTAATGTGCAGCCACAAAATCAGATCTTGAATTTTATCTTTGGTTTTCTCTAAATTAAGTACCATAAGTTTCTCTAAAACACAGGAGAAAGATAATTAACTTGAGGCAATCTTATTTATGCTGAGTCTTTTCTTGAAGATTTGCAAATAATTCTACAAGGACTTAAAGACTCTAAGAAGCCGTTTCATTTGAAGAAAACTATCTCTCAAATAACTAAATACCCCTTGCTTTTTATTATTTTTGCTTTTGAGTTTTCATTTCAAAAGAAGGAAAAGAACTCCTACGAGACCAACTACATGATCTCCAAGGTGCCTACCAGCTTTACAATTCTGCAGTTTTATGAAAATAGGTTGATGAAGATAATATCCAAGAAAGATTTTATTGTGAAATCATGTCTGTCTGACTCAAGTCCAAAAGCCTAGGGTTTGAGCTAAGGATATTTTAAAGCCAAATAAGTATATTTCTGCATTATTCATAAGCCAATTAACAAGATAAATGAAGAAACATTTCTCCCAAGATTTTGATGATACATTTTCTTAAAATAGCCTGGCCTTTCTTTGTTGAATTTTCTTTTGTTTTCCTTTTTATTCTTTATGATTATCTTCTTTGGGTGTGGTTCAAATGTCTTCCCCTTGAAATATTAACACTCCAGCTTCTATCACCTCCCTGACATTATTGTAACGTGCTCTTAAATGGATTTCATAATTCATCGGCAATGAGCCATAGTATTTCATTTGAACAATTAGACCAGACATTCATATCCAAGGAAAATGAATAGATATTTTACTTGGGATTACTTGAAATTTTTTCTTTTTTTTTTTCTGTTTCTCTAATCCAGTTAAAAGTTACATTTCTAAAGAAAAGCCATCTATCTATTCACAAAATATTAGCAAAACAAATCAATCTTAGAGAAACAGGTAAGAAAATTTCACCATGAAATTTTCATTCACACAAAGTAAATGGTTCTGGAGTAGGAGATGTATTCATTCAAAGATGTTTCCACTACATTCCAGACTTTATTTCCCTTAAGGCAAGGATATTTAGCTTAACTAAATATCCATATTATAGAATCCATACAAATTCAGTGAGCAAGACAGCAGTTATTCTTTCAGATTTATTTTAGTTGCAAAATGTTTCTACACTACGTTCTCACTCTTGCTACAATAGCCTCCAGAAACCATTCAAACTGCACTCAAACAAGAGCTAGTCTCTCTGATTTCCAGAACCGCCTCGGAGTCCCACATTCACTCTTGGATGCTGCCTGTCACCTCCTGCGTGCACACCGCCCTATGGAGAAACACTATCCCGGCCCTCAGTGTCCCCACCCATCTCCTGCTTGTGCCTCAGCTCCCTGCAATCTCACTTTTGACCCCGCTTTTCCCATGAACTTGTGCTTTCGAAGGACAGCTGTGTAAGAGCTCATAGAAACTTTCACTTCCCGGGTCTTTGACTCTCATTAAGGTTCAGTGCAACCGGCACGCCTTAATTCTTGGCTTCCTGTAATAACACACTCTTGATTTCCCACCCACTTCTCTGGCTTGTTCTCCACCTACATTTATAAATGCCCCATCTCCTCAGAACTAATCCTCTTTGTTTCTCCTTCTCTGCTCTCTCTCTGAGGGGTTTCCCTTTCCTTACATGGTCCCCTTATACCAAAGTCCTTTTAAGTTTATATTTGGCCTTGTATTTCACTTCTGCGCTCCACATTCGAATATTCAACACTAATAATATCTCAAGTTGGATGTTTCTTTTCTTTCTTTCTTTTTTTTTTTTTAAGATTTTCTTTATTTGAGAGAGAGAGAGAGCAATGAGAGGGGAGAAGGTCAGAAGGAGACACAGACTCCCCACTGAGCGGGAACCTTATGCAGGACTCGATTCTGGGACTCCAGGATCATGACCCCAGCTGAAGGCAATCACTCAGCCAACTGAGCCACACAGGCTCCTTCAAGTTGGATGTTTCATGACCACTGATCAGCTACCAGCTCCTCCAATCGTTGTTCCCCTGATCTGCTTCTTTTCCACTGTTTCACATCTAGTTGCTCCGAGAGGACACATAAGGTCATCCTTGATACGTAATTATTCCTTGCCCACATACCCAGTTATTAAGAGCTGCTTGTTTTATCTCCAAACGTCTCACGTGTGTTCGGTTTTCTAGATCCCCCGCCATCCACTCTTCTGATCCACTATCGTCTCCCTCCCGGATGACCGGACCTCCTAAGTTGTCTCCGTGCAGCCATTCTCCATATGCTAGTGAAAATGGTATTTTAAAAATCCAAAATCGTGCTACCAAAATCGTGCTACCAATTTAAAGACGTCAATGTCTACCCATTAGGATTAAAAATAAGATTACTAACCTGGACTATACAGCCCCATTATTGGGACAGAACTTGCCTGGCCAGCCTGAACTTGTGAACCTTTCCACCTCACTCCACCCACTCCAAGGCAACCAGGTTTCTTTTAGTTCTTCGGTTGTCCCATGCTCTTTGTCTTTGTTGTGCCAATTTCCTTCCTGGAGTCAACAAATACCTTCTTATCCTTTAGACCACAGTAAAACATCATGTCTCTATTTCTCTCCAACTCCCCAGACCTAGTTATGGGGACATTTATTCATTGTCATAGCACCCCACATTTCTCCTTCCTAATACTCAGCACAACCACAGTCAAGTAATTATTTATTTTTTTGTTGAATTTCCATGTGTGGCAGGATACTATTTTAAGATATTAATTGATGTTTTTCCCAAGTATTTTCTATTATGCTTTGGTCCTCCCGTATCAGGCAACTAGACCATGAGAAATTTATTATCCAGAAAAAAAAAGATTATTACAGTGGAAAAAAGGAAAACATGAGTCAAATTCTTGTCTTTTAAAATCCAAGGCTTTTGAAATGCAGTCATCAGCCTTCTGGTCCACCCCACCCAATCCTACAACCCTAAAAGACTAAAGATACCATGGACAAGGGAAGAACAGGGCCAAAGGGATGCACATGAGGTTTGTAGGGCTCCATTCTGATATGTGAGGAGGGAGAATGGGAGGACTTCCAGATGGTTTGGGGAATCTGAGAGCAGAATTCCCAAGTAGAGCTTGCAAGGGAGGAAAGCATTGGAATACTTCCCAACACATGTCCTGGTAAAGGAGAGAACAGCTCCTGCTCGTGGGAGCATCTGGACAGATGGGTCAAAAGTTTCTTTTGGACCCAGGAAGAACATAAAAATAGATGAGAGAGAGAGCTGAAACCAAGAGGTCACTTCAGATGGGAGCAAAGCTATCTCAGAGGATGGCCACATGGATAACTGATGACCTTCTATCAGCAGTAGACAATTACAACTCTTCCCAAATCCTATCATATCATGAGCACTCAGTACTTAGGAAAAAATACTAACAATAACTGAGAAGTTATTTTCCAATACCTGGTGGAAGGGAGGTTTTAAGTAGACAATGTGCCATTCAGCAATTGGCTGTTACAATCTCTAGAGAGAGAAACTGGAAATAACATCTACTTGCATAATGTTCTCTCTCTCTCTCTCTCTCTCTCTCTCCCCCCTGTGGATGAATTTCTGAGGTCAGGCATCCAAGGCAAGTATGGCAGCTGCCCTCTTATCAAGAACACAGACTCTACTGATAAGTGACTTCCATCTGTCAGGTTTCTTTATGATCTAAGACAGTTATTGAATTTTAGGCTTAAAATAGTACAAAAGGGGAAAAGACAAGAAAAAGCCCATTCCAGTTCTCTCTCCACCTCTTATGGAGTCTTCCTAGAAGTCCCTCTGAGCAATTTTCTCTTACATTTCCTTGGTAACCCTTAGCTATAGAAAAAGCTGACAAATATGATCTTTTAGCTAGGCTCCCAGAAAACAGGTTCTTCTATTAAGAAGCAAGGAGAGAACGGACACAGGAGAGTAGCTTTACCACAGGCTAGTAGCTTCCAGACAGTAAGTTTATTCTTCGGGAGAATATGGGAAGGTAAAATTGTGCGCTAGATTTGTGAGCTGAGAGTCACATACTCCAATCCATCTCCCCAGATAGACTGTAACCTTAGAGAAAGCAGGGTCCATTTCTCCCTTGTTCATAACTTTATTCAATTATGTAGCCCAATGTCTGTTACTCATTAGCAATCTACAATTGTTTAATAAATAAATAAAATAATTAAGGGAAAGGAATGGGTAAATAAGTATACGTGGCCTTCCAACACTCAGCTTTATGTAAAACTTGACATTCTAATGTGGTGTGATAGTGTTTAGTGCTGTTCTCTGAGTATTTCTGGTGCCCTCTCTCTGGGCACATGGTAAGATTACACACCCAGTGCTCCTTGTGTCTCCATGAAGCCATGTGATTATGATCCATGAGTTAGCTGTGAGCAGAAGCAACCTATGTATCTTCCGGCCCCAAGGATTCAGTTGCCAACATGAGACCCACCAGGACTCTCGGTCCCACCGCTACAGCAACTGAGAATGTCAGGACTGGGGATCTCTCCATCAGCTTGGGTCTCTGATAAAGGTGACATGAAACAGGTGACCAGCAGTGAGTATGTAGCAAGGTCTATTTCCTGGATTCACCGACTTACTTTGCCCATCACACAAATGTAAGCCCTTTTAACGTAGTCAGCTGCAGAAATACTTTAAATACTACAAAATACATCAAATTTATGTCATGGGTCCACAACCAACTTGACCTCTGAAACAGTGAAGTCAACTTTTAAAAGTCAAGTTAAAAGTAATCAGTTTGATATAACTGGCATAATGAAAAGATCCAGCATAAATAAAGATAGAACACTTAGAGTAAAATGTATTTGCAAGAAAAGCCTTTGCCTTAGTATTTTAAAGAACCCAGAAATACAAATTTTTCAAATACTAGTTGCATTTAAACCAGGATAAGGAATAGCACTGTAACAAGTGGAACAATTAAAAGAAGTCTTTTTCTTTTTTTTAAGTGGGCTTCACACCCAATGTGGGGCTTGAACTCACA
Organism: Nasua narica; assembly: GCA_028533885.1. Lineage (NCBI taxonomy): Eukaryota > Metazoa > Chordata > Mammalia > Carnivora > Procyonidae > Nasua > Nasua narica. The sequence goes on along the minus strand of CM052802.1, from coordinate 40,806,512 downwards.
ACCCTGAAATAGAGTCACATGCTCCACTAACTGAGCCAGCCAGGCGCCCCTGAAAGAAGTCTTTTTTTTTTTATCTTTTTTGATACATGTATTAATCACATGTAAATACATTCACATGTATTCACATGTAATTGTACAATGTATTATTAAAGCATTTAACAGAAATACTCATTTTTTAGACAAACTTTTAAAGACTGGGACACCTTTAAATTATAAAATCTGGCTAATTGGCTTTCTTTCCCACTTTCTGAATCTATAATTAAATGCAGATTCTGAAAAATGATTAAAAGTTCTAATATCCTTTACCCTGAAATTGTGTGGACCATAAACATTAAAGCAATTTGGTTAACATCAGGCAACCTTATCTCTCACATATGGTACAATCAAACCTCTATTCTAAAATCCCAGAGAATTATTATAAGACAATGTTTAGCTTCTTCCAAACCAAGCAATTTTAGTTGCTTTTAGCCATTTTCCCCTAATATATGATTTCAGGGTTATGTTCTATGACTTGAATCCCCTGCACAGAAATATACATAACCAGACACTTCACGCAGGTTTGAGATTTGTTACCCTTTCTGGAAGAGCTGATTATATTCCATGAGGATGAAAAAGATGTTACATTGAAGTCTGTTACTTCAGATGACTAATGGATAAACTACTCAGGCAAGAAGAGTAAATGGAAATAATTGGGTGTTTCTATCCTTAAAACTGAATCTTATAAATCCAATGTAGAGAGTGCCATCCGAGTGCAGATCGAAGCTAAACTTGTAACAGGCTCTGAAATTCAAGGTTTGCATGCTATTTTTATTCTTCAGCTTATGTCTAAATGTAGTAAATAATTTAAGAGATTTACCATCACTTCCGTCATATAAAAAAAGGAAAACTCTGAAGGAGTTTAATGGTGTGGTGTAGGCAAGTAAAAAAATGACACTATGAAAATTAAAATATTACTGGAGCCATGGATTTAAAAGATTTATAAGTTTTCTCTCTCCACCAAACTACCTGGCTTTCTTTCTTTCTTTCTTTTTTTAATGCTACAACATTAAATATTTGGATCATGTTGGAGACTATAGACCAAAACTTCTCCATAACAATGCCAAGGAAATACCAGAGAACTGAACATTTCCAGATGAACCCACAGGCAACTCCAGTACCCAGGTATTCAAACCTCATTTACTACTTTTTTTGAGAGTAGGTGTTTTCAATGGGAGAACACAATTACAAAAGGTGAACAAGTACGCATGTTATCACCATTCTGGTTCACAGAATGCATCATTGCAGGGTCCTTAAAAATCACCATAGACACTATCAGACAGGCTTTTTGGTCCAGAAACCATATGCTCAACTAGACTATGAAAAACCTTATTGCAGATAGGGCACATGCTTGGCAAAGCCATGGGTCACCCGCTGGGCACTGCTTCCTCCAGGAAGCTCCAGCGGGGGGACACTATGGCATCCTTCCAAGGGCAATGGCTCCATTTGGGCCATCAGAGAGAATCAAGAGTTTTGGCCCCTTATGGTTCAGTTGATCCATGTGGTCACCATGCAGACATGCGCTGTGAGACGATGTGAATGGGCTCAGCCTGATACTTCCCCATGTCTGTTCTTTGGTGTCCTTTGAGACACCCACCCCCCCCAACCACCACAGCCCGGTTTGTAGATTGCTGGTCACTTCCATTTTACTTTGTTTTCAATGATACAATATTCAGGTTCCACAGCTATTAGGAATCCACTCTGTGCCTCTTTTGACCTTAGGTAATATATACCTATTTCCTTCCTAACCTTCTTAAAAGAGGCTTAATGGAATTTTGAATTTTTCCTATTGCAAAAATTCTTAGGTTTTTGTCCAAAGAGATTTGAAATACCACATGAAATGATGTACTCACATCCTTCACCACCACCTCCAAATAACTGAATTACATAAATAAAACATTACATAGAAAGAGCTCTGCTACAATTTATGGGAGGTAAATTTAACAAGAACTGGATCATTGTAGGAAAATTCAACTTATCTTTTCCCGATCCTTTTATTCTATACAGGGAAAGAAATTTATGTCATCTTAAAAAAAAATCTATTACTGCTTCTCATAACTGAATCCATTATTTTTCTCTATGATCCATCAGACAAAAACAAGAATAATAGATTGCTTTGACAGAACCTTGAACATAAACGTCTCCGAGAATCAAAGGTAGTAAGTTAAACTGGTTTCAGGTGTTATTAAAACAAGAAAAGATAACCTTCCCTATACATTTCAAAATCAGATCTTACTAAGCAAGTTATTATTATTAGCTGCTACAAAAAAGATTATACAGTAGTTGAATTTTCACATTAGACTCTGACTTTAAACAAATAAAGTTGTCCTGTACATAGTCGACTGATTTAAACAATTCACATGGACCTTATCTTGTAAATCTTTCCTGTTTATAAAAAAAAATCAAGGGGCTGTATTATCAATAGCTCCACATGATCCATTTCAGTTTCAGAGAAGTCTGAATGCATGAACACACATCTACCTACATCTGGGATTTTCTCCGTAATGGATACCTATCCAGCATCTAATTTTATTTCGATAAGCCAACCTCCCAATTTGTCTCCCGGAAAAATGGCCACATTTCCAGCTTCAGCGGCAGACCTTATTCTAAGCCAATCGGCACACACCATTCACAATAAGTCTATTATTCATCGCCATATGCCCCAATTTGCCTAAAGAGAAAAAAGAATGATGTTCTTTAAAGATTTATTTATTTATTTGAGGGAGAGAGAGAGAGAGTCTTAAGCTGACTCTGTGCTGAGCTTGGAACCCAACACAGGGCTCGATCTCACAACCCTGGGATCACGACATGAGCTGAAACCAAGAGTCAGAGGCTTAACTGACGGCACCACCCAGATGCCCCCCAAAAGAATATCTTTTATGCCAGCTGAAAATGCAGAGAGAGAGGTTTCCCATTTTCTGCTACTAGATGAGGAGAAAAGAACAGGAAGCCCCAGCTGTTACTGAGCCATCTGTGACTTTGAGAATGAGGACAATGCTGGCGCCAGAGAAGACAGATGGAAGGAACGTGGGTCCCTGTCACTATCACTGAAGTGCTAATGGTATGCTACCTGGAGCCCGCCCTCCCTCACTCCAGCCTTCCAGGTAGAGCTCAGACACTTACATCTTAGCACTTCATCTACTTTGAATTCGGGTTTCTGTAACTGTTCAGATATGTTCCTCTTCTCCTCTAAAGGTGAGAGAATATACCCCAAATCTTCTGTTTCCTCATGGCTTGTTTCACTCATACTGCTCTACTGCAGACATCTTTGAATATATACTTGATTCTGAAACTGCCTTTAAGAACCCTCCCTAATCATCTTAATGGGGCACAAAATTTGATCTACCCACTGCTTAAGAAGACAGTAACATTCCTACAAAGGTTAATGCACATATGAGTAAAAACCCCTCTTGTCCTACCAGACAGAAAATACAGCTTCACAACCGAGGTCAGACATTATTCCTAGCCTCTAGATCTAAAACTGGGCTTGACCTGTACTGTAATCAATTTAAAACTCCAGCCTATATGCCAAAGGTCCATCTTTTTAAAATTATTCAGAAATCCAAGCCATAGCAATCCTACTGCTCTCCTCTCAGTTTCCTAAACTATTTTATACTTATTTCTCAGATTTTGCAGGCTATTAGATGTTTCTTGCATATTTCCATAGATAATAACTCATCCGCTTTGCAATCTGATTCTTAACATTAGGAGATTAAAACTAATGTAGATGATTCTCAGATGACACGTACTGAGGTACAGAAAAATCCCATCATTTCCTTCCACAAAATGAGAGAAATTTTAATTCTTTTTCTCAACAGCTGCTTCATTTTTTTATGCATAGGAAAAAAATATGTGCAATTACTCCAAGTACAATCAAGTCATTTCACATGGCTTTACCATCATTGTAGTTACAGGATATTTTAAAAGAGAGAAAAAAATCTCAAAGCACAGGTCCTGCTGTGCAGCAGAGCAATCAGATTCCTTCATAATAACAGCCTGATGGGATTCAGCAATCCGAGGAATAATGAATAACCACTTTAATCAGTAAACAGGAAAATGCTACAACAGTCACTGAGTAAAAATTGACTATCCTCTGTTGATCCTCTTGATCGGTATTTCAAACAATAAATAGAAATGTAAGTATTTCTTAAAAAGAAAAATAACTGTGTTTATGTGTTTGATTTTTGCCAGGCAGTGACGAAATATCATCTTGGACTGTCTTGCAGTATTGCCCAGCCAATGAAATGCACATATAATCTTCTTCATAATACGCGGCCAAGTTGATTCTGTTACTTGACCATGTCAAGGTAAGCTCTTCTGGCAGTCAATTAATAAGGTCGCATTTCCGGACTGATTATTGGACTCTTTTGTTACTTCATTATTCAATGTTCTTCTTCAGTGTTCATCTTATGAAGTTGTATCCGAAAATGAAAAGTCTGTTTCAAAATAGTCTTCAAGTTTCCAATGCAGTTTCTCAAATGTTGGCCGTTCCTTAGGATCCGCGTTCCAACACTCCCACATAATGTTGTAGAATTGTGGGGGACAGTTAGGTGGTTGAGGGAGTCTATAGTTTTGACTCAACATCTGGATTACCTGAGCACCTGTCATGCCTAAATAGCATAGAACAGAACAAACAAAAAAACAAGTTAAAGATCAGGGTCTTAAATTCATAGATAATTCTATTCAAGATTACAAAGCAAACTGATTTCCTTGGTGAAACTATGAGGTCTACAAACCCCTTCCCAGGCTGCAGAGATTAAACTAAATCTTGCAGTAAGTAATGTCTATAAGACTGCAATTCAAGAGCAAAGGAGAAAGAGGCAATAAACTACCTCATTAATGCAAATCATCATCATCAAATTTTATCTATTATGCTCCCATAGGCACATGGTGTGGTCAGCCCTATAACTCTGCCCTCTAAGTCTGGGCAAAGCAGTTAAAGTCACACCTAAGTAAGTGACCTACAGCAGAAAGGCCCACTTCCGAATTAATTACTCACCACTATAAGGCATTTTGCCATAAGTAATGATTTCATAAAGAAGGATTCCAAATGACCACACATCGGACTTAATGCTGAATTTATTGGCACGAATGGCTTCGGGTGCAGTCCACTTCACTGGCAGCTTTATTTCATGTTTGGATTCATAGATGTCTTCATTACCTACCTGTTAATGCATCAAGGAATCAAGCCAAGTTCAAGTGATATAGATATAGATATAGATATAGATATAGATATAGATATAGATATTTGTTACCCTGGTTCATCTGTAACCTCCTCTCATTAAAATTTAGAGGGAAAGGGTTCAAAATGAGCTTAGTTCAATTGATAATTACAGTTCCAAGTTCCAAATCTGGCTTATAAGACTGAGAAGTCGATGAGAAATCATTAACAAATATTATTTAAGAGCCTACTATGTGCTAAAAATAGCACTAATAGCAGCATTCTGCTACATATGGGAGAACTCATATGTGATGGTCTTTTGCATCTGGTCTTTACCAAATTAAAAAAGAAAAAATGAAAGTAAAGTCTGTTTCCAGACTTACTGCTGGTATTAGAGACCTGCTGACTTTAATAATTACCATGTTTCACTTTGTAATACTGAAAAGTAGGATCCAAATGATTTAAATTAATATATCAAGTCACTGGGGTTCTAATTAACTTATTTAAAAAAGAGATAATGAATTCATGAAGATCAAAAGAGAATTACTTATATGTTGTGTTTCATGTTCCATACTCCTATTTGTAGGGCACGATGTAGAAACTAAAAATTAAATTCAGAGAAAAACACCTAATAGTATGTCACTTGTGTCAGTGTCTTTTGGCCTGCTGTCATGACATGGGGTGAGGGCCAGGAATTAAAAAGTCAGTGACTGCGGAAGAATTCTGGCAACGTGAATATTAATTTGGCAGAAAGTGAGCAAAGGTGGATGGAGTAACTACACAAAATATGCTGCTTCTTGTAAGGAAAATCGAGGCAAACCAAGAGAAGCTACTGCACTGAAAGGCAGATCATTAATCCAACTGCAAACTTAATCACATACTTTCCCATCTGGTTAGGCATCATTTTTTCTGTTTCTCCTTGTGAAGAAATAGAAACAGGATGTAGTTTATCTGCAAGGCCTTGGGCTACCGAAGTGTTCTACGGACCACCGAACTTGGAGAAACATTATTTTGAGGAACAACAGTAAATCTATCAGCCTGCTGCTGGTATGTTAGACTTTTGACCCGTAACAAAACCTAATTAAAACAAAAATTCACCTTAAAAACTCTTGCAAGTCCAAAATCTGCAACTTTGTAGGTATTATGTTCACCAACTAGGACATTTCTGGCAGCCAGGTCTCTGTGAATGTAGTTCTGGGACTCCAGATACGCCATCCCAGAGGCAACCTGCGCGGCCATGTCTACCTGCTGAGTCAGATGGATTTTTGTTCCAGCATCATCTGCGTAATAAGAGAAAGTAAAAGGTTGACTTTGGAGAACATGTGACTTATTGACGTGAATTCTGAGAATTTTGACGAATGAGCTGTGGGTGGGATCAATGTCAGAGCACTTATCTGTTGAGCAAAGAAATCTAATTAATACAGACCATTTGTTTCCTGTGAAGGGTTAATGAGGCAACAGTTTTCAGAGTCCAAACACATTCCAAGACCCTCACTCCCCTGAAGGAACATTCCACAGAGAAAGAAACAACAGTATCACGTAATTCGAACACAACTCTAAAGATCTGAAGAGTCCAGGTACTGTCGTGTTCCATAGCACGCATCACTGACTCATCTCTTTGTGGAAATTGTTTCCTTGGTTGCCTCTAGATTTCCTTCAAACATTTCATAGTTTGCTCTAGTCCCTGAAGCTATAAAACGATACTAATTTGCATGGCTGAGCTGATGAAAAGTTCTCATTCTTCCATCGTATTGGGTTTTTTTTTCCCTATCATATCGTTTTTAAAAACTAGCTCACTAAAAAAAATGAAAGGTCTATCAGTAGTTATAAAATGCATGTCACATTTGTACTCCATTAAGCTTGTTATACCTTTTTTTTAATTTCCCTTTTTAAGCCTGTTATTCTTAGAAATAGTTCCCTCATCTCTCCAGGCATGGACATGCCTTTAATAGACATGGTTTCTACCACCACTACTCATCCTATATAATTAAGTATAGGAAAGTTAGGCAGTAGACTCAGTTTGATCATTAGTGGAGAGGTTAGTGTTATTCTGGGCTGACTCTGAGGTGGGATCAGCCATCCCTGGATACTAGTTAGCTGCCATACTGTTAGGAGATGTCTTCAGATTTCCAGAGAATTAAAAAGGTCTCCTATAAATACAAACTATCAGCATCCCTGACTCAATAAGCCAAATATTACCAAAAGTGTGTTGAATTCACGGTCAAGAGTCTTAGATACAACTTGACGTGAAAGGCAACAATATAGCTCTGGGGTTAGAAAACTGGCTTGAAGCTAGAGTGCCAGGATCTGGATCAGATCTTTGCCTCACGCTTCTTCCTGACCCCAGGCAAGCTGCTTAACACTCCTGTGCCTCCATTTCTTCATCTATGTGATAGTTATTGTAATTCCCTTATGGTATCAGTTGTTAAAATGAGAATTACAATGAGTTAATTCATGTAAAGCACTTAAAGCAGAGCCTGGCACCGAGAAAGAACTCAGCAAATCTCTTTTTATTTATCTGACTGCCTATTTTTATTATCATTGCTGCTGCCTAAACAGAATTAAACAGTTCAGGAATTGTTAAGGTAGAGATGCATATGAGTTACCCAAACGGAAAAGCCTAAATGAAGACAAACATATGGGTCTGGAGCTCACGTGCAGCTAAAGATACCAACTTAACAGTCATAGTTTATGGGTAGGAGTTAAACATTAAAAGTGGGTGAGACTGTTAGGAAGTGACAGAATCATGAGAAACACCAACATTTAGGGTGGACAGAGAAGATAAACCTACGAGAAGCCTCAGAAGAATCAGCCAGAATGGAAGAAAAACTAGAAGAGAGCATCCTAACAGTCAAAGGTTTTGAGAAAGTCACCATCATTGTCAAATTCCACAAGTCCAGCAAGATAAGGTCTAAAAGGTATTTATTAAATATTACTAGGGAGTCAATGGTGGCCTCGGTGGCAGGAAGAGCATTTTCACTGCAGATGAGGGGACAGAGAGCAGAACAGGAGCTGAGGATATGAAGACAGCAAGAGGAGATGTCAATTTCCAAACCCTGGTCAAGAAGGGAAGACAACAGGGAGTTGGCAGAGGCAAGGGTAACTCAAGGGAAAGCAATTAGCAGGAAATTCACGATTGTGAGGGGCTGTCAATGATATGGTACTCAGGGGGTTTCTGGAGTGCTAGCCACATTCTCATTCTTGATTTGTACAGTGGCTGTCCTATTGTTTCCTTGCTCACTTTTAATTAATAAATTATACTAAATGATGTATGTTTTTATGTATGCCATCTTTTCAATAAAAAATGAAATAAATAAGTGCGCCTGGGTGGCTCAGTAGGTTAAGTATCTGCCTTCGGCTCAGGTCATGATCCCAGGGTCCTGGGATCGAGTTCCACATTGGGATCCCTGCTCAGTGCTTCTCCTCTGCCTGTGATTTCCCTGCTTGTGCGCTCTCTCTCTCTCTGTCAAATAAATAAAAATATTTTTTAAAAATGAAATAGAGTTGAGTACATTTTTAAATGGTACAGATCTAAGCACTGTGTGTGTATACATATATATGTATTATATATATATTATATATTTTTTTAAATATTTTTTAAAGATTTTATTTATTTATTTGACAGAGAGAGCGATCACAAGTAGGCAGAGAGGCAGGCAGAGAGAGAGGGGGAAGCAGGCTCCCCGCTGAGCAGAGAGCCTGATGCGGGGCTCGATCCCAGGACCCTGAGATCATGACCTGAGCTGAAGGCAGAGGCTTTAACCCACTGAGCCACCCAGCACCCCAATATATATATATTTTTTTAACATAAGCAGCACAGTTAAATACAATGTGTGGTGAAACTAAATGCTCATTGACCCATCTGTCATTTTCTTCCTCTGCAAACATAGAACACTATGTTCCCCATCTTCCCTAACAGTTAAAATTGGGCTGTGTCACTAACTCTGCACACTGCAGTGTGTACAGGAGAGGATGTTCGTCACTTACAGGCCTGATCCTTAAAATCTCCAGTTTTGTAGCTAGAAGAAATACATTTTGAAATGGCAGAGCCACATTGTGAAAAGAGTCTAAATCCCTATGTCACCATTTAAAGAAAGTCATGTAAAAGAGCAAGTCTGGTGCATATCAAAAATGTATATTTTTGTTATGTTCCTAAAATGTTTGAATTGTATATTATAGGTGCTAACATCAATTATTCAGTCTAAAATGAGATGCAAGAAAAAAGACAAAACATAACTTTTTTAAAAAAGATTTTGTTTATTGGGACACCTCAGTGGCTAGTCGGTTAAGTGTCTGCCTTCTGCTTGGGTCATGATCTCAGGGTCCTGGGATCAAACCCCAAGTCTGGCTCCCTGCTCAGCAGGGAGTCCGTGTCTCCCTCTCCCTCTGTCCCTCTCCTCTGCTTGTGCCCTCTCTCTCTCTCAAATAAATACAAAGATTTTATTTTTTTACTTAATAAATAAGTAAATAAATAAAATATTTTATTTATTTAATCTTTTTATTTATTTACTTATTTATTAAGAGAGAGACAAAGAGAGAGAGTGCACAGGACAGAGGTAGAGGGAGACAGAAAATGTCAAGCAGACTCCACCCAAACATGGAGCCCGTCACAGGGCTCGATCTCATACCTGAGATCATGACCTGAGCTGAAATCAAGAGTCAGATGCTTAACTGACTGAGCCACCCAGGCACCCCAAAGACAAAGCATAACTTAGCGTGCAGCATAATGACAAAGCATGGCTCCTGTACTAGCCAAAAAAGCTATGCCTTTTGATACTAAATTAACTCAATATGGAAAGAAGTATAAAAAAGTCAAGGTAAGCTGGTGACTAGTCCTACATCAAGTGATAGATGGTTTCTAAAATAGTTTCTCACATTCTCTATCTCCTGGTATTTGTGCTCTTATGAAATCCCCCTCCATTAAATGTGGTTTAGACCACTGACTCACTTTTACCAAAATACAGCAAAAGTGATGGGGTATCTCTTCCAAGATAAGTGATACAAGACAGTGGCTTCATCTTGCAGGAATTCTCCTCTCTCTTGCTCTCTCACTTGCTCACTCCAATGAAGCCAACTGCCATGTTGTAAGTTGCCCTACGGAGAGGGCCATGTACCAAGGATCATAGGGAAGCTTTGGGCCAACAACCATCAAGGAACTGGCTTCTTCAATCAACAGCCGTGGAGAAACCAATTCCTGCCAACAATCACATGAGTGAGCTTGGAAATAGACCAGCCTCCCCTAGAGCCTTCAGATAGATAACGGAAGATAACGGAAGCACCTGTCAATACCTGACTGCAGCCTTGGGAGAAACCGGATGTAGAAGACCCAGCTCAGCTGTTTCTGGATTCCTGACCACAGAAACTGTGAGATAATAAATGCTTGCTGTTTTAAGCCACTGAGTTTTGGGTAATTTGTTGTGCAGCAACATAGATAATGAACATAGGTTCACGTTAAGAAAATAATGCCAGTGCTATGCATACGATGAAAAGCATAGAGTATGGAGCCAGACTTCTGGGTTTAAGTTCTGGCTCAACCACCTCAGATAAGTTATTAACCTCTCCATCCCTCAGTTTCTTCCACTGTAAGGCGGAAATGATGATAATAATAATAATTCTCATTTCATCAGGTTGTTAGAAGAATGAACTAAGTTAATATTTGTATATCACTTAGAAAAATGCCTGGCAGGGCGCCTGGGTGGTTAAGCAGGCGATTAACCTTAATCAGTTGGTTAAGCATCCGATACTTGGTACCAGCTCAGGTCATGATCGCAGGGTTGTGGGATGGAGTTCCACATCTGGCCCCGTGCTTAGTGCAGAGTCTGCCTGTGCCTCTCCCTCTCCTTGTGTTCCTCCTCCCCTTCCCCTGCCATTTACATGCTTGCTCTCTCTCTGAAATAAATAAATAAAGGAAGGAAGGAAGGAAGGTAAGAAGGGAGGGAGGGAGGGAGATGCCTGGCACATAGTAAATACCATACAGTGTTTTGTTAAAGAAAAAAAATTGAATATATATGCACCTCTCCTATGGTTGATTTTCACCACATCACTTCATTTTATATTTAGAACTATATGAACTAGTATTGTAATTATTTGCCCCCTTTCATAGCAGTTTCTGCTACTTAGAAGAACAGGTAATAAGTTGTAGAGTAGAAAGCCAAGTTCAGGCATGTTTGAGGTTGAAATCTCATGCTCTTAAGACCTATTCTGTCTTCTTCCCTAAAACTGACCTTATACATGATTCCTGAGCACCTGCACATTGGGGCTACAGTTATACTCAGCTAAAGAGTATCCCAGTGAAACATTCCTGTCTACTTCAGCCCACCTATGTGAACTGGCCATGAGATTGATCAACAACATGCTAGGACTTTTTTTTATTCTAAAAAATATGTATGTATGTAAAAAAATGCAGATATTTATTCTCTTCAAATTTCAGTAAGAAATACCCGACATCGGTTACCCTCAGGGTCTAAGTTTTTTGACAAGCCTCTTCCATTTTGGAGAAATTTATTACAAAAAAATATTTAGCCAAGCTTAGGGACCACAAAGATGGTTCTATGGAAAAATATGTATGTCATTTCAACTATCAAATACAACATCTAATCCTATTACAGTGAATATAGAAAGTTTTCACTGACAGGCACAACAGAGAAGAAAATTGAGTAATAACACATTTTCTACCCTGAAAGACTGCAGTGGCCCAGGAACTGCCTAAGTAAACCTCCGAACACACTTCTGGTACAACAGCCAGTTGTCAAAACTGATATAAAGGTTCACAGGCCTGTGACAATTTACATCTGCAACAAGAAAATATTTTCAATTATGTTCCATTACTCAAGAGTCTTTCACCTTATAGCCGTCATCGTGATGGGCTGTTTAAGAGTGGCAGATTCATTTTAACATCACTCTGTTGAATTTAGGCCTTCTTGATTGGGAAGGGATTGTCTGTAATGAGCATCTCTTCATTACTCCTCATGGCTACTAAGTATCTAGGCAAAAGAAGGCCTTGGTAAACTTGACCCTGAAGGCCCAACTCAGAATATGACAGGGTGTGTGCTCACCTCTGAATAAAATACATCAACAAACCACAAAAATACTCAATGTCAAAGGAGTTCGTAATTAATAAGTGGATCTTGTCAAGCTGACACCAAGGGTCTCTAAACAAGCTCAACCCCGAGTCTTGATATCAGGTTCAGAATAGCCCCCACTTAATTTCTCCATTAATTTTCTCATTCAGTCAGTCAACACATAATTAGTGCACACCTTCTATGTGCCTTTTACTTCTTCTATGTGCACTTCTATGAGAAGAAGTAGTGTCCTATCACTAAAACAAAGAAGAATCTCTGTCCTCGTGGAGTTGTATTTTAGAAGATAGTTACAATAAGCCACACAACAAAGTCATGCATTAAAAGATGATCAGCAGCTAAGAAAGGAAGACAAAAAAGCAGGAAAGAAGCATATAAAGAGACAAAAGAAGGAGAACAAATTTTAGAATTCAGAGGGTGACCAGTGGAGGACTCACCATAATGGGAATGTCTGAGGAAAGACTTAGCAGAAGTGAAGAAGCGAGCTACATGGATATTAATGCGGGGGGACAGGAATTCAGATACAGGAAGGAGCAAGTGCAAAGGGCCTGAAGCAAAGCACGTGTGGAAAATATGAAGAGCAGCAAAGGACAGTGAGGCTAACACAGAGTCAAGGGAAACAAGGGAGACGTTGGGGGAGATGTGGTCAGAGAGGTAGTGGAGAGCCTCACCACATAGGATTTTAGAGGTTGTTCACAGAGAACCAGTGGGAGTCATCAAGGCTTTGAGCTAAGGAGAGACACGATCTGATTGACATTTTAACAGGAAATCTCCAGCTCCTGTGTTGAGAAGAGATTGCGAGGAGCAAGAACCAAAAGAGGGAGACCACTTAGGGAGCTGCTGCACCATCCAGGAGAGAGCTGATGACGGCCTGGACCAGGGTGGGTGTGCAGAGAGTGGGCAAAATCCTGGATATACTTTGAAAAAAGGCAATTGGATTTGCTAATTGGTTAGATGGAAGCTGTGAGAAGAAGTAGAAATGATCCAAGAGATTAGGCTGAGTATTGACATCGTCCAAGAAGGAAAGACCACAAGAGTAGCAGATTATTGAAGATAATGTAAGATCAGTTTTGGACATGTTGTTTTGAGATTCTCTGATGGACATATGCAGTAGAAATTCTGGCTGTTCACAAACATTTATTTTTTTCTCCTTTCAACCACGTTAGACACTTGTACTTCCCTATTCCCTCTGACTTGATTTGAACAAATGAAAAGGCACAGAAGTTATCTCTGCATCTCCAGGTTGGAGCTCTAAGAGCCAGAATGAGATTACTCCATCCCCTTCCCCTGCCAAGGTGCTCAAAACACCTGAGCTGCCAACCAATCTATTTTGCACACAAAGCTTAAGCAAGAAACAAAGGTCTCTGGGATCTGGGAGAGGGGGGTGTTGCTGTATCACACCAATGTTATCCAGAGAAGCATTCAAGTAGAGTAGTCAAGAAGGCGGTTGGATTTATGATTCTGAAATAATGAAGGGAGTTGAGTTTGAGAAATCTTTGATACATAAATGTTATTTAACCCTGAGACTGAGATTAGTAAGGGAACTAGTGATGTTGGAAAATTCAAAGATACTGAGAGGCCTGAGAGATGAGAGAAATCACATAGATGGGAGAAGGGACCAACAAAAAAGACAGGAGGAAAAGCCACTGAGTGAAGTGTCTTGGAAGCCAAAGGAAGGAACTGTTTCTATTATTTCCAGTCCATTTAAATAAATGCTATGAATAAGTCTGAGGACTGAGAATTGACTATTAGATTTACTACCGTGAATGTGACCATCGTGACCTTGACAAAGCATTTAAAGTTAAAAATGACCCAAGATGGCTACTGTACTTGATCCCTGGGAATAAGGCAAAAAGGGTCAATGGCTGAGGTGAGTCTTACTCTGGTGGCTAATATATTCTGATAGTGTTAAATTTGCTATCTTTATGCAAAGGAGGTAGGAATATTTTTTAAACAGTATTTAACAGGCCCATGTTCTTTTTTTCCTCTTCTCCACTTTTGCCATTTAATACCATCAGCTTCACAAGTCACCCTGAAATCAGAGAACACTCTTATCTTTCTAACATCTTTGTTCTCCTATTCTCACCTCCCTTTACCTGTACACATTCTGTCAATCCCACTCTGACATTTCAGGAAAACATAGAAAAAGTCTCTTTTTTAGGCATGAATTATTCTCTCAGTGCTTGATTTCCACTACTTTGAACATCTCATTTTAATACTCATTATATTGTTGCGTATTAAATTATTCATTTGCAATAAACATCAAAATTTCACAACGCCCTTAAGTCTTCTCTGACTATAGGAAGCAGATGTAGAAATAAAGCAATAGTGTATTTCTGCTTTTTGGTCTAAAAATTCTAATGTTGCCTAGCAGTGAAAGTATTTTAAACACCAACAAGTACAATGTTGTCAAACACTGGTAAAGGAAAAAGAATGAAGGTACCTCTCCCTCTATTTCCCCAAAAGTATTCTATGTCCCCTAATTCTGGGCCATAGAACAAACTGGTCCATGACTGATAATGTTCAATTAGTTATTATAGGAAACAAAGCATCACATAAAACATCTATTCTTCAGTTTTCTACATTACATTTACGTACTCCAATATGTCTATTGTGAACAATTTGTTCTTTGCTACATAAATATTTTTCCACCTTTTGGTACACAGTATATCTCCTATTAAAGTGTAGAGCCTTTCAATGTTAAGACATTCATTCTCACTGATATACACTTTGTAAATATCTTTTGGGTTATAGAAGGCTTGCTAAGTTGACATTTATAGGACTAGCTAAACTCAATTCCTCTTTTTCTTCCTTTTATTAAGTCTTTAGCTTACTTTGGAGATATTCTTGCAGACTTCCATGTCTCATCAACTCTGTAATAATATAAATTGGATCTTCTAAAGTGCAAACAGCATAAAGCTGGATAAGCTTTGGATGTCTTAGGTTCTTCATTATCTGTGCCTCCCTCAGGAAGTCATTTGGATCCATTGAACCTGAAACAAGAAAAGGAGGAAATCACTTTATGTTATTGAGGCATTCCTATCCCCACAGCAGTCTGGTGGGAATCACCAAGATGCTTCTCAGTAAAGTAAGAGCATTGGTGTCACAAATCTTCAGATTTATCAAAGAAGATAATCAGTCCAGCCAGGGCAACCTACTAACTAATGTGTGGGTGCATCGAGGGGGTGTAATTTATGTGTTATGACCTGTAGGTGAAAAGAGGTTGATGTAGGTCCATATGAAAAATGAAGGGAAAAGGAGTGACTGACAGTCTAATTGATAAAACAAGGCCAGCAAATTAAGAACACAAAGAAAAGACATTCTGTTACCATGAGTTCTGGAGGACACTGAATATTTAATTACTGCAGCCAGAGTTTTTTGGTCCAGGATCCAGAGAAGACTGATAGCTGCCCTGTCCTTGGTACCCACTGTGGGAACAGCTGGATAACAATCCTGAAGCAATGACATTCTGCCATATTTATGTCCTTAATTTTGTAGGGATATATGGTATCGGCCAAGCAGAAAACATTCAAGGGCTACACCCAAAACTTAGTGTTTTTTTTTTTCACCAGTCTTCCTTCCATGTCTAACTTGAAATTGGTCTTCAACATTTTCTCCTATATTAATATGTCTGTAGTCAGACTCTTAAGAGTCTGAATGATATTCAGAATGATAAGGGAGACAGTATTGGGATCTATTTGGAAGAGTCACCTAAAATTAAATTGTATTTTAATGGCTCAAATGTTACCATGCAAAGTGCCAAGTAGTTAACGGATAAAGTCTAAGAGGAGGAAGGATATCTGGAGCTTACATTTCATCAATAATTTTGTAAAATCTTTCCATTTTTTTTTTAGGATATGATGTTTCAGAGACATTACTGTAACTGAAGGAATCCTGTCATTTCACATCTCAGTATTCCCTATGGATAGTGCAAATAACATTTCCATTGATGCTCAAAGAGACTGTTCCATTCATCTGTCTAATGATGAAGACTTCACAACTGATATTTGAATGCAGGCATGGATAAGCTTGGACATTCTAAGATAACACTCCAACTTGTTTATTAATATGAAATTAAGAAGAGTCATGTGTGACTTGCAGATCATTTCACATAACACATTTAAGCAGTCTATCCTTTGGTATCCCCTTGAGTGTAGAACCTCAGAACACAGGCTTGGTCAAACTCGGATTCTGATCAAATCGTAGTTCACTGTGTGATCTTCACCAAGTTATCAAATGTCTCTGAACTTCAATTTCTTCATCTTTAAAACATGGCTAATAACCCTATTGATGTCATAATATCATCACCAGGAAACAGCAATATCTGGCAGATAGATAGATATTCAATGACTATTGGCTATAATTTATATTTTATTAATATGCATACTCTATGAAAAGCCAAACACATCAACTCTAAGTATTTTCTCACAGACTGAGGAGGGGAAGAGGCAAGGACTGAAAGAGGGAGAATAGAGAAAAAGGACCAATTTTCATTTTCATCATGATTTTCTCTGCTTCCTTCATTCCATCCCTGCTATTGGTTTGTTTCACATAATCAAATAGTGGCAAAATGGAGCTCAGAAGAAAAGAGGCACCTGAAACATAATAAAGGACTTTCTTCATGTTACGATTAGTTTGGCCTATGGTCAAATATGGATAGAGTTGGATTCTCCGCACCCCACCCCCCAAATAATCGGATTAACAAAGCCTCCAGTGATAAAAGCAATTATGATCACTATTCAGGCAATTTATGTATATAGTATGTTCCTCCAGTAATGCTTTGGTAGCCATCAGATTCGTGGAACACAGGACACTCAAATCATTGCCAAATCAGACTATGCACAAGAGCTGGATTCACGGGACTTCGGGAGCCTCTGCAGGTGACGTCTGCTCAGAACCCTCCATGGCTCCACTGGTTACAGCTGACCAGCTGCACAGCAGAGACCCAATTTCAACTCAGCTAGTAATGCAACATTAAATATTAATTTTTGCCTGTCAAAGCTACTGTGGGAGTTGATTTCAGGCTCGTCTTTATTGCGCGGTAGTCTGCTAAGCAATAAATAGCTGCTAAGATTGATTAATGGCCCCGGTGAAGTGAAGACATTTAACCAATCACCAAAGCTGTTTGCTGCTATTACACTGTAAATCAATAATAATTATTCCTGTTGGAGAGAAAACTATCGTGGCTTTTTTTTTAATATAAGAAATGCAATTTTTTGTTGTTGTTCTCTTTTGACCTCCAGAAGGCTTTCCTTAAAGAACAATGTTAAGATAAATAGCTAGCTGCTTCGATTTTAGAAAAGAATGATTAGTTTGGGAAATAAAGCTAAGGCTCAACTGTCAACAAGATCAGAATTCAAAATAATATATATGCAGTGACTGGGAAAATCTCAAGTGCTGGATCGTCCTCACCTAGAGTGCTCAACATGACATCTGGCCACTCAAAAGTGCTTCTCCATCACTTGAGAAGGCAGGTGTAGATTCTGAGACAGAAGGCCTGCACTAGCAAATCTGCACTTGAGTGGACATCTGCCGGCAGCCCCATTGAAGCGAACATTTAGTAAGAGCTCACTGCATATATTTTATACACATTGACACAATTTGTCCTCATAAAACCCTGTGAAGTAGGAACTATTATAATTCCCACTTCCAGATGAGGAGATTCAAAAGATTAATAAATCGTCCAATGTCACAGAAGCCAGAGCCAAGGTTGAAATCAGGTCTAGCTTGGACCAAACTTCATGCTCTTCCTACTATTACACCAGAGAGGCCCTGACTTTCTCGCTTCATGGAACCTTCACTGTCTCAGGAACTTTTTTCATGTTGCCCCTAAGCCAATATCTAACGGTTCTATTGATTCTTTGATTAAATCAAAACAACTTTAAAAGTATTTGTGTCCCAACAACTTAATAACCATTTTAAAAAGTAATACAGATAAATAAAAAGAAAAATAATTTTTATTTCATTCTTAACTGCAATTACTTATTAAAGAGATAGACGCATCTACGGGGCACAGCCCAATTTTTCAAGTCTTGGAAGCAGAGAGAACATTGCTCCCCTCATTTCCTGCCCCACATTGATTTTCGCTTGGATCTTGCATGCAATCCCAGTCCCTACCAAAAACCCATTTTCACCAAGATATGATGTCAGCAAAAGGAATGTAATGGTCTGATACTGAACTGTGTGGTATTCAAGTTGTTTACTTCAAAGCTGTTAATTATCCTGTGACACTCCTGTGAACTCACTGTGGCACCCCCCCTCCATGTGCCATGACACACAGTTTGGGAACCACCAGACTGTTACCCAGCAGCACCCAGATGCTCCAGCTCTGCCACCAGGAGGCTTTCTAAACCCTTAAGGATTCTGGTTAGGTAAAGAGGGAAGGTCTCTCAGAGAAGCATATTCCAGTCTCTAGTTATTATTCTGCCTATGTTATTAGAAGTAGATGTAAGGCAACTACAATAAAGTTGCACTGTCAAAAAAAAAAAAAAAAGTTGCACTGTCATAGAATGTCACTTCCCTGCAGGGATGCAACACTGACAGACGTGTGTTCAAATTCCAGCTCTGCCACTGACTGACCTTACAGTAATAATAACAATAATAAGTAAAATAAGAGCAGTTTTTCCTGGGTGCTTACTGTGAATTAGACATTATTCAAAGCATTTACACTAATGACCCTTTTTTTTTACAAATGATAAAACTGAGACTTACAGTACCTTAAAACTTTACCCAAGTTTATATGACTAGTAAGTTTTAGGAAAGTTACTTAATCTTTCTAAATTTTCTTACCCTGCTTTCAAAATGGAGGGGATAATGCCTGGCTGAATAAATATGATTTTAGTGTACTTTTAATTTCCATGATAGGAAAAAGGAAGACGGAAGAAAAAAATAGTTACTACATTTCCAAATATGAGGGCTTTTAGATGGACCCTTTTACCTTTTAACCATAAACAATTAGTATTTAATAAAATTGTTTCTCCTTGAAGATCTCCAAGGTTCCATTGATTCAGGTATTTTCAGTAAAGTCAGTATTTTTAATGAGGACTAGGAAAAGAAGGGAAGAGGGATAATCCGAACTCTGGAGAAGAGATGCTTTGTTGAAATCTTGCCCTGGGGATATGTTAAGCATTAGCTGATCACAGGCACTGGCTCTTGACTTTACAATCTAAAGCATGTTATGTTTTTTTGTCATCTGGTCCAGAGAAAATGATCACATTTGCTTGGTGCCTTCACTGTTTGTCCTGTGATTCCTTGGACATTGACAGGAGCAAGTTGAGCATCGAAAAATCAACATCTGACATTTAACCTTTGACATTCTCCGTCTCATACCTGGTTTTAATGTTTTCACTGCTACTGAAGTGGTATTGTTCCACAGGCCTTCCCACACTTCACCAAACTGACCAGATCCTAATCGCTTCAGAAGCTGTATAGACTTGCGGTCTATCTCCCACTGGTCCGCGGTTTTATACGACAAATCGAAAGGCACTGGCACTTGTATCTGTTTCACAGAATAATCAGAATAAGTATAAGAAAAAGATTTAACAAATTTTTTGGTTGAAAATAATAGTCTAGGCACTTTTTTTAAAAAGACACCATTTTTAGAACCAAAATATTGTACGTTTCATTCTAATTACTTTAAAATGAAAAGGCAATCATGGCAGAATCTGTATCATTGCTCTTTGAGCTGATCTCCCCCCAATTCTTGCTACATCAGGCACCCTGCTGTCCATCTGACCCACCCCATATCCAATGCCACCCCTACATGGGTCTGGCGTGATTTTCCTCTGACTTTTTGCCTACCTAAATCTTCCCAATTTTAAGGCCCATTTGAAGTTCCAACTCATTCGCAATTACTTCCCAAATTCTTTGGCCTATAGCATTTACCACATGTATCATATATTTTTGCATAATTAAAATGTTCATCTTGTTTCAAATTCATTTATTTATATGTGCATTCACTCATCTACTTGTCCATTTAGTAAATACGTATTTTTCAAGCACCAACAAGGTGCCATTCTGTAAAAAAACCAGACAAGACCCCTGCCCTCCTAGAGTTCATCATCTAGTTCATTATCTACCATCAGAAATTATCTAAGCTCCTCTGCCAACTCATTAGCATGTTGAATACACAGAAGATGTATGCTTCTTTGTGAACATTTGTCCCCAGAAGAATTTAACAATATTGGTTAAACTGAGCATTTTTTAAGCCACATCTTTGAATCAAGTAAGCTATTCTTAGCATGAGCCTACACATTCTTGTGGGTCATACCTATACCATCTAAGCTGTACATACTTATACCAAAATTGCATGTTCACTTGGCAAGATTTAAGTCAATGAATTCCCTACATGCTGGACACAATTCTTCCGCTTCTACCTGTCCACAAAATTTTGGTCAGGTGTTACCAGGAACCCTTCACTGATCATCCAGACGTAAACCACAGGGCTGGCTGCCGGCAGACCTGAACTCTGATGAAGAGCTGAGGTTTTGCCCCACACCTGTGCAAGACCACTCCATAACTTTAAATAAGTCTAGGTAAGACATGCCACAACTGATAGCTGTAGATAAATTCTGTAAATGTTTGGCCTGGCCAAACTGTTAGAACAGTTAGTTAAATGACATCTCTACGCAGACCAGATAACGAGTCTAGTAATTTCATATTAATACTCTTGAATACAGCTCTAGATAAGAATTATATTCAGGCATTTTTTTCTTCCCTCCAGCTATATCATTAAGTGCTCCAGTGGAAGGATACCAGATTAATTTCCTTATGCAAAGAATGAATTCTCTGTCTTGACAGAGTGCCTTAGGTCAGGGGTTGGCAAACTTTTTCTGAAAAGAATGAGATAGTAAATATTTCAGTCTTTGCGGACCATGACGTTTCTGTTGCAACTATTAATTGCTGTTAGTACAGAGAAAAATCAAAGACAATTTGTAAATGAATGAGCATACCTATAATTCAATAAATATTTAGTATTTAAAAAATAAGTGTGGGACAGTATGGGCTTGTAGGCCGTAGTTTGTCCAACCATGCCTCAGGTAATCAAATGACCTTTCCTTTTTTTTCCTGAACAGACAGATCACACAAAAGATACTCCAATATCTGAAGGCAAAAAGTAAGTAACTTCAAAATGAACACAGCTTGAAAGCATTTCACCTTTATACATGGTTTTCCCAGCTGGACACTCAGACCATCACTTGTGTTGGTGTAGTAGCTCACAAATTCATTCAGTGTTGAAAAGGTTCTTTTCTGGGTAAGGAAAAACCCCCCTTCATCCAGTCTTCTGATTCTATAGTGTTTCACAACTCTTCCATCTAAAACTGGAACCAAAAATAAGTCCTATTAATATACGTCTTGCCAAAGTCAAGCAGATTTACTTTATTTTGCGGTGATAGTTTCAATGCATAGAATAAAATTCTCATAAGTTCTATTTATTTCACAACTTGGTTTCAGAAAAGACTTCAGGAAGTTTACAAAAGATACGTATCAGAAGAAAAAGGAAAAAGAATTGGGAACTCACATTTTAAAGGAAATATAAAATAAAAATAAAGGAGTGAGGTCACCACTAAAAAAAACTAGGCTTTGAGGCCTATTGGACTTAATTAAAACAAGCCATAAAATTGACTCTATCATTCTAGGGGTGCCTCATTGGCTCGGTTGGTAGAACATGTAACTCTTGATCTCGGGGTCATAAGTTCAAGCCCCACACTGTGCGTAGATCTCAGTTAAAAAAAAAAATTGACTCTCAAAAAAAAATAATTGACTCTCAAAAAAAAAATTTGACTCTCATACTAGCAAAACAAACAAGGAAACATTATTAGTTTCAGAAATACCATGAGATATAATAATAAAGTTTGTTTAGAAACAGTTCAATTCTTCCGGGTACAGAGACCATGGAGAATTTTCTCCCATGAAATCCTATAAACTGGAGAATAAAACAGTGTCTGCAGTACTACCCGACAATAATATAAGGAAATCTGCAGGGCAGCTCATTATACTGTCTCTAAATGCAGTCCAATAACGGAATATCCAAGCACAGTTCAATAAAAGCAATTCCACAGGGCCCCAAATAATGCAATCCATGTATACAACTTTCCAGCACTATTGCTTGATCCAAAGGCAAGTCCTGTAACAGAGAAAGGAATAAATAGACTGCACACCCTTCTTCAAATCATCTGACTCAGAGTAGGTGTTGTTTTTCCCTGCCACCAAACATCCTCTCTTCTTCTGGTAATAGCACCCCAATTTCTCCAGCGAATCGCTGCTCTTCTAAAAGCATGTGGTCCAGAGGTACAGGTGCCAACCCCGAGCCAAGGAATGAACAACCAGAGCCAGGAAGACTCAATTCCAGGACTTAGGTTAGAGAGCTCTAAGAAAACAGGAAGAAGTCTATTGTTATGGTTGTTGGTTTGTTTTGGTTTTCTGTTTCACTGCTGGGAGTTTGGAGCTTCTGGCAAAATCTTGCCCCCAGGCAGGGAGAGAGCTGGCCTGAGAAGCCCTTTCCTGGGTATGGAAAGTGAAGCTTAGCCCCGAGAGCCCCCCAAACTTGGTTTCTCAGCCAGAAGAATCAACCAGTCACTTTTGCATTCAGAATACTGATTAATGCACTTCATCATTAATGGTAAGTATTGAGCAGTATTTACCAGGAATACAGATATTCTGAATTCCCTGCAAAATATAGAAACCTGTGCTCCAATAATTAGTCAAGCTGAAGCAATGCTCTCACAAAAGGAAAGAAGACTGAGTAGAAGACAGTTCAATCCCAGGGTGAAGGTTTACTGAGGGCATGCTGCTGGGGAGGAGGATGTTTTCCTCACATATGTTTTCCTCACATCAATGCACTTTGCAATGGCTAAAATAAAAAACAGATAATAGCAAGTGGTAACAAGGAAGCAGAGTAACTGGAATTCTTATGCACAGATGATGGAAGTGTAATTTTCACAATCACTTTAGAAAACTGTCATAATCTACTAAAGTTGAACATAATCATACCTGTAGTATAGTAATTCCACCCCAATGTATGTAACCAACAAAAGGCACAATATATGTGCCAAAATACATGTACAAGAATGCTTTTATCAGCACTGTAAGAGTCTAAACCTGTAAATAGTCCAAATGTCCATCAACTGTAGAAGAGACTAAGAAATTATTGTATGTTTATCCAGGGAATACTATACAGACATGTAAATAAACAAGCTATAAATACACACATCCACATGAATGAATATCACAAAAATTATTTAAAACTATTATTTAAAACCATTAGTTAAAAACTAGCAAAACTATTGATATTTGGAGTCAGACTGGTGTATTGATAAGATTCTTTTTTTTTTTAAGATTTTATTTATTTATTTAACAGAGAGAGAGAGATCACAAGTAGGCAGAGAGGCAGGCAGAGAGAGAGGGAGGAAGCAGGCTCCCTGCTGAGCAGTGAGCCCGATGTGGGACTTGATCCAGGACCTGATCCCAGGACCCTGAGATCATGACCTAAGCCGAAGGCAGAGGCTTTAACCCACTGAGCCACCCAGGCACCCCAAGGTTCTCTTTCTTGACTAGGTGCTGGTTTACATGGGTGTATTCACCTTCTGAATGCTCATCAAACCAAACTCTTACAAATTGTGTACTTTTGTGACATATGTCACAAATCAATTTAAAAGAAATTTCTTAGTGGCACGTGGGTGGCTCAGTAGGTTAAGTGTGTACTTTAATGTACTGTATACTTTAAATATCTTAAAATTTTCTCAATTTTTCCTCAATAACTGAAAAAAGAATCACATTATCTGCATAGAGAAAAATATTTTAGCTTTTTATAACACAGAGGGTGGGAATACATTTAGATACTCCAAAAGCCATATAAGTTTATTAAATTACAATTTCTGAAGTATCTGTAATATATTCTTCTACTCTCTGACCTGTCAGGTTACCATTCCCACTGACTGTGACTCTTGGGACAATGTTAGTTGCCCTATAATCATCACCAAATGGAAGGTTTTTATCAGGATATAGAGCTAAGCTCATAACAATTTCTATATATGGATGAAAAGGCAAACAGAAAATTCAAGGAGAGTTGTCAACAGTATTAGCCCAATTCATTTCTCCACAAAGTAATAGAAATATTAGAAGTGGAGGGGCGCCCGGGTGGCTCAGTGGGTTAAAGCCTCTGCCTTCAGCTCAGGTCATGATCTCTGGGTCCTGGGATCAAGCCCCGCATCGGGCTCTCTGCTCAGCGGGGAGCCTGCTTCCCCCTCTCTCTCTGCCTGCCTCTCTGCCTCCTTGTGATCTCTCTCTCTGTCAAATAAATAAATAAAATCTTTAAAAAAAAAAGAAATATTAGAATTAGAAAGGTTGCTAAATAGAAAACATACCAACAATTTGTATAAATGATTGGCTTGAAAATTCAAGCTTTGCCATTTATCAAACAGAAAAGTGCATAAATTATAGAGATGTCTAGCAAGCCAATAGGGTTATAATTGGAAATGATCGGAAGCAATAAAAAAAATTCCCCCTTTTTTCTCCCCAAATATGTTTATTTTAATTTTTCAGTGTTACAAGATTGATTGTTCATGCACCACACCCAGTGCTCCATGCAATATGTGCCCTTCTCCATACCCGCCACCAGGCTATCCTCTTTTAAACAAGAAGGACAATATCTGGTTTCAAACTGAAGTGGAGTGTGTAGAAATTAAACAGAAACAGGAATTCCTTTTTGATGCACCACAAAAGATCTAAAGATTTCCAAGCTAGAGACTAAAATCAATAAACGACTAAAGGGTTAAAGTACTCCCTGTGATTTTCTTAATAAGGGATGCAAATCACAATGATTGATATGGCTTTGGCAATTGTTATTGATTATAAGGAAAGCCTAAATAAATGTTTGCCAACTCTGTAAAGGTTTCAACTCTCAACTGTAAAAACCAATACTTTGCAATACATTTAGAGTTCTTAAGCACAATAAAAGTAATTTTGTTTAATAGAAAAAGCAATAGATCTGGAAATGGGAGACCCAGGTGACAATTTAACTTGTATATAGCCAAAAACTCATCAATCTCACCTGGCCTTGGTTTCCCCATCATTAAAATAAAAGAGCAGGCTTTACGAAATGTCCAAATTTCCAATTGTTTCCACCTTAGTAATCAAACATTTCTAATGACTGTTGCTTTCTCTTCCTGAACTCCCATTTTTTTGTTGTAGTCCTTTTAAAAACTTAAGTAATGGGAAGCCTGGGTGGCTTCGTCAGTTAAGCATCTCCCTTTGGCTCAGGTCATGATCCCAGGGTCCTGGGATGGAGTCCCACGTTGGAATCGTGGCTCGGCAGAGAGCCTGCTTCTCCCTCTGCCTGCTTTTCCTGCTTGTGGTGTCTCTCTCTCTCTCTCTCTTC
The DNA here is from genome assembly GCA_028533885.1 of Nasua narica. Classification (NCBI taxonomy): domain Eukaryota; kingdom Metazoa; phylum Chordata; class Mammalia; order Carnivora; family Procyonidae; genus Nasua; species Nasua narica. The sequence goes on along the minus strand of CM052802.1, from coordinate 40,780,858 downwards.
CTCTTTCTCTCTCCCTCTGACAAATAAATAAATAAAATCTTAAAAAAACAAAACAAAAACAACTTAAATAATGCTCACCTCAGAGTCTTGAACACCACTTGGATGCTCTCCTAGGAATTTGAATCTTCTCACCACAGCTGGCCCCTTCCTTCAGATCTCAGCTTAAATCTGAAGGAAGAACCTTCTCCACCCACCCTATCAAATGCACCTCTCCCTATCTCCCTTCTATCACTCAGCTTAATTGTGAAACTATTTATCTCCATAGAGGTAGCTCACTTATGGCACTGGATCTGCTGTTTCGACCCAGTATCTACTCAGAGCTTGGCACAGGGTAACAACCAACAGAAACATCTGCTAAATGAACAGATGGTGATGCACCAACTCTTGAATTTGAAGTGAAATATAAACTTCTGAAATGTCTGCTGCAAAATTAAATAGGTAAGTATTCAAATATTTCAAGACACACATCCCTGGAATTTTATTTTTAAAGGAAGGAAAATACACTTAGCCCCAGAACATGGATACTACTAGAGGATAGTCATTCAAATTTATAACTTTTTTTTTAATTTCTGCAGCATAACACAGAAATAACTACTCCAGCTCTAACTGACAACATGGATATTTATATTTAGTTCATTCAAGTTTTCAACCTAAATAAGACTGAAAGACTATCTATCTATCTATCTATCTATCTATCTATCTACCTATCTATCTATGATGTACAAATTAGACCACAGAAGCTACATCAGGGAAATTCAATACATTGTATTCAGGATGAAAGCACTTTTAGTATTGAGTAATCAATACTGAGTAATCAAATCCAAAATATACGATTGTTTTTTTTTAAAGTGGTTTTAATTTGTTAGTAGTGAGCCCAGACATTTGCAAGTTGTCATTTCTAATAAAGATTGAACTGGGGGGGGGGGCATCTGGGTGGCTCAGTTGGTTGGGCAACTGCCTTCGGCTCAGGTCATGATCACGGAGTTCCGGGATCAAGTCCCGCATCGGGCTCCCAGCTCCACCGGGAGTCTGCTTCTCCCTCTGACCTTCTCCCCTCTCATGCTCTCTCTCTCTCTCTCAAATAAATAAATAAAATCTTTAAAAAAAAAAAAAAAGATTGAACTGGGGGCATCTCAGAACTAGAGAGAAATGAATTTTCTATTCCTTTTCTGGCTCGTTGTGATCTTTATTATTGGACCAAACCTATTCCGAACTCTACAGACAATAAGTGAATGATAATGTTTGAACCATTCTTATTGTGAATGTCTGAATTCAGACTAATTAAGCATTCTAGTAGTTCATCAGCAAAAACCATAAGGCTAACTATAAAATATAATGGAACCATCCATCAACAAACTCAGCAGCATCATGATTGAATGAATTTAGCTAAAAGGCCAGGCATCCTGAGTTTACATATTGACTCTCATTTATGCCGTTTGACCTAGGGGGAAATGTTTCACCTGTCAACAGATTAATCTACTAGAACATGTCCAAGAATTAGGATATATTGCAGAGACATAGGTAAGCACACAGGAGGAATACAATAAAAGTTCGTTGAATGTTGAAAGAATTCAACTTTTTCTCCCCATGAACTTCTGTAAGGGCTATGACACAGGTCACATGATTATCTGGCCACCTTCACTTCCAGAGTAACTAATTCTGGGAGAAACTGTGTGACAGGGATGGAATCTTATGATTGCAGTCCTATTTTCCAGACTCAAATGCTTTTCTAAGTGGTCGATAGCAGATACAGAAGTTCACCTTTCTCCTAACAGTGAGATCTTACTTTATATCATCTCTGCCGGTAGGAAAGTGTTTACTGCAGGAAGTAGTACTGTGAGCTTTCAAGGAGTTCTGTCGCCATTCTACCACACCACTAATATAGTATTCAGTACATATTAAAGCATTATGACTTGGAAGATATTCCAAACTTAGATTTTTAAAAGACAGAACCTCCAGAAATGAGCTTTAGAATACAATAGGAACGTAAAGTTAGAGACTACATCTGCAAGACATGAAGGCAAGCTAGTAGCTCAGTGAAAAATATCAGTGAAATGAGTAGCTTGGCATTTTACAGATAAACAAATGGTTGATTGAGCAGATTTTCATTTTTCAGCTGATCTCCTGGCATCATCTGGGCACAGCCTTATTCCTCTTGACTGATAATAATCTGTTCCCATACTGAGTAAAACACAACAACTTAGATGATTGAACAAAGGATTGAAAATCAAGAACTCACTGCCCTAATCTTATTCCACCAGTGATTTGTTCTTTGACCTTAGGCAAGGAATTTCATTTCAGTTTCCTTATCTAGAAAATGAGAATAATCATCCTATCTATGTACTCCCCCCCAGGGACAGTTTGAGTGTCACTATTCACAAAGGATGATAGATATATCTAAATGTACAATGTGTGAGTACTATATTAGAATATCAGTAGTACCAAATAGCTTTGTCAACAAAAGAGAGCTACTTCCAAAGTAAAATTTTCCACTCTTTGCACAATAATGGCTACACAACGTGGTGACCACCAAATGCATTAAGTGAGGAAATCGCTATTAAACCTGTGTGACAGAGCTCCTGCACTTGTAAACTCCCATTTATTTGTACTTTTCAAAAATATTACGAAGATAGTCATGGTAACTCCTCCAACACCATTGGCTCAGAAATCATGCTAAGATGGGTCTACACCAATACGTAAGTAACATTTAATTGAGTTATTATACTGTATCCCCATTAAGACACACACTCATTTTACACTCTATTTTGTTCTATAGTAGATAGAGTAGGATCCCAGTATAAATAGTTTTGAAAGGAGAAAGTACAGTTGTCTTAAAATATTAAAGCAGTATCATGCAGAGGAGTTGTTAACTCCTTTTCTGGGAAAACACACACACACACACACACACAATACAATCAAAGGGAACAAAAGGAACTATTTCTATGCGTACATCTCAACTAGTGGTTCCCCAAGGACTTCTGCCTTCCAGCCAGGCATATTGGAGACTGCTGTGGACCTTGGTCAGTAACTATTAAACTGGTGGGCTAAGTGAAGCCTGATTAAGAGAATATTTTCATTAGTCGACTCAAAAAAATCTACTGAATATACTATTTGAGGACACATCCAATCACTAGGTACTTTTATAAGTCAAAGATGATATAATCAGTTTATACATAAAAGTCAACTGTCTCAGTGTGGTACTGGCACAAAAACAGACACATAGATCAATGGAACAGAATAGAGAGCCCAGAAATGGAACCTCAACT
>CM052802.1:40758305-40777092 GCA_028533885.1 Nasua narica | reverse complement strand
TATCTCCCAGTTTCATATGAAAACGGCATTTGCAGCATCTAATATTGCAGAGAAAGTCTCCAGGAAACAACTTGACTCTTGATTCCTCTTGGGATTCTAACATCTCACTCGGTATTATATCTGCAATAAATCACCAGGAATTTACATGCTTGGATTATATTATCTCAGTTTCCTACAGAAAATCTTTCACTGGGCTAAGATTTAATATGACATGAGAGCCAGCGCTTCCACTTTTCAAAACTTACCCTAAGGAAATAATCCAAATATTGACACGCATTTATTTAGCTCTATCCCTGCTTTGTTCCAGAAAGACTCAAAGCCTTGGATAAATTATCAAAATAAAAGAAAATTTAGAATAAGTGGCTAAAGGAAAGAGGACAACAGGTAAAGGGAAGGACGACACTCTTGGAGCAAGGCTGATATCCTTTAGGTAAGGTTTTCTTTACAGTCCAGTCCCAGTTTTCTAGAAGGCCAAAGATTTGACTCTGCATTTCTGGCAGCTCATAGCCCTGAGAGAAATACATCCAGTTACCTGATTCCCTGAAGAACATAGTAACATTAACATTACTCAAAAACAAAAGCAAAAAAAAAAGCAAAACCGAAACAAAAAAATACAACTATTCCTAGAATTGAAATGAGAGGAATTTCTCAGGTGGGTCCTCATAAAGAAAACACAGAACACGGAAAAAAAAAAAAAAAGAAGGAAAAGGAAAAGAAAACACAGAAAATGAAATGAGTAATATGAGCAGCAGCATTCTTAATATGAATACACTGACATATTGCAAAGGGGTGGCTCTTATCATGTCCATTAATGTGGGTCCATTTTCAACATGAAATTCAATAAAAGCATTTATATGGGAAACTAAACGCAGTTCATCATCCAAAATAGGAGAAGCAATATGTATAAGGATGTTCACTGCAGCATTTTTATAGTGCTAAATGACTGTTAAGTTGCAGTAAATCTGAAAATTGAGAGTTAAAAATATAATCATAAAAATTACGTAGAACAAGAAAAAACATAATGTGTTAAGGAAATAAGAGGGATACAAAATTAAGAGAATAGTATGATTGCAAACACGAGGATGCATCTGGCGGTTCCCATATCCTGGGGCCCTTTACCACTAAGGGAACCCAGCTGAGGTTCCCTGTGAAAACCATAATGGCATAAGGGCAAAGAGGATTACATTTGCCAACATGAAAAGATTGGCAGATTTGTATTTTACTCCCTCTGTTTTCCTAACCAACAGTAATAAAGGTATATAGTGAATTTAAAATAAGAACACACAACGTTTCCAGCTTTTTTAGAGAAGCCATATAAGAACTGACTCTGTAAGACAGGTGCACACATTCAGTGCAGGACTATCCATTCTGATACTTAATATTCTTAAATAAAAACCCCCCATGAACTCATTTCTCTTCGAACTTAATGCTTAAAATCAGAACGCATCTCCTACAGAAGCCAGCAAGCAGCACAACATGCTTTCCTTTTTGCCTTATCTGCCAGGGAATCCCTTGGCTAAACTGATTTCTAAACTGTGATAATTATCTCCCATTAGAGGCTCAGCAAAATCTATTTCTCTGTTCTTTTTCATTGATTTTGTCTTTTTTATGCTTAGCTGTATTGTACGCTGTTTCCGCACTGTAAGCCACTTAAAACCTTTTGTAGAAATAAATACAAACACACGCGCTTACGAAATGCTAATCAAAGAAATGGTGCATCTACTGAATGTATGAAGGAATTCCTGATGGAATGAACTGTACAACGATGGAAGAGGCTAGTTCTCTGGGGTTTCTGTCCATGGGAGCTTTGCAGCTCCTTTGCAAATCATAAAAGATTCCTCAGAAAGGACAACACTGGACGAGACAGTCTTGGCAAGTTCTACTAGTCTTATCAACAAAGAGAATGTGATACACGAACAAGAAGAAATTTCAAAGGTGCTTTAGTTCCAATCCCTCCTTTACTGGTGGGAAAAACAAAGGCCCGAGTTCTGAAATAAACTGCTAGTTGTTTGCAGGGCAGAAAGCCAAGTCCAATCGCCTGGGGTGTCAGCGGATGACACAGCAACAGCAAAACTTTCCACCTCTTATTTCCCCAAACCAATCCCAATTGGTTTTGTTTGTTTTAACCAACTAATAATTTACTAATTTCTCAGGAGACTATTTTAGATCTCAAAGCTTTCTGAATGGCACCTTCTTGTCCCCTCCTTGTCAAAACTCTCAGTAAGTTTTCCCCATGCTGGAGAACTCAGACCCTGAAGTCCCCTCCCTCCCACCCGCTTTCGGTAACTACCAGACATGTTAAACACAGCGAACATGAAAATCACTGCGGAATGTAATGAATGATAATCAAAATACCTTGAAATCAATTTTTATCTTCTTGTGAAAATACAAAGGACCTTCTCGTGTATTAGCTAATTTATTTTCACGGCAGAATATTGTCTCCTTCCACTTTTTTCACTGTTTTTACATACGCATGACAACTATTGATAATTTGCTCCTTATTCATTCACATTTCCAAGAGGCAACAGCTCTCATTCTTGGACATCTCTTTGTATTGAATAAGGACCCGTGATATATAAGATATGTGCCCGCCGTTTATTACAGATAAGGATTTGCTGATGGTTACACAGGCTCTGTCTGGTTACATTTCCTTTGTCATTGCTCAATGCTCACATAGTGCAGGTAACATTCAGGTAAACCCTTCACATAAAGACATACCATCCCCTGGCGACAGGTTGCCCTGGGAAGGCTGTAAGCCACTTAAAACCTTTAAGTGGCCAACCATCTTCCCGATGACTCATGAGCTCAGCGGTGAAGCAGGTGAGCAACTGTGAACATTCAGCACGACCCGTCACTCCTCCCAGAAAAAGTTCAAAGCACATGTTCCAGTGCCGGGTGGGCCAACACCTCCATCTTTCTGTGAAAAAGGCAGCACTCTTTACGCATAAAAACAAAATGCAATTGGATTATTGAGCAGACGCCTTAAGCAAGCAGTGTGCTCTGTGCTTTTTTACGTAATATTTTATTTAATCCCGATAACAACCCTGAGAGGTATGGATATTATTTTCATCACCTTACAGAGGAGAAACTAAAGTATAGAGAGAGATTAAGTAATTTGCCCCTGGATACAAAGCAGATAAATATCAGTGCTATGATTCAAAAGCAAGTGATGAAACTCTGAATCCCACACTCTTTTACCAACTGATCCCGACTCCAGCTGTCTCCCTCGATTCCCAAACAGTTAAGTATTTTCAGGCAGCTCCCAAAAGGCAGTGCTCACAGCCCTGGAAGCCAGTAAATGTATTGCTACTCTTGAATCATGAGATGATGATAATGCTGCAGATAAAGCCTGTTTTTGCAATGGACATCTTTTAAAGGGAAACACGGGATGCACATTTCCTCCTTGAAGCATTGTCCCCCCATCTGTTACCATGATTCTACTTTCTCATTCTCACTGTGTCTCAGGCTTCTCCACCTGCATCTGCTCCTTCAACATTGGTTCTGACCCGGGACTTCACAGAATCGGTCACGCCCAGATTTGGGAGTTACTGCAGACATCCAGCTTCTGATGACTATAGTGCATATTGGCAACTCCCTCTGCAATGCTGCCCTCACTCTTGCTTTCTAGATCCCTCAGGCAGCTCAAATGTACCAAATCGAAACTTACTCCTCAAGTTTCCTCCCAGCTGGAATACTCTCTCAGTGAATGGCACTGCCGTCCTGAAATCCAGATAGTTAAACTAGAGATTTGGGGTCACCCTGGCTGCCTCTCTCCTCCAGACTTCTCATCTCTGACTGAGCATTGCACCTGCTCCGTACTCCCCACCACCATCACCTTGTGAAGTGCCCCTCAATTTCTCTCTCCTGGACTATTGCAGTCAGCTCAGATGCTGCTTGCCCTGTCTTCGGCATCACTGTCCTTCTGCCACCGTCACCCAAGCAGTCTTCTAAAAACTAAATCTGAACTTGTCATTCTCCTTCTGAAATCTCTTCAAGTGTTTCCCATTGCCTAAGTTCAGACGCCCCAAGACAGCTCCCTGCTGCACCCTCTCTTCAAGGTTTAAATACTTATCTGTAGTTTCCTAAATGCACTATGCTGTTTCCTGTTTCTGTGCATTTGTACGAACTGTTAACTCCAACTAGAATGCCATTCTATTTATGTATTAGAGACAGATTCATTTTTCAAGGCTCAGCCCAGGCATCTCCTCCTCTGTTAAGCCTCTGGGTCTAAGCAAACAGATTGACTCACTTGGTCCTTCAGATCTCACTCTACATTGACTTCTGCTATTGAATTCATTCCAGTGTTGCTCCCATATATTGCTGGGGAGCAGGGATTCCTGTCCCCTCAAAGGTCCTTCTAGCTGGACCAAGAATAAAATTGACATAAGACAGATTCACAGGAGAAAAACAGATTTGATATAAGCGTACATAGGGGGAGTTCACAGAGACATGGAAATTCCAAAGACAGCCAAGCTAAATGAGGTACATACGTCATTCTGAACTAAAGAGAAGGGGGTAGGGGTCTGGGGTTTCAGAGGAAAGAAATGTACTTCACAGGGTGATAAGAGCAGATGTTTAGTAATTAGATGTCTGCCCTGCCATACAGATGAGTCACAAAGATAAAATGCATCTTTGTTAATAACCCGTATTCTGGAACGATCTTAATTTAGATTCTTCCGTGTGCTTAAGGGAGGGACAAAAGTTTCTCTTGGGCCCACAGGGTTTCAAGTGCCTTCAGCTCAAAATAATCCACATGCCAAAGTGGCACATTCTGGGGAGCGGGGGGGGGCGTTGGTGGTGGCGGGACACACACGACCAGTCCTGAACCCCTTCAATATTTACAATGTACCTCTTCCACTGGATTCTGAGCCCTTCGATTGCATTTATTTATATAAGGCATGTCAATGAATCATTCTTTCTTGGCCTTTGTTGTGGCTTCCAAGAGGTGCCACACCCTTCTCTGTCTCACTGACTTAGGCTGTGGCTGTGTCATTCCTTTGGTGTGGGGACAAACAACATATGGCACATCCTCGCAGAAGCTTTAAATAATCTGAATAGTTTGCCCTCCTCTTCTGCTCTCCACCCTCCACTCCAGGTGAGTGCCTCACCGGGGACAGCCACAGCGTAGAAACCAGCCACCGAGGCTCCCCTGGCCGGAGTCCTAGAACGAAAGCTGTCTGGACCTGAACCCAGGGCTGGTACCACGGACAGAGCCTCGCCAAGCACAACCAACCAGCAGCCCTCATGCAAATGAGTAAAACACTGAATTTTCGGGGCAAACTAACCGAGGGCATTTTAAAGAAAGCAGCATGATTTCTGAGTAACATTTAAAAGCTGTCAAAAGATCCCATTTAGAAGAAGCTACACCTTACTCATACTGACTTGTGTTACCTTGGCCAAGTGACTTACCTCCAGTTCCTTCAATTATAAAATGAGTGTTTTGACTAGATGATCTGGAAGTCCTTTTCAGCTCAAATTCTCTAATTGTACTCCTCTAGCAAGGACCTTTACAGTAATAAATATAGTCAATATAAACATTTGAAAGTGGTGGAGAAAAATTATGATTTCTACTTTCTGAAGGAGAAAACTAAGACACAAACTTAAACAGATGAAACGTGAAAATCCTGGGGGTTCAGCACTGTGACATAGGCCCAGCCAGGAAAACACGGTGGGTTATACATATTTATATATGATGATAAACATGCTTGATACTTGAGATTCTACCCTATTTGCTGGGCATCTCTCTCACCCAATAGCTCCATTATCGTACCTAATTCTTGTTTTTTACAACCTAAATTACCAAACAAAAAAAACAAAATGCTGAAAATACACCATAAATTGCAAAGAGAAAAGAACAAAACCAGTATCTTTTTAGGTCCATCCCATACAGCACTGAACAGAGCTTCAAGGCCCCTTTGTTATGCCCCAACAGCAAGCTGCCCCAAGGGGCCAAATGGTCGTGGGCTCATTATTGCTCAGATCTGAATGCTAATGACAATGGCAAATAACATTGCTTGCTTTGTGCCAGGCAATGTCCTAAGTACTTTTCCTGTACTATATTAACTCATCCAATCCAAGGAACAGCACTAAGAGGTAAATACTAATTTTTTAAAGATTTTATTTATTTATTTATTTGTTTGTTTATTTATTTATTTATCAGAGAGAGAGAGAGAGAGAGAGAGCATGAGCCATGGTTTTGGGAGGGGCAAGAAGCAGACTCCCCACTCCCCTATTGCCCCCTGAGCAGGGAGCCAGATGTGGAGCTGGATCCCAGAACTCCAAGATCAAGACCTGAGCCAAAAGCAGACGCTTAACTGACTGAGCCACCCAGGTGCCCTGGTAGATACTATATTTAATCCTCATTTTGCTAAAGAGGGAACTGAGGCACAGGGAGGCTGAGTGATTTGCCGAAAGCCACCCTGTATAAGAGGAAGAATCCAAAGCCAAACAACCAGGCTAGAGCTCAAAATCACAAACTGTAATATCTCGAATGGGAGACTCCAACTGAAGCTCTGATGACCTCATCTTCCCTAGATATTCTTAGCATAAAGTTCTGCTTCCGGATTTCTTTCAAATTGCCAATGTAAGTAAGGAATTCTCATTTCTACTCCAACCCATCATCATTCTGTACAGTAAAACAAAGTGTTTTCCTTGATTTCAACGATTTGCTTACTCTTGCAGAAACCAGAATAACATGGCAAATATATAGATATCTTTCCTACATGAGTGTGTCTTTTATATTTAAAAGTTGGCACTTATCTCCCACTGCCAACTAGAGTGTACACTTCATGAGACTGTTGGTCATTGTAGCTCAGCCCTCCGAATACTAACTGCACATAGTGGGCATTAAATAAGGATTGACTGACTGAATGAATGAATGAATGAATGAATCACAAGTTCCTGAAGGCCTGGGTTATCATTTTGTTCAGGATAATACACATAAGAGATAAACAGAAAATGATGCTTACTAAAATATAAAAATATGAATACAATTTTTGTTTTTCTCCCTTGATGCTTTTGCCTCCTTCATATTTTACTTCTAGGAAAACATTTTTTAAAGCATCTGAAGGTCATAAGGAGCTAACTCTGTGGAGAGAAGGGATTTAAAGAAAGTTCCTGTCCTGCTAACACAAGTAGGAAAATAAATTTAGTAACTGCCACGCATAGGCTTTTAAGACAACAGAATACTTTCTCAGATTGTAGCTCCTGTGCCAAAGTTTCTAATAACCTAATGCAAAGCACGTTTCTAAAATGCATTAGAAATGACTTCGTGATTGATGGGATGCTGATAAATAGTTATAAAGTAGCTAATATGCATATTTCATTTTAAATCCATGGTTTAAAATTAGAGCTACTAATTCATTAAATTGGATTGTATTTATTTCATTCGCTTATTACATCAGGAACACATTTTATGTAACTATCACCACATAGTAACTAGATATCTGAATCATTAAGAAAATTTAAACCTTGGTCAATTTTTTGACATGAATAAAGTAAAATTACTGCCAGTCAGATGTGTTTCCATTTATAGCACAGGTTGATGAATAGAGTTTAAAATTGTAAACTTGTTTTCAACTAAAGTCAGATATTCTTTTCCTTCCTATAAAGTAATGGGTCACAAAACCTAAAAAGAAAAAAACAGAAATCTCCTATATTCTGTAATGGCATGTTATTTCCTGACATGCCACAAGAGGGAGCAAATTCCCAAAGCAAGGGTCTGATTGAAAGCCCTCCAATGGCCCAAAGTTGTAAAGTGTGTAAGCAGAAAGTAGAAGCCAGCATAGTGTTTTGGTTTTAAAACAAAGACAGACATAAAGCATTCAGCATTGTAGACAGTGTCTCTGTTTGTATATACACCATATGAAATATGCTGGTTAGGCTTCTACAGGATTCTTTATACAGGATTTTTTCAAATATTTTTTTGCCACTTTAGAGTAACTAAAAGAAGTTGATTAGATGCTTAATTTAAGAATCAGGAAGCCTTGAAACGCAAACATTTAGTTATTCCCTGAAGTAAAAACTGGATGAGAATGCTCAACACCAGTGGAAAAGAGGAAGAATTAGAAGGCCTGTGAGTCACTGACTCATTTCCAGAACCAAAATTAATTTCCTATTCGATCCAAAACTCAACATCATGTCTTCTCAAATGTTCTTCTCTTTGCCTCCTGCTGTCTTTCACTGCTCAACTTTTCTTTTAATCTTTCCCCTTTTTCCCAGTTTGAGATCATTAAGTTTATATGTTATCTGGACCCAAGATCCAGAGAGACTTGGGTTCAAATCTCAGTTCTGGCACTGTCTTCCTATTCAAAAATAAAACTCATATCGAATTGATCATGATCACATTCATAATATATACAGTTCACTACCTCAATAGTTATTTAAGCATCCAGGTAGTAATGAATAAATGATTTACAGACCTCTACTTTGTCAAAGTGTTCAAAATAATTCCCATTTTCATCTAAGGAGCATCATCTGATTTTTTTCAAAGTAAGAAAGATTCTTAATAATGTCCATTATTTGAACAAAAAAAATTAATTTTGTGCAAACTATTTTCCATTTACTTCTACTCACTCTTAGGTAGTGCTGACCGTTGTCTCATTCCCTGTCATGCCCTCCTTTCTTTTTTTTTTTTTAAGATTTTATTTATTTATTTGACAGAGAGAGAGAGATCACAGGTAGGCAGAGAGGCAGGCAGAGAGGGAGAAGCAGGCTCCCCGCTAAGCAGAGAGCCCGATGCGGGGCTCGATCCCAGGACCCTGAGATCATGACCTGAGCCAAAGGCAGAGGTTTTAACCCACTGAGCCACCCAGGTGCCCATGTCCTCCCTTCTTAATCCAGGAAATAATTGTTCTCTTCTCTGGGTTCTAAATGCATCTTGCATATAAATGCTTTACATACATGATAATCAAATGTGTGAGTTAGTTGTTTATACAATTATGCCACACAACATACACAAAAGAAAGGTTCATGATGAAGGGGTTAATGAATGCATCAATGAATAAATGATTAAAAATAGTTCAAAATAAATATTCCTCCCAATATTTTTTAGAACTGCTTTTCTATATAAAGAAGAGAGAAGGGCATCTGAATGGCTCAGTAGGTTCAGTGCCCAAGTCTTGATTTTGGCTCAGTCGTGATCTAAGGGTCTTGGGATCAAGACTGTCAGCGGGGAGTCTTCTCGTCTCCCTCTCCCTGTGCTCCTCCTCACCCTGGGCTCGCTCTCTTTCACTCTCCATCTCAAATAAACAAATCTTTTTTAAGAAAAAATTAAAAAAAGAAGAAAAAAGTGAGGCAAAAAAATTAGTAGCAAACTATTAAAATGATTCAACCTTTAGTAAACATTTATCAAAAAGATTTTTCTACATGCAAGACACTGTGCTAAGTCCTGAATTCCTTGCTCATTTCAGAAAGTAAAAAAAAAAAAAGTTAGGAAGAGGGGAAGTACAAGGGATGGTCATGTAATAGCTGGTGTTCACCTTGCAGGAAGCACAGTTTGACTACGGAGACTAGGAAAGATCAGGCTGGGAAATGGCCTTGAGCAGTACTATGAAGGGCTGAAATGTCAAAGTAGATAGAAATTTATGGGGTATGCAAAGGAAGTTATCAAAGGCTTTGACTCTTCTAGATAAAAGAGACTAATGAGATACAATAACCAAATGCAATGCATGATCCTTTATTGCATCAAAACACAAATAAATAAACAAAGGGCTAGAAAGGACATTAAGAGAGATTTGAGTATATATAATAGATAATATTGTTCCATCAGTGTGAAATTTCTTGAGTTTAATAATGGTATTGTGGTAATATAAAAGTGTGTCCTTATTCCTAGGACAAACATAGTAATACTAAAGTTTTTAAAGGTGAAGTAACATGATATCTGCAACTTCTATATAAAGGTCTCTATAAAGAGATATATATAAATATATGAATAGTGGAGAGAAAATAAATGTCACAGAGTATTAAAACTGGTGAATTGGAGTGAAGGTACACAGTTACCCCTTAACTTTGTCAATAAGATTAGGGGAAAAAAGACTTTACATTGTGGGGTTTTATTTATTTATTTAGTCTTTGATCAGTGGTGAATTTTGCTTTCTTTTTTTTAAATGTTTATATTGAGTTCTGGTGTGGGAAACGAAGGGTGTGGAAAAGAATTCTGAAACCAACTCGATCTTCATTCCTTTGAAATTATTTTTTTCTTGGATGCTCACAGAATCCTTTGTTTATCCCGATACTAAATTATTTTGAAAAGATGTACTAGGTATGGATCTTTTACATGCAACAATGTGAGTCCTTTTAGTCGACAAGCACAGACTTTTTTTTTCTTTAACTCAGGAAAGTTTTCTTCTAATATATATTTAACTGTTGTTTGCATTTAATTACTCATAAAATTTTCAAGAAAAGTCTCCTATTTGCACATTATCTGCCCTCACAAATTTTCATGTTTTTCTTCTGTCTCTGAAAGCATGTCATGTCTCCCTTTATATCCCTAAGGTGACAGTTTTGCTGTTTGCTATCTCCATCTTTTGCCTTTTTGTGCTGCTTCTGATGCCTAATTTCTTGGAATTTGTATTTTCTTGAATTTTATAATTGCAAATCAAATGCTTTCAAGAATTTTCTTCTGTTCCTTTTAGTGGCTATGTCTCCAAAGGATTACTTTTCTCTATAACTTCAGATTATCATTTATCATCTCTAATACTATTATTTTTTCCCAAATCACATTTTACAGAAAAATAAATGGTTCTCTATAATCAAGTGGTTTGGGAAACTCTGGGTTGAAAAGTTAAGTTTTTTTGCTGTAGGACTTCTAAGACTTTAATGTACTTTGTCAAGTCAGGGCAGAGACAATGTAGTATGAGGTGTTCTTCAAATGCATTTAACTCCTACGCCTGTTCTATGGGCCACTTTCAGCTTATCAAAGACCTCATGTGCTGGATATAAGTTGGGAAAGTTTGTTATTGAGTCTGCAGAACCTCATTACTTCTATTCCCCCCCCCCCATTATACTCAATGAAAAGAAACTTGGCATTTCAAAAAACAAAAAACAAAAACCAGGTGTATCCATCCTCCTCTCCATCCAGTTGAATGAGTGTATGTTTCCTTCTCAGGGCATTCACATCAGGGCTGCTAATGCACCAAGCCTCGGGGCATAGTGCCAATGTTCAGCAATTGTTCAGCCTTCGTTTTTTTGCTGGAAGAAAGGTGTACCTTCTCCTACCCACTGGCATACCTGCTGACTGGAACAGAATGCAGTCCTTTTTTTTTTTTTAATTTATTTATTTTGACAGAGAGGGAGATCACAAGTAGGCAGAGAGGCAGGCAGAGAGAGAGGGGGAAGCAGGCTCCTTGCTGAGCAGAAAGCCCGATGCGGGGCTCGATCCCGGGACCCTGAGATCATGACCTGAGCCGAAGGCAGAGGCTTTAACCCACTGAGCCACCCAGGTGCCCCAGAATGCAGTCCTTAACAGATGCTTGTCTCCCCCTCAAATTCACCGGCTGACTCCTTAATCCCCAGTATGATGGTATTAGAAAGTGGGCTTTTGGGAGGTTCTTAGATATAGATGAGGCCGTGAAGGTGGAATCCTCATGAAGGGACAGGGCCTTAAGAAGTAAAGGAGAAGACCAGAGCTCACAGGCAATCTCTCTCTCTCTATCTCTCTCTCTCTCTCTCTCTGCCATGCGAGGATACAGCAAGAAGGCAGCCGACTACAAACCAGGAACAGTCCTCATCAGACATTAAATCTGCTGGCACCTTGGACTTCCCAGGCACTAGAACTGCAAGAAATAAACGCTTGCTGTTTTAAACCACCCAGTCTCCGGTACTTTGTGAGAGCACACCAATCTAAGACAGTAATGCTGAGTTGTTTGTTTAACCAGAAGAATGTGTGAAATACACCACCACAAGAGAGAAGAGTTCTCATTTCTTTCTTTCTGTAAGGTTAAATTCACCTAGTTTGCAACAAACTATCATTGCCTGTCAACTTCCATCTTTGTAACATTTACTGTGTGGGAAGCGGCTATCCCACTCAGAGGCAGAAAAGGAGGGAGCAAGCAACAGAGGTCAAGGGAAAACCCAAACCAGCAAGTCATTCGACTCAGGACAGCAGTGGCTGCCTGGTCTCCTGCTCGCTGCCAGTCCTGCCTCTCTGAGACAGAAACACACCCTGAGCACAGGTCAGAGCCTCCCCCTCCTTCTTCAGGACTAGCCTTGACCAGCTGTGAAAGTCAGAATCTTCTCCAGCTGCTTCTATGTCATTTCAGCTGCATTCACACTGAAGGCAGGAGAGGATCTACCCAGAGTCTAACAAATCATCAATGGACAGACTCAGTTTACAGAGCTGCTCTGATTCTCTATTGCGTGTGTGTGTGTGTGTGTGTGTGTGTGTGTGTGTGTGTGTGTGTGGCTTTTTTTTTTTTTAAGATTTTATTTATTTATCTGAGAAAGAGACAAAGACAGAGAGGGAGTGTGTGAGCATGAGCGGCGGAGGGGCAGACAGAGAGGGAGAAGGAGGTTCCCCGCTGAGCCACGAGCACAAAGCAGGGCTGGATCCCAGGACCCTGAGGTCATGACCTGAGCCAAAGGCAGATGCTTAACCAACTGAGCCACCCAGGCACCCCTCTTATGTATATTCTTGAATAGAAAACAAGAGGATGCTAACTCAAATAATTCTTAGCTAGCTACTATCTCCATCTAGAAGTATAAAATGGGACAAAATGTAAATAAAGAATCAGTTTAATTTGGCAACTAATAAAATGAAAAAAAAAAAAAAAAAACCAGAATGGAATACACCATGAATTACAAAAAGGTAGCAATTTCACCAACCTCCACATGACTTAGCAACTTCCTACTTGTTTATTTACTATCTGGAATTCATTACTATAACATTACATTCGAAAAGCTGTAATAATACGCATTTTTTGTGTGTTTTCCGCCAAATAGCTCAAAATATTCACACAGAAAGGGCTTTTTTTAAATAAATAAAATAAAGTAAGCAAAACCAGAAACTAAAATTTAGATGAATTAGTACGTGGTGTTCAGAGACAAGTGAAAGAAAAAGAAAACAAATAGAATGCAAAGCCCCCTAAAGAATACTGTGGCTTCTAGAAATGCTAGTCATAGCTTTTCAATAAGACAGATTTCTCCATGAGCCAGGGCCTTAGAGGAAAGGTTCTTTGCCTGTGCATATGTGTATGTATGTATATGTACAGACATAAACACAGATATATGTACTACCTAATAAAATGTTAATTTAACTTTATAGAGTATTTAAAACATTTGAAATATAATTTATCAGTAGTAATGTTAAGAAAAGGAAATGTTAAGAAATGCCATAACTCACAAAAAAAAAGCCACTTGCTATTATAGGCAATGATATTTGCAATTAAGCCGAATACAACTAAATTATGACTTTAATTAAAAGGCATTTTCTAAGATGGCACCAACATGTTTAAAATTTAATACATTTTATATGAGATACTGGAGTTATTAACATAAAAATTTCTTTCTGCAGCATGTGCACTTTTTGAAAAGCAAAACGTCTTTAACCAATATCAAAATGCTCCCAGAATCCATAGATATTTCATTGCATAATAAATTCAAGGAGCAATTTTTTCCAACCATTTAATACTGCCTCCTACTTGGGATATACAATTGTATTTACCTTCCTGGTTAATAGTCATAGGACCGTTGACACACTCTTGTGGCCACTATGTCCACATTAATTTTA
Organism: Nasua narica; assembly: GCA_028533885.1. Lineage (NCBI taxonomy): Eukaryota > Metazoa > Chordata > Mammalia > Carnivora > Procyonidae > Nasua > Nasua narica. The sequence continues at coordinate 40,763,366 of CM052802.1, read as the reverse complement.
AGTGAAGAATGAATGGATGGCTCAGGGGATTGGAATGAAACACATGACCTCTTGCCCTTGGGCCAGCAACAGCTGAGCGGAGTCAGCAGATCTGAAGATGTCTGGGCGTAATAATAGCTCTTCAGTCGTCAGTGGAAGTGAGTTTGGGTCTGAACCCTGTGCCAGGCAGAGAGACAGAGGCCACACTACAAGTGTTGTCCTTTTCCAACTTTGTCTCGTCTACAAAAGTCTTATTACCTGGAAACAACTAACCTGTCAAGGTGAGAAACAGTCTGTCTAAAAAAAGCCTGAAGCACAGCAAATAGGATTATCTGTGATCTTGCATGGTCCAGACTTCAGAGGTGGAAGAAAGTGACAATGGCCTTGCTTATCTCTGCTCCTGGTGGGCTGTAGGGTAAAGAGGTGAGTGTTTGAGCATCTGCTGGCTTTGCAAATGATACAGCAACTGTGGAGACAGACAGGAAGAATGTAACAGAACCAAAAAACCTGTGTGTCTTCTGCTCAAGGAGTTTATAATCTAGTTTGAGAAGCACATTTTACCTACAGTGGAAGACGTGCTCATAATTACAAATGAATCTTGGAGTATGAAGGTTCGATGTGAAGGACAGATACAAGGGCAACACAAAAGGGTGAGCATCTTCCCTGACGAAGCTGCTGTTGTTCTCATTAGCCTTTGAGTTACCCTACGAATTAATTTATAAGACATGCAGAAATATTTACAAAGTTGTATCACTTTGTACCCACAATATCACTCAGGTTAACCGTCCATATTATTTAGAAAGTTGCTTCAGATAACTCCGGCCACCTTCCAGCATCAAAGCTACTCTCAATGAGCAAACATATAGTCATCCCAGCTAAGGACGTTTAACAAAAGTGATATCCTTTCTATAAGACACTTCTATCCTTTGTGCAATACTTTAATGAAGGGCAATATATTACTCTGAAGGGCAAAAACATTGATTTGGCAAAAACATTGATATAATTAAAAACGAATTATATCAGTAGATTTACTTTAAAATTAAACTATGTCGCTATGGAGGCTTATCTTATATTCTTTTTTAAATTAACATATAATGTATTATTTGTTTTAGGCGTACAGGTCTATTATCTTACATTCCTAAGAAGGGACTTCACAGCAATCACAAAGTATCATAAAAGTCATGCATATTCCACGGGACTGATATGTTCACCGTTACGGAAACTTATAATAGTAAGTACTCTGCTCAAATTCAGCAGAAACAAGTAAAAAATGAGATAATGGCTACTTGTAAGTCCACCATATGTCCACTGTCTCAAACATCTCTAAGTGTTCTTGCCTCCGTCTTTTCTCTTCTCCCACTGTAAGCCATCTCCTATACATCTTATCTTGATACTATCCCCCCTCACTCAGATCAGACATCCAAGAGTCAGCCTAGATTCTGGGTCCGATGGTACCCCAATTCTGATCAGCCAACCCTCTGTCAGTTCCATCTTCTAAATATTTCTCATCTCTCTTTCCTCCTCTCTATTTGCCATACCTCTGCTCGGCCTCAGGCTGTTATCTGTGGAGATAAGCAGGATTCTCTCGTGAAGAACCTTAGGAGCTCATTCTTGATGGTGTGGCGAGGACCCGCTGGGCCTGTTTCACTGTCACCCTCTGTCAGGAGGAGGGCCTGCACCTGAACTCCACTTCCAAGAGATCCCATGGTTTCCTTGGACAAAAAAGGAGCTGCAGTTCCCCCACCGTGCCCAAAGCCCAGAGGTGCTGAGATTTCCAAACAACCTGGCAAATTGTCAGATATCCAAGCCCAGACTGCTTGGCACCAAGGCAAAGATTCCCACACTTGCCCCATAAGAAAAGCCGAGCAACAGACAGGCCATGAGGCTTCCGGGCACGCCCTGTGCCAGAGCAGTGCCTCAGCAGGACGACCCGAGCTTGGGTCCCGTTGTCCCTCTGTGTGGGATGATGATGAACTCTGATGCCTTGCACACACCTAGAATTTCAAACAAGGACAAGAGATGCCACTATGTTTGCCCTGTCACTCCTCCGAAGACTAACGTCTCTAAACCTTGTCCCTTCTCCACATGCTCCCAAAGGTCAGACCAGGTCACTTCCTGCCTAAAACTCCCCCCGACCCCGTAGAACAAGATCCAAATTCCTCACATGGTATACAAGGCCCTGAATGGTGTAGCTCCAACTTTGCTTTCCGGGCTCATTTTCTGCCATTCCTCCTCTCCTCTCCTCTCCTCCATCCCCACTACACACATACACACACACACACACACACACACCCCACAGACATACAACCCTGTGCACTTGCCTTCACACACTGCTACCTGGTAACAGAAATTGGCCTAGAACACAAATGCTTCCTCCTCTGTGAAACCTCTTTGCCCTGTTCCTTAGAGACAAGGCTCCTGCCCCCACTGCCTCTCACTGGATAGCTCTATTATAATCTTCCTGAAGACTGGGTCCCAGGACTGTGCCTTGCTGTCTTTGCTGCCCTTCACCAAGCAAAGGCACTTGAATGTTTTTTGAAGAAATAAGCAAATGTATCAATAAATGATGTCAACTCCTGAATGCATCTCCCTGAATACTGCTGATGGGCTTGTTTGCCTCGTGGCTTTGATGTCATGATCTTTCAACTATCTTCAATCCGTTATCACTTGCTCTTGAGAGGGTTTCACTGACGATGAATCTGGAAATTCCCTCTACTACTCTGGAGGTTTTTATATGCAGAGTTGCCCCAAGTAAAATTACAATGTGTAACGCAGAGTCTCTTCTGAAAAACCAACCTGCAGCTCAGTTTTAGCCCTCCAAGTGTATCTCCTTCAAACTGTATTTTAAACAATAATATAAATGTGTATAGAACTCCAAACATCAACTTAATATTAACAGTAATAACAACAATGATTGCATTTAAAGGACTCGACTGAAGTAAAAAAATAGCCAAGCAAGTTGACATGCAATCAAAATTTCATATTTTTCATCAGAAAAACAATTCACTATCAGTGACAAATAACTGTAAGGCTACTAAAACTACCTGTCATGTATCTAATGAAGACAGATGCTCCAGCGACCACATATAATACGTAATATCCAAAAGTGCTGCTGTAATTCTCAGCTAATTAGTGTCTTGCCATTATGAGAAATGTCATGGTCCTAACTCTCTTTCCAGATCTACTCAGACCTCATAAGAGCCGACGGCCATGCGAGGATTACAACAAGCCAATTAGCTCCCACCCCAACCTCGGGCTGCCGCTTCTCCAGCCCGCCCCAGCATCCATAAATCATGCTCTGTCATGAAGCTCTTCTGACAGCTGCGAGCCACTGCCGCCCAAGGAATAAAGACAATACTTCTAAGGAAAACGCATGTGGGAAAGACAGAGCTAGAAAAGGGGTATTATTTGCCTTCCTTTGACAGCATAGCAGTCAGCAAAATGGAAGACCATCAATCCAGACCGATTAAGGGGACAACTGCACTAAGAAATAAATCCATGGTCTACCTGAAGATCCTCAGTGGTAATCCACAGTCAGCAGTTGAGTTGTTTGTTTGTTTATTTGTTTGTTTTAATGTGGACATATTGAAGACCTTTTTCTTTCCATTTTTCTCTTGGATAGCCCTCCTTCTGGCTAATAAGAAAATTTTCCTTTCAGTAGAGTATAATGGTCTGCATTTACTTTGTCCCCCAGTGAATACACAGCAATCAGATAATTTGTTTGAAAGACTCTAAATTGTTTGACTTCATTCAAAAAGAATCTATAATGATATGCTGGTTTCCAAGCAAGGCCTACAAAGCTTCCTAAATCCATAAGCAAGCACTAGAGTATTCTCAGCACATAAAAGCCAATATCCTTGTAATTTTGTTCTAAGCCTGTAAAGCTGTTTTGTTCCATAATATTCTACTTAGAAAGTGTTCAGAATAGTCACTGCAGCCTGGGCATTATTCAAAGATATGACTCAAGCCACTTTACTTTTAGTTTGTTTTCCTCATGGAAATCTTCTTCTATATGTTTAATGCTAATCTAAACATTTAATCTAGCTTTTAGCTAAATAATGCTTACTTAATTTTGCACATAAATATTGGAAAAGCCAAATAAACAAACATGGATACATTTGAATTGGGAATTCTCTTTTATCTCTTATCATGAAGCATAGAGATTTCCAAAAGACTCATTTTTCTTCCTCTGAGTATAATATTCTCATGGAAATCTTCCAATATTAATCTATAAGCATGTTCACTGCATCATACTTTATAACAGCAAAATAGCTAAAAATAATGAAAATACATAAAACATGAAATAGAGTCAATGATGAAATACCCATACAATGCAAGGTTATGTGGTTTCTAAACATGACGATGTAGAAGAATATCAAAGGACATGCAAAATCGTTCACAGGACACTGAGAGATAGAATAAGAAAAATGCAGCCTAGGTCCACCGTGTGTGTGTGCACACACAAATATGTGTGTATGTATATGTAAATATAAGTATGCATATATACACACTCATATCTATATTTATATATTTTTTTCTTTACAAGATGATCTCTATTTACTTTCTGAATACGAGTGTGTGTTTGTTTAAATAATTACACTTACAGGTGAAGCACAGAAAAAAGCTTGCCAGGAAAGGTATTCCGATATTAAAAAGATATCTTCAGAAGGTGATATTTTTTATTCTTCTCAGTTTATTTACATAACAATGTTGATATTGCTTTCATGATCAGAAAAAAAGTTATTAGATCAAATAAAATACGCACGTATGTCACCTGGGTGTGTATAGGTGTGCCCTGGTATGAAGTCACAGGCTGATGGGGCCTCCGTTCCAAGTGCCGAACGCCCACCCTCTATCAGTCGTTATACTGTTTTATTATCACCTTGGGTATAAGCAAGTTTAGAAAGGTCAGTGGTACAGTGAGATACCACCTCACACCAGTCAGAATGGCTAAAATTAGCAAGTCAGGCAACGACAGATGTTGGCGAGGATGCAGAGAAAGGGGAACCCTCCTACACTCTTGGTGGGAATGCAAGCTGGTACAGCCACTCTGGAAAACTGTATGGAGGTTCCTCAAAATGT